>VDFB02000003.1:287768518-288093626 GCA_007258455.2 Sequoia sempervirens | reverse complement strand
ATCATCGCTCGGGTTTCTAGATTTGTCAAAGGTGTCTTGTCGCTCATTAATTCTTAAATAACTTTGCTCAGACGAGTATATGGGTGGATTTAGGGCATTTTAAACGTCATTTTGATTTCATCCATTCACTTGCTGATTGCTCTGGCGATTAAGAGTCTCATTTGAGCTTTGAGGATTGATTTCAAGTGGCTTGTGTGTGGATTGTTGTGTGTCAGTGTCTAGATTTGCATTGCCTGGGCGTGTTCATTTTTGTGGCTATTTCTTTGAGTTCAGGTTTCGTCTGAATTGATCCATGGTAGGTTATCGTTGCCCTTTTCATTGCTTGCGTGATAATTGAGTGCTTAGGTGCTGAATAATCATCATTTCGGGTTACCCTTTGCTTGGTTACGATTTTATATTTATAGAACTAGGGTTCAACTTTGCCCTTCATCAATTTTTTATCATCCTCTTTGCACGCGTTTTGTTTATCAATTTAGAGTTGGATGAGTTAGGGCTAGTCCCTAAGTGTGTCGTTCACCACACTCTGGGATGATTAGGGTTTCGGTTCATTTTTCCCAAATCGGCAGACTTCCTATAGGGTTGTTGCTATTTCATGATGTATATCCAGCCTAGCCTACTCATACCTTGAAGAGATCCTTGTGTCCATTGGTTAATCGCCCAAATTGTAATTTTCTTTGAAATCATGAGCTTACCTGGGATTTAATGGCAGAGGTCTAGTTATTGGAATTAGGGCATTGCCCTTTCACCATGTGGACTCATCATTTGAGAACTTTGAGAGTTTGAGATCATGTGCAACCTGAATTCTGTTGATTAGCATCAGTTTTGAGACCATTAGAATCCAGGTACAAATGTTTGCACAATCATTTAATTGCTAGTTTGCGGGTTGTCCCTCGTCGGGTTCCTGCGGTGTCCATGGAATTTCTGCGCACTCAGATTTTCCCAGTTTAGGATAATTCCGCAGACTGGAGTACTTTCCAAAACGCTTCTACCTGTCCGCAAAAATCCGTCCCATTCATATTTTTTTGGTTTTCCTGTCTGGCTTTATCCTTGTTTGATTTTTTGAAGATAAGACTAATGGAATAAATGTTGAATTTTTATTTCTTGCTGCCAATGAATGAATCTCATGATAATCTAATGATTTTTGGCTGTATTAATGATTTATTTGACTAATGATGCTTTGGCAGTAAGAATCCATTTGGGTCGGATTTCTCCGAAATTTCGCCCCGACCAGATTTTCCTGGTTTGCATGATTTTCCTAGACTACCTTATTTCTCTGGATCTTCAAGGATTAGAAGTTTGTGATGGTTTTTGATTGCTTTATATGATTTTAGGCTAATCTTTGGGTTGGAGTATGCATAATAATTGAATACTAATGATGTCTTTTGTGAGTGCAGGCCGAATCAAGCAAGGCTGCTGCCAAAAAATATAAGGGTGGCATGGAGGGGTCATCTATTTCTGAGGTAGAACGATTAAGACTGGATATCAAGAGTCAGCTTCCTAAGAGCAGGATATCTTCTGTATGGTCCGAGGTGTCTGACACCAATGTTGGGGCCTGGAGATATGAAGAATTCAAGCAGAGGACAACTAAGAAGGATCTGTCAGCCTTAAGGTAGGGAATGATGAAATCTGGGTTAGTGCATGTGTCTAGGTTCTCTACATCAATCCAATGTTATGAGTTGATTCTTGAGTGTGCCCGGCAGTACGATTTTGATACACAAAGGGTTGTCAACACAGAGGGAAGGGTCTTGGCAAACTTCAGTCCTGTCTCCATTGCACAAGCCTTCGACATGCCTGATCTACCTTCAGTATGTGCTCTGAACATAAACACTGCTAAGACATACTATGAGAATGAGCCAGTCAAGGCTCAACAGATAATTAATTCATGGCTAGAGAAACCAAAGTCCCACAATTCAAAATTGCCCAAGTAGTTGCATAGAGTTAAGTTCAGGTTGAATATTTATGATGCCATAACATTTTTGAGTAGGGTAGCTAGTTTGAAGACTACCAGAGTGTTGGAGAGCTAGATGGTCCACGTGATCACCAAAATTTAACAGGGAACTAACTATCATTGGGCAGGGCTTATTAGTGCAGAAATTGACAAACAGCTGAGGAATGTTCTGGAGACTAAGAGGTTCACTATGTCCTCTTATGTCATGTATGTGTTAGCTAGATTCTACCCGTATAGGGGTTTGACTCCAAGGGGAATGTTTGGATAGAATATAATCTATGAGATCTACCCTGAGCTGCATCTAGGACACAAAGATTACAGGAGAGCCAATGATGCCTTCATAATGCATATCACCCAGATGCTACAGAATGTTGAGCATATGAGATTGTCAGATGGAGCCAAAGGGCTGATAAAGAATTATGGGGCTTGGTTCATCCAATTTCCCACCTTCACCTACCTTAGAATTGATGGATGCCCAGTCGCTCCTTACAGGTTACCTCGGTATCCAAATGATCATATTGTTCTATTGGAGGTTGTGAGGCAGATTTGTGAATTTGACGCTATTGTAAAGAGAGCAAAGCATAAGATAGGCTTTGGTGGAGACTTCCCTCTCAGGATTGGTGTGGTAGAAATGTGCCCTTCCATCCAATCAGCCCACACTATAGGAGAAGATTTGGCAGCATATGGTTTCTCCTTCCATTCCAAAAGGGTGAACTTTGACATCACAGGAAAGGCGCAGAAGAAAGTCACTAGGGAATATTGGCATAAGGATGACCTGGAAGATTATTGGGCCAACATCAAAGATGATCTTGAGGCTAGAAAGAAGAGGTATTCTAGGCTCCCTGTGGAGGCGATCAGACAGTACAATGTCAAGTTGATTCTAGACCAACTAGAGGATGATGGAAACTTGGTGCAGGATCATGTCTATGAGGCTGTGAAGGACAAGTCAGTCAGAGATATTAGCTGGAATGATGATGAGATCACAGAGTTGGAGGACCTAATGGCCCCAGTCATGAAATTCACCTCTTCTTGGTTGAAGCATAAGGTTTGGTAGCTTGAAAGTGAGAAGGTGGCATGTACTTTCAATTTGATGGGAGACCCCAATCCCATGTCGACTTCAAAAGAATTTGGGGAAGATGACCCCAAAGGGAAAATGGTAAAGAGCTCTCCCTTCAAGATAAAGATTAGAGGCCCCAAGGAAGGTGAGCCTGAAACAAAAAGGAAGCCAAAAGGAAAGACGAGATGGAAGACTTTGAAGATTACTAAGTCCTCTGATGAGGAAGAGTCAAAAAAAGCAGAAGAGGAAGATGCTCCTCCACCACCGAAGAAGACAAGAACAACCCGGATCTCAAAGAAGAAGGGTCAAGCTGCTTCGGGTGATGAGCCTCCTATTGTGGATGTGGAAAGTTTAGGAGGAGAAAATACTAAAGTTTACAGGAGGAGATCTAGGACTCCCTCTCCGAAGGACACTGTGCAAAAGGCAGATCCTCCACCAAAATCACCAACCACAGAACCATCCAAGGTTGTTTCTCCTCCACCAAGCACACCTGAAGAGGAAATTCCAGGGCAGCATGAAACTAGCAGAGAGGTAGAGCCCTTCAAGGAAGGGACACTTTTTAGTGAAGCAGTAGAGCTGGAAGTTGAAGAAGAGGAGAGGCATACTTCTCCTTTGGTACAATATGAAGATTCTCTAAAAAGTGATAGGGGAAACGGATCACCTGAAAAGGAGGAGGATATCCCTGCTAAGACACCATCACCGGTGATGCCAGAGGTGGAGCTTGAAGACGTTGACCAAGGTGAGTAGCTCCCTGAGAAAGAGGATAAAGTAACTACAGGGGAAGAAGAGAAAATGACAGAATAGCCAGAAAAAACAAGAATAGAAGAAATCCGGGTAGAGCCTGCAGCCTCAGACTGGCTTGAAAAGGAGCTTACAAGAAAGAAACAGGTGGTAGTTGAGGATACTCCCTTAGATTGGGATGAAATGTTGTCCACGATTGGCAAAGGGAAGAAAAGGAAGGCAGCCAAGGTGGTTTCAAAGGTGGAAAGAGATGAAGCCAATAATAGGGTTATCCATATTGCCACCCCTACCGCGGACAAAACAAGAGAGGATGTCACCAGTCAAGACTATAATGTAAAAACCATCAACCTTGGGCCTGCCTCCATGGAGTAGCACACAGAAGAGTATGAAGGGTCCAGTGCTGTTATCATCGGCAGATTGAGGAAGGAGACCCAGACCAAGCATGAGTTGAAGAAAGAAAATGAAAGATTAAGGAAATGCTTGGAGGAGGTGATGAAACCCTTGCAGTCTCTCCACCCTTCTTCTTCAGTTACTCCTGGCTTTCTGCCCAAGGAAACAATCTCTGGAATAGAGAAAATGAAAGCCTCAGCTCAAACTGCAGTGGATTGGCTCAGGAATGTGCAAACAAAGGGAGATGATATAATCAAGGAAATCTTATCAGTTGGAAAGGATGTAGTCTGAGCCAAAGAGTTATTGGAGCATGTGCTATCTCAGGACAAGGAGGGTCCATTGACCTCTTGTTGCAAAAATCCAGAGTCATCCTAGGACATGGTAGGGATCAATTGCTTATAGATGGAATTCTTCCTTCTTCCAGATTGGATGAACCTTGGGAATGGTTTGAGGCTCTACAAATTTGGCAAAAGGCCATGAAAAAGATCCTGAAACAGAAGAAACAAATTGATGGAGATCTCACTGGTGTCTATGAGGGCTGCATTGCATTCTTTGAGGTCATGACTGGAAGGAGAAAGATTGCTCCCAAATACCTCAGCCTGGAGCAACTCAGGGAATGGTGGCATGAGGTTTATGCCCCAGATTCAGAAAGTGTTATAACCGGCCACCAGCTTGATGATGCAACCACCTACTTGGCTGTAATGGATAAGTATTTGGCTAGCAAGGAAGATTGGGATAAAACTGTTGAACAGTCCAAAGAAGAAATTAACTCCATTAAATGTCAGCTTAGGGTATTACCTTTGCCACATGTCACCGAACTAGATGGAGCATTCTCGAGGGTCCAGGGATCATCAGCTCGGGGAAAAGATAAGGGAAGTGGCAGTTAATGCCCATTTTGAGATTTGTGCTTCCCTATTATCATAGGGCATGCATTGGACCAGACTACATTGGGGATTGTATCGAGGCCGACCTTGATGGTGAATGTCATTTAATGTGTGCCTTAGTTTGATTCTTCCTTGGCCGACTTGTTTTGGGCGGTTTTTTTTCTTATTTTGTAAAAATGTTTGTTTGGGCCGACATGTCTTGGGACTTGCTATAAAAGGAATTCTTTCCTCATTGTAAAGGGTTAGCTAGACGCGAATGTAGATAAGTGTAAGCACAGTTAGAGTAATTGCAATAAAGCCACATTCTCTGCTTCCGTGCTAAATATTGTAATCTGGAATTGTTGCGATGTCATTACTTTTAATACAATTATATCAAGGAATTTCAAGTGTTATCTTATCTTGCATGGTTCCTTTTGTTCTATCTTTCAAATTGCTTAAAGATTTAGGGTTTAGTAGTTCAGAATTAAATAGTTTTAGCTTCTGATGAATGATGTTTATGATTTTATATTTGGAATGTTTGTGGCAATCTCTCGGGTCTATACCCTAGTAACCATTCCATTGTAGTAGGTCGGGTGAAGTCAACCCCAACCATATTCAATGTGCTTAAGTTCATTGTAGATGCAAGTCTATGATTTGAAAATCTAAATACCTTAGAAGATTGCACTATTCCTGTGATATTGCATTGTGGGTTAAGCAGGAATCAGTTATTTGAGATTGGTCTATTCCAGATATCTATCATTTGCAAGTTTTACAGGAATAGTTTAGATTTTATCATACCTTTCTCGCGACCTTTATCTTTTCTATTTCTTCTTACTGCCTTCTGGTTAGATTTAGGATTAGAGATTATAATATTGCAAAATCTGATAAATTGAGAGACACAGTTTGCTTGTAGTAAGGCCCCTTTGTGATTACCAACATTTTCACTTAATTATCTGAGTTGTTTATGCATTGTCATGACCTGACACCTGAGAGACCTTGGGGTGATTTTTAGTGATTTATTATTAAAAATAACCTTTCAAGAGAGATAGAATATTGCATTATGTCTGAGTTATTGATGTGTAGAAAACACCATCAATAGATTGGCGCTAGAAGGAGGGCCTGAATGAGCACACTAGATCATTTTTTGAACGCCATCTCTCCTGAAAGATATAGGATAAATACCAGGTCTACCACAGGAGAATAGGACTTACAGGAGTTACAGTTCTCCACTAGGTCAAGAAGGACTCGAGAAAGGGGAGAATCATCATCACCCATCCCTTCACTAGCATCATCCATATCTTCACATCCTGAAGTCGAGGATATACCCATCCCTGAAGAGGTCCCCATTCAACAGCCTCAACCTGTCATTAACCAACAACAACCACCACCCCCACTCTTACCAATGGCTTTGCTTGCTAATAATCCATCTCCCTTGTTCTTCCATGCCTATAATGCTATTCCCAAAAACCCTGAGCACTTCTGTTCAAAATTCCATGTTAACGACCCAAATAGGACTGCAGAAGAACACATAAGGATTTTCTAGACTTGTCATAAAGATAGAGGGATTGTTCATGAGGATGTTTCCTATAGGTTGTTTCCTTATTCACTAGGAGAAGAGGCTTTTTACTGGTACAACCATCTCCCTGTTGGTTCAATTCTTAATTGGAATGACCTCGAAAAGGCCTTTTTGTAGAAGTTCTGAATACCCATCAGTGCCAACGAATTATACCTGCAATTCATCAAAGTCAAGAGAAAGGTTAATGAGCCAATATCTAGCTTCAATAATAGGTTCCACCGTGCATACACCAGATTACAAGACCCATATGTGTTAGATGATAATACATCCCTGGGAGTCTATTATGAAGCCCTGGACAGCCTGATAGCAACCTTTCTGAAATGGAGACCCAATCCTCCAGGGACCCTAATTGATGCTTATATAGAGGCTGTTAATCTTAGTACATATTTGAGACAACACTTGACTGGGCCATTGCCTTCCCTAGGACTAGTTGCACATTCTAACTAGGTTCAGGCAGTAAATCAGGCTCTCACCAATCATACCCCAATCATGAATCCAGTTCCTCAATTACCTATGGTACCACACCCTGGTCATCCCATAAGCTAGGTTTCCCCTATGACAAGCTTCCCTCAACAACAGGTTAATCAGCCCATGTATCAGTCACAGTCGAATAGTTTTCCTGCCTATTTGTAAAATTCTGAGGTGTTGCATCAGTCTATGGGATCTACTACTGTGCCCACCCCTCAGACTAATCTAAATTAGCTTCCTTATCGTGATCCAAATAGGGAGAGGATTGATGAAATGGCTAAGCAGATAAAGAAGCTAAATCTAGAGGTAACCTACCTAAGAAATCATAGTAGCCAACTACAAGCTGCCCAGAAGAATATGCAATCTAATCAGAACAAAGAGTATCCATAAGGGCAGAGTTTTGACCAAGGACAGCGTAATGAAAGAGGATTCCACAATGACAGGGGATATAATAAGGACAGAGGTTACAATAATGACAGAGGATTCAATAATGATAGAAGACAAAACTTTGACAGAGGCCAAGGAAGTGGATAAGGATTTGATAAGAGGCCACCACAAGGATAGAGCAGAACCTATAATACAAGACCTAATAATGGAGGAGTCCCCACCCCATTGGATCAACCTGCTAATCAAATTGTAAATCAATCTGCAAATCAACCAGTCAGTCAAGACAAACCTCCTACTGGTGTGTATCTGGCTGAAGCAGCCCTATCAGGATGGTGCAGGCTCCATAAGACAAGTCAGCATTCGGAATTGGAATGTCTAGAGTTCCAAACCCCTGCCTCAATTTTTCAATATGATGTAGAGAACAATGAAAATGGATAGGAGATTGTTCCCTCTACATCATATGATTCTCCTGTGCTGGTATTAAATCATGCTCCTTTTCTGACCAGCCAGGAGAATGTACCAAAAGAACTTGATTCTCAAGAAGAAAGGGCAGACTAGGTATGCAATGGAGATGAGGTTGCTCGATTGTTCAATGAAGAAGAAATTAATGATAATGGTCCACTCGATCAGGAGGAAGCTTATGTTGAAGAAGTACAGATGTTTCAGAGGCAAGGCTTGAGAGATATGCCTCATAGACGTTCACTGCCTGGAGGGCCTTTCACCACTTCCATTCCTCCAAAAAAATTCAGCACTCCCCCAGATCCTAATGCTAGCAATAATCTATCGTATCCACATATTTCCAAGTAGTATCTCTCAAAGGAGAGACAGGCTCAAACTAACCCACAGAAAGAAAAGGATGTTCAAGCAAGCAAGGATAAGGTAGAGGAACCTACTAAGGACGTTTCCACTAATATGAGTGAGGAGAAAATGGCCTCATATGTTGCTGAAGAGTTCAAGAAGTTAAAGATAAACCTTTTAGCATTTGAGTTGTTAAGATTCCCTGCAATCAGAAAGGTTGTCTTAGGTACCCATGACGTAAATTCAAAGTCATTGGATAAGCCTTCTAGTGAGCATGTCAGCCAGACTTCTAGTTCTTAGCCTGTGAGGACACAAAACCAGGCACAAAATTAGACCAACTTGCCTCCTGGAGATAAAGGAAAATAAAATGACAGGACTCAAGTGGCCCAGGCAGACACTCAGCCTACTTTATTTCAAGGAAAGATAGAAACCCCACCATTTATGATTTATGTACGTATCTTTGGCAAGAATCTGCATAATTGTTTGTTAGACTCTGGTGCTTCCACCAATGTGACGCCATTTGGGGTTTGTAGAGCTCTAGGAATTACACCTGCTGACTCTCAGAAGAAAGTGACTCAGTTAGACAAAATTAAAGTGAGTGTGGTGGGAGAACTAAACATGATTCACATGCAGATAGCTTTAGATCCCAGGATCCAATAGGTTATCAATATTTAGGTAGCTGATATCCCTGATGCATATGGTTTGATTCTAGGAAGAGATTTTATGAAGGATTTGAATGGATATGTGTCTATTGATCACTCTCACATGTGGCTTCCCTGGAAAGGGGTGCCTAATCAGATCAGGATTGAGAGAGATCCTAGAATGAAGTACATGATTATAGAATACCAAAATACTTCGACAAAAGTTCTGATATCAGAAGTTGGAATGGAAAATTACATGCTATAAGCTCAATATGAAGAGTCAGATGCAGAGGAGGTATTGATGTTGCATACGGTGCCTATTGATGTTGAGACAGGGTCTGGCCATGTTGATGTTCTGACAGAATCAGTTGAAGAAGAGGAAGAACCTAAAAATAGTCAGATTAGCTTATTAGATAGTTTCCAGGAATTCATCAAGCAGTGTATGGAGAATTAGACTCACTTAGGTAGGAGGACATGCTTTAAGAAGTTACTCTTATCAAACTGGTGTAGAGTTCATAATGCCTCCCATTTAGAGTTGGAGTGTTGTTTGTGCCAAACAGCAGTAGAACAAGTACAGAAATGCCTAAGTCTAGCTCAAGCTGTTGAGACAAAGGTGCATAACCCTCAGGATAAATATCAAGAAGATAAAACATCTAGAGTGACTAAAGAATCTTCCAACACCAACAAGCTGAAAGAAATGATGAAGAAGACTGCCACTGCGGAATGTTGGACTCTCAAATTTGATGGATCCAAATCCAAGCATGGAGCTGGAGCAGGGTTTGAACTGATCAGTCCAAAAGGTAAGAATTTCTTTGCAGCCCATAGACTCCAATTCCATTGCACAAATAATGTAGTAGAGTATGAAGCATTAATTCATGGACTTCTCATGGCACTTAAGAAAAAGGTCAAGATTCTGCAAGTTTTTAGTGATTCAGAATTAGTAGTCAAACAAGTAAGGAAGCAGTATTCATGTCATGATAGAAGAATGACCAACTATAGACATAGAGTGTGGGACCTCATTGAGGGATTTGACACTTTTAATATCCAACTGATACCAAGACAGAGGAATCAAACAATAGATTCTCTGGCTCATGCAGCAAGCACTTTGCAGCCTCTGTCCTTGTCAGGATTGAAGAAGTTTACTATTGAATTAACTCATGTGCCATCAGTCCCAGATAATGTTACTAACTTCTAGGTGTTTGAGGATGATAAGCACATTCTTGATTTTATCACAAATACAGATGTCTTTACTTCCCAAATCATTGATGAAGCAGAACTAGATCTAGAAGGTGTGCTGAATCTAAAGTCTAATACTATACCAAGGGGAATGGTACAGTTGGAGTGAATTTTTGATATAGATAAGATCAGAAACCAGGAACAAGAGTCAAAGAAATCACCCATCAGCGGACAGTGTGACACTCACAATTTAGGAACTGAGGACAATGTTAAGAACATTTTTATTGGTAAGGTGTGCACTCCAGAAGAAAGACAAGGGATAATTGAAGCCTTACAAAGTTTCCCAGATATAGTAGCCTGGGGTTATGAAGACTTGAAGACTTATGATACATCAATCATAACTCATACTATACCCCTAAAGCCAGGTGCTAAGCCTTTTAGACAGAGACAGAGACCTATCAACGCATTGTTGGAACCACTCATACAGAAGGAAGTTCAAAAATTACTGTCTACTAGAATCATATTTCCTGTTAGGCATTCAACATGGGTGGCAAACCTGGTTCCTGTAAGAAAAAAGAATGGAGAAATTAGGCTCTGTGTTGACTTCAGAAATCTAAACAGATCGTTAAAAAAAAAGATAACTATCATGTTCCCTCTTTGGATGAAGTGCTTCAGGTGGTTAATGGATCTTAGATAATGTCCTTTCTAGATGGTTATTCAGGGTACAATCAAGTAATGGTCTAGTATGAGGACAGACACAAGACTGCTTTCACAACCAAGTGGGGTACCTTTGCCTATAGGAGGATGCCATTTGGACTCATTAATGCAGGGGATACATTTCAAAGGGATATGGATATTGCCTTTAAGGATATTATAGGCAAGTGCATCATCATTTATATGGACGACCTGACTATTTTTTTGAAGAACAGAGGGGATCACATCTCAGATTTGCGCAAGGTATTTCAGAAGTGCAGAGAATTCGGCATATCTTTGAATCCTAAGAAGTGTATTTTCAGAGTTACAGAAGGAAAGCTATTAGGACATGTCATATCAAAAAAAAGGAATTGCTATAGATCCTGAGAGGGTGGAGGCCATATTGAAAATTTAGCCACCTGCTAGCAAAAAGGAGATGAAGTCCTTCTTTGGTAAGATTAAATTCATTAGAAAATTCATCACTGGATTTGCTAAAATTGTGAAACCATTAAATGCAATGTTGAAACAAGATGCCAAGATCGAATGGACTACAAAAGCGAAGGAGGCATTTGCAGAGAGCAAGAGAGCCATTGTTGATGCTCCAGTATTGGTAAGTCCTAATTATAGCAAACCCTTTTACATCTATTCCTTTGCTTCAGACCATTCATGTGCTGGGATGCTAACTCAAAAGTCTAATGAGGGAAGTGAGCATCCTATTGCTTTTATGAGTGCACCATTAAAAGATGCTGAGTTGAAATATCCAAGTGTGGAAAAGCATGCATATGTCCTGGTTAGAGTAGTAAAGAAATTTAGGCATTATATCCTCAGAAATAAGGTGTATGCAATTGTTCCTGATTCTACAATTAAGTTACTCCTTATGCATAATGAATTAGGTGATCATAGAGCTAAATGGGTGACCATGTTACAAGAGTATGACATTGAGATCCATCCCATGAAACTGGTAAGGGGGCAAGGACTCACCCAGACTATGGCAGAGATAGGCCCTGAGTTGACTGTTCAGAATTATAATATTGAAGAGGTTTCCCTAGATGGTTGGTATGATGACATAGTGTATTATCTACTGAATCAACGACCTCCAGGTCATCTTAATGTAGTTTAGATGCGAGCTTTAAGGTTAAAGAGAGATGGTTTCATGTTGAAAGGAGTTGTTTTGTACAAGAAAAATCATGAAGGCATTTATTTGAGGTGCCTTGGGAAACAGGAGCCTAACCAAGTAATGAACGAATTTCATGAGAAGTATGGTACTGGTCACAATTCTGCAATTGCCATAGCAAACCAGATTTTGAGGGTAGGGTATTACTGGCCTACATTGTTCAAAGATGTTCATCAACATGTATGAACCTGTCACACTTTCTAGACTGCAACAACAAGAGAAAGGTGTGCAGCACTTCCGCTCCAATCAGTCACTGAGGTAAGGCCTTTTTCTCAGTGGGGTATGGATTTCATAGGCCCCATTAACCCACCATCCTCTGTAGGACACATGTACATTCTCACTATCACTAATTACTTTACAAGATGGACTGAAGCTTTTGCTTGTAGGCAATGTACATCAGACGTAGTGATTCATTTTTTAGAGTCTGCTATTCTTAATAGGTTTGGATGCCCAATTGCTATTGTTTGTGATAATGGTCATGCCTTTGCATCTTTAAAATTCTCAAACTAGGCTTTTGATCACGGCATTATTGTGAAGTTTGCATCTAATTATTACCCCCAGGGTAATGGCCTAGCAGAATCCTCTAATAAGAACCTATTGACTGTCATCCGCAAGTTGTTAGAGAGGAACCCAAAAGACTGGCACACCCAACTTTGGTTTGCCCTTTGGGCAGATCGTACAAGACTTAAGTCATCCATCAGAACATCCCCTTATCATCTAGTATATGGTCTGGAACCAGTATTCCCTATCCAACTCAAAATCCCAACTTTACAGTTTATAAATGAGTTTTATGATAAAGGGGACAGAAGGGAGGCTAGGTTGATAGAACTACTGCACCTTGAGGAGAAATGGGACAATGCCCTTGAGAATTTTTCCAAAAATTAGGGGGTAGTTAGAGATGGTTTGATCAGAGGGCTAAGGTCAAAGCCTTCAGGATTTCTGACCTTGTCCTATACTGGGATAAGCCTCATGATCAAAAAAGGAACCATGGGAAATTCGATAAATTGTGGCTTGGCCCATATCAGATTGTTGCAATACTTGGAGATAATGCCTTTTGTCTAAGGACTCTCATGGGAGAAGACATCCCACTACCTGTCAATGGGCAGTATTTGAAACATTATTTCCAGTCCTGAGCTGTTTTCAGCTCCCTACCCTGTAAATAGTTAGTTTAGGCTGCTTTGCTTGTTTTGTTTGGTTAGAGTAGGTTTCCCTTTTGGTTTGCTTGTTTGCTTTGGTTAGATTAGGTTTGCTTTGGTTTGTTTGTTTTGGTCTGCGTTGCTCTTGCTCTTGGTTCTTTCTCTTTTGGGGATCATTGGGTGTATCTGTATGCTAATGGTGACAAAGTAGGTCTAATGTTCTTGGTATTTCCTTTACAAACTCTAATCATCCTTCTAGGACACCATGGTATGAACTCTTTACCCTATGTCATTTATCCTTATGCTACGACAAAAGGTTTTCTAGTCATTTTAAACATGAATATATTAGGGTCTCATATTCACAATTATTCAACAACCATGAAATTACAGAAGATCTTTATAAGGTCTGAACAGGTGAAAAATCCTTTTCTGCTCAGTGCCACTGTGGTTCTCAGCCCTGAGTGTGAACTTCACTGTTCATAGGTTGAATGAAATGAGTGAAAAAGAGACAAAGTATCAGCAAAAACAATACAAAAAACAAAGAAAAAAAAGGCGAGAAGAGAAAATATTGAAAATCAAAAGGTTTGAATTCAACTCATCAAGGGTACATGAATATCTCTATCGGGGCTATGAACGCCTGGCTAGGAGTAGAGCTATGTTCAGGAGGATCACAACGATAACCTCGTCGAGGCTATGGACGCCTGACTGGTAGCGAGGCTCTATCCAGGTTATTTTTAGAGTATGAATCTTTACATAGCCTGTTCATACCAAGTCTGGTTCTTGCTATAACTAAGGGACGGTAATGAATGCATGTGCACACACTTGGACCCTGGTATCAGAATGTTTGAATGGCTAGGGGTTTCTTTGTTTCAACATGGAGGGTGGTGGCTAGGTGTCTGAGTCAAAACCAAGAGTTTTAGGTTCTTGATTCTAGTTTGTCATCGAAATGCTCAGGAGCATTTACCTAGTAGAGTCACCATTTGTTGTGTAGTTTTTGCACACACACCCCACTTGGAGTAGGGACCCTCTTTTCTGGTGTCTTTCGACCTTTTTTTTACTGGACTTATCATTTTGAGGTCTTGACATGTTGGTCTTGCTAGCTTTGACCTTGCCTTGAGGCTTGAGTTGATTGAAATTGAGTTTTAAGCAAAATTTGGGTTTTCACCTGACTCCAGGATTTTCCAACACCGACAGATTTTCCTGGGCCCTGGTTCTTTGTCCGTTTCTAGCTGGCTTCTCTGAATCCGGGTTTTTGCTTGATCCCGGGATTTTCCGGTTCTTGCGGATTTTCCCAGATTGTGCCAAAATCTTGAACTTCGTCATTTCCCCGATTTCTACATTTTCGCGAAATCTATGTTTCTGCGAATCTTGGGATTTTCCAAAATTCTATCATCGCTCGGGTTTCTAGATTTGTCAAAGGTGTCTTGTCGCTCATTAATTCTTAAATAACTTTGCTCAGACGAGTATATGGGTGGATTTAGGGCATTTTAAACGTCATTTTGATTTCATCCATTCACTTGCTGATTGCTCTGGCGATTAAGAGTCTCATTTGAGCTTTGAGGATTGATTTCAAGTGGCTTGTGTGTGGATTGTTGTGTGTCAGTGTCTAGATTTGCATTGCCTGGGCGTGTTCATTTTTGTGGCTATTTCTTTGAGTTCAGGTTTCGTCTGAATTGATCCATGGTAGGTTATCGTTGCCCTTTTCATTGCTTGCGTGATAATTGAGTGCTTAGGTGCTGAATAATCATCATTTCGGGTTACCCTTTGCTTGGTTACGATTTTATATTTATAGAACTAGGGTTCAACTTTGCCCTTCATCAATTTTTTATCATCCTCTTTGCACGCGTTTTGTTTATCAATTTAGAGTTGGATGAGTTAGGGCTAGTCCCTAAGTGTGTCGTTCACCACACTCTGGGATGATTAGGGTTTCGGTTCATTTTTCCCAAATCGGCAGACTTCCTATAGGGTTGTTGCTATTTCATGATGTATATCCAGCCTAGCCTACTCATACCTTGAAGAGATCCTTGTGTCCATTGGTTAATCGCCCAAATTGTAATTTTCTTTGAAATCATGAGCTTACCTGGGATTTAATGGCAGAGGTCTAGTTATTGGAATTAGGGCATTGCCCTTTCACCATGTGGACTCATCATTTGAGAACTTTGAGAGTTTGAGATCATGTGCAACCTGAATTCTGTTGATTAGCATCAGTTTTGAGACCATTAGAATCCAGGTACAAATGTTTGCACAATCATTTAATTGCTAGTTTGCGGGTTGTCCCTCGTCGGGTTCCTGCGGTGTCCATGGAATTTCTGCGCACTCAGATTTTCCCAGTTTAGGATAATTCCGCAGACTGGAGTACTTTCCAAAACGCTTCTACCTGTCCGCAAAAATCCGTCCCATTCATATTTTTTTGGTTTTCCTGTCTGGCTTTATCCTTGTTTGATTTTTTGAAGATAAGACTAATGGAATAAATGTTGAATTTTTATTTCTTGCTGCCAATGAATGAATCTCATGATAATCTAATGATTTTTGGCTGTATTAATGATTTATTTGACTAATGATGCTTTGGCAGTAAGAATCCATTTGGGTCGGATTTCTCCGAAATTTCGCCCCGACCAGATTTTCCTGGTTTGCATGATTTTCCTAGACTACCTTATTTCTCTGGATCTTCAAGGATTAGAAGTTTGTGATGGTTTTTGATTGCTTTATATGATTTTAGGCTAATCTTTGGGTTGGAGTATGCATAATAATTGAATACTAATGATGTCTTTTGTGAGTGCAGGCCGAATCAAGCAAGGCTGCTGCCAAAAAATATAAGGGTGGCATGGAGGGGTCATCTATTTCTGAGGTAGAACGATTAAGACTGGATATCAAGAGTCAGCTTCCTAAGAGCAGGATATCTTCTGTATGGTCCGAGGTGTCTGACACCAATGTTGGGGCCTGGAGATATGAAGAATTCAAGCAGAGGACAACTAAGAAGGATCTGTCAGCCTTAAGGTAGGGAATGATGAAATCTGGGTTAGTGCATGTGTCTAGGTTCTCTACATCAATCCAATGTTATGAGTTGATTCTTGAGTGTGCCCGGCAGTACGATTTTGATACACAAAGGGTTGTCAACACAGAGGGAAGGGTCTTGGCAAACTTCAGTCCTGTCTCCATTGCACAAGCCTTCGACATGCCTGATCTACCTTCAGTATGTGCTCTGAACATAAACACTGCTAAGACATACTATGAGAATGAGCCAGTCAAGGCTCAACAGATAATTAATTCATGGCTAGAGAAACCAAAGTCCCACAATTCAAAATTGCCCAAGTAGTTGCATAGAGTTAAGTTCAGGTTGAATATTTATGATGCCATAACATTTTTGAGTAGGGTAGCTAGTTTGAAGACTACCAGAGTGTTGGAGAGCTAGATGGTCCACGTGATCACCAAAATTTAACAGGGAACTAACTATCATTGGGCAGGGCTTATTAGTGCAGAAATTGACAAACAGCTGAGGAATGTTCTGGAGACTAAGAGGTTCACTATGTCCTCTTATGTCATGTATGTGTTAGCTAGATTCTACCCGTATAGGGGTTTGACTCCAAGGGGAATGTTTGGATAGAATATAATCTATGAGATCTACCCTGAGCTGCATCTAGGACACAAAGATTACAGGAGAGCCAATGATGCCTTCATAATGCATATCACCCAGATGCTACAGAATGTTGAGCATATGAGATTGTCAGATGGAGCCAAAGGGCTGATAAAGAATTATGGGGCTTGGTTCATCCAATTTCCCACCTTCACCTACCTTAGAATTGATGGATGCCCAGTCGCTCCTTACAGGTTACCTCGGTATCCAAATGATCATATTGTTCTATTGGAGGTTGTGAGGCAGATTTGTGAATTTGACGCTATTGTAAAGAGAGCAAAGCATAAGATAGGCTTTGGTGGAGACTTCCCTCTCAGGATTGGTGTGGTAGAAATGTGCCCTTCCATCCAATCAGCCCACACTATAGGAGAAGATTTGGCAGCATATGGTTTCTCCTTCCATTCCAAAAGGGTGAACTTTGACATCACAGGAAAGGCGCAGAAGAAAGTCACTAGGGAATATTGGCATAAGGATGACCTGGAAGATTATTGGGCCAACATCAAAGATGATCTTGAGGCTAGAAAGAAGAGGTATTCTAGGCTCCCTGTGGAGGCGATCAGACAGTACAATGTCAAGTTGATTCTAGACCAACTAGAGGATGATGGAAACTTGGTGCAGGATCATGTCTATGAGGCTGTGAAGGACAAGTCAGTCAGAGATATTAGCTGGAATGATGATGAGATCACAGAGTTGGAGGACCTAATGGCCCCAGTCATGAAATTCACCTCTTCTTGGTTGAAGCATAAGGTTTGGTAGCTTGAAAGTGAGAAGGTGGCATGTACTTTCAATTTGATGGGAGACCCCAATCCCATGTCGACTTCAAAAGAATTTGGGGAAGATGACCCCAAAGGGAAAATGGTAAAGAGCTCTCCCTTCAAGATAAAGATTAGAGGCCCCAAGGAAGGTGAGCCTGAAACAAAAAGGAAGCCAAAAGGAAAGACGAGATGGAAGACTTTGAAGATTACTAAGTCCTCTGATGAGGAAGAGTCAAAAAAAGCAGAAGAGGAAGATGCTCCTCCACCACCGAAGAAGACAAGAACAACCCGGATCTCAAAGAAGAAGGGTCAAGCTGCTTCGGGTGATGAGCCTCCTATTGTGGATGTGGAAAGTTTAGGAGGAGAAAATACTAAAGTTTACAGGAGGAGATCTAGGACTCCCTCTCCGAAGGACACTGTGCAAAAGGCAGATCCTCCACCAAAATCACCAACCACAGAACCATCCAAGGTTGTTTCTCCTCCACCAAGCACACCTGAAGAGGAAATTCCAGGGCAGCATGAAACTAGCAGAGAGGTAGAGCCCTTCAAGGAAGGGACACTTTTTAGTGAAGCAGTAGAGCTGGAAGTTGAAGAAGAGGAGAGGCATACTTCTCCTTTGGTACAATATGAAGATTCTCTAAAAAGTGATAGGGGAAACGGATCACCTGAAAAGGAGGAGGATATCCCTGCTAAGACACCATCACCGGTGATGCCAGAGGTGGAGCTTGAAGACGTTGACCAAGGTGAGTAGCTCCCTGAGAAAGAGGATAAAGTAACTACAGGGGAAGAAGAGAAAATGACAGAATAGCCAGAAAAAACAAGAATAGAAGAAATCCGGGTAGAGCCTGCAGCCTCAGACTGGCTTGAAAAGGAGCTTACAAGAAAGAAACAGGTGGTAGTTGAGGATACTCCCTTAGATTGGGATGAAATGTTGTCCACGATTGGCAAAGGGAAGAAAAGGAAGGCAGCCAAGGTGGTTTCAAAGGTGGAAAGAGATGAAGCCAATAATAGGGTTATCCATATTGCCACCCCTACCGCGGACAAAACAAGAGAGGATGTCACCAGTCAAGACTATAATGTAAAAACCATCAACCTTGGGCCTGCCTCCATGGAGTAGCACACAGAAGAGTATGAAGGGTCCAGTGCTGTTATCATCGGCAGATTGAGGAAGGAGACCCAGACCAAGCATGAGTTGAAGAAAGAAAATGAAAGATTAAGGAAATGCTTGGAGGAGGTGATGAAACCCTTGCAGTCTCTCCACCCTTCTTCTTCAGTTACTCCTGGCTTTCTGCCCAAGGAAACAATCTCTGGAATAGAGAAAATGAAAGCCTCAGCTCAAACTGCAGTGGATTGGCTCAGGAATGTGCAAACAAAGGGAGATGATATAATCAAGGAAATCTTATCAGTTGGAAAGGATGTAGTCTGAGCCAAAGAGTTATTGGAGCATGTGCTATCTCAGGACAAGGAGGGTCCATTGACCTCTTGTTGCAAAAATCCAGAGTCATCCTAGGACATGGTAGGGATCAATTGCTTATAGATGGAATTCTTCCTTCTTCCAGATTGGATGAACCTTGGGAATGGTTTGAGGCTCTACAAATTTGGCAAAAGGCCATGAAAAAGATCCTGAAACAGAAGAAACAAATTGATGGAGATCTCACTGGTGTCTATGAGGGCTGCATTGCATTCTTTGAGGTCATGACTGGAAGGAGAAAGATTGCTCCCAAATACCTCAGCCTGGAGCAACTCAGGGAATGGTGGCATGAGGTTTATGCCCCAGATTCAGAAAGTGTTATAACCGGCCACCAGCTTGATGATGCAACCACCTACTTGGCTGTAATGGATAAGTATTTGGCTAGCAAGGAAGATTGGGATAAAACTGTTGAACAGTCCAAAGAAGAAATTAACTCCATTAAATGTCAGCTTAGGGTATTACCTTTGCCACATGTCACCGAACTAGATGGAGCATTCTCGAGGGTCCAGGGATCATCAGCTCGGGGAAAAGATAAGGGAAGTGGCAGTTAATGCCCATTTTGAGATTTGTGCTTCCCTATTATCATAGGGCATGCATTGGACCAGACTACATTGGGGATTGTATCGAGGCCGACCTTGATGGTGAATGTCATTTAATGTGTGCCTTAGTTTGATTCTTCCTTGGCCGACTTGTTTTGGGCGGTTTTTTTTCTTATTTTGTAAAAATGTTTGTTTGGGCCGACATGTCTTGGGACTTGCTATAAAAGGAATTCTTTCCTCATTGTAAAGGGTTAGCTAGATAGTAATAGAGATAAGTAAGCAAGAGTTAGAGTAATTTGCAGTAAAAGTCATATTCTGCTTCTTGAAGAAAATATTGTAATCAGAACATTGGAATTGTTGTAGCATGTTGATGATTTAATACAATTGAGGACATTGTGGTTTTCTGGTGGATTCTCTTGTGTTATCTTATCCCACATGGTTCCTTTTGTTCTATCTTTCAAATTACTTAAAGATATAGGGTTTAGTGTTCAGAATTAAATTAGGTTTAGTCTGGTGAATGATGTCTATGATTTTATATTTGGAATGTTTGTAGCAATCTCTAGTCTATACTCCTAGTAACTATCTGATTGTAGTAGGCTGGTGAAGTCAACCTAAACCATATATTCAATGTGCTTAAGTTCGATTGTAGATGCAAGTCTATGATTTGAAAATCTAAATACCTTAGAAGATTGCACCGTTCTTGTGATATTGCATTGTGGGTTGATCAAGGATTGGTTATTTGAGATTGGTCCATTCCAGATATCTATCATTTGCATTGCTCATTCTAGGAATAGTTTAGATTTTATCATATGTTCACACCCTTATCTTTTTCTATTTCTTCATAATTTGGTTAGATTTAGGATTAGAGATCATAATATTGCAAAATCTGATAAATTGAGAGACACAGTTTGCTTGTAGTAAGGTCCCTTTGTGATTACCAGCATTTTCACATAATTATCCTAATTGTTTATGCATTGTCATGACCTGACACCCGAGAGACCTTGGGGTGATTTTTTAGTGATTTATTATTCAAAATAACCTTTCAAGAGAGATAGAATATTGCATTTTGTCTGAGTTGTTGCTGTGCAGAAAACACCATCAACACTAAACTCAACAGAAAAGTAAGATTTGATTTGATGTCAACAAGAAGTTTGGTGCCCGATTTAATGAACAAGGTGTGTGATTTAAAGCATTAGCTAAAGAGTACAAACTTTAATTCATAAATGCATGCAAATAGGGTTTGTGGAATCAAAAATCATAGTGTGATTCATAAAGTACATGGAATTTAGAAATTAACTCTATGGAAGGTTGATTTTCATTTTGGCATACAGGTATACTCCCCCACTCATCAAAATGCAAATAATATGTCAAAAACTGCAGCCACGTGTTAGAAATGACTTCTTAAACTACACGCAACCTGATTAAGAATCAAAACCCGAGTTAGCAATGGAAAATTACCAATAATTTATCTTTAAACCATAGACTATCCAAATGAAATAATCGATCAAGCAATTCCCAACTAACAAGGTGATCTGAGAACCAAACATGAACTATTGGTGCTATACTCACACCAACTTACCATTAAATCATAGACCATCCATAGGATGAATTCTCTTGCGTGGTTCCCAGTCATGACACCAACCTAAGAATCAAACCCAAGCTAGCAGTGCCACACAAACACCAATTTCCCAAGTCCACTTTGCTAGAATTGATCTCAAACCCAAAAACTTCTAAACGGGTTGAGATTTCACAACCCCCAACAAAAAATACTTCTAATATGTTTCTTGCACTAGAGATGAACTACGCTAATATACATGTATGCAAAATGTATAAGCATGGAGAAGGCATGTGAACAATTGGATATAATTCTTGTATGTAGAATGTGCAAGCATAGGGAAGGCGTGTGATCCATTAGACAAAATGCATTAGAGGAATAACATGATTGTAAGAATATGTACCAAAGGCCTGAGAATCTTTCAATCAAATGTAATTGGCAAGTGTGAAGCTGAATTCCACAACCTTTGACTGTGCCCCTACCTGTGCTAAGAATGAGCTTTTGTAACAAGGTATGGCCATCCATCAAAATATAATGTCACTACCATGAAGGTGGGTTTAAATCTATGACCTTACACATCAGCTTGTTGGAATGTGTGTTGATTGTCACAATAATGGAGGTAGCTAATTTCCTCACACCTCTCTAACTTTGATGTGACCAACACAAGTTGAATAGGAATGCAATCTTTCTTCAACCTCCCTATATCGGTGGTCACTCTACCAGCCATTTATTGGCATACTGACAGAGAGGTGGGGTTCCCAAATGATACAACCTTACCTCTAGCTATTAGGCTCGACTTGCAACATATGTTGACCTAGCATTTATATCGGTATGGGGCCATCATCTAAAAATATTTTCAAAACCATACTTGGATGAGGTTGAGGCTAATGTTAGGCTAATTTTTAGCCATTATTGATGGCACTTGAGTCATTTTGGAAATTTCCTTACCTAGGCTTAAGTGTCTCTCCTATCTTTGCAATTAATATCATCATGGGAAGAAGATTGTAATACTCTTATCTCGAGCTCAGAGTGGAATGGCTCTGTCAATATAGGTAGGTGACATTAATTTCTAGCCTAACAATCTTCTTCACTATCTTTTTATTTTGGCGACTTTCTCACACCTCCCTGCCCATTGACTACAACTTCAATCTACAAATAATGATAGAAAATGAAATGCAAGATGTTGTGGTTTCAGTCTCTCTAGAATTTTGATCACAAGCTTCTTTATGTTTCTTTTTGCAGCATTACAAGCGATAGTGAAACACAGCTTTCTACAAAATGTTGAACACTAATGAAGTACGATTATTTTGTTGAAGAAGTTATTCATTTGTAATCATAATCAAAGACATGCAACTCTATAAAAAAGGAATGATTATTTATGATAGAAGCAACGATTAATGCAAATCTATAACATGAAGAAATCAATGATTAATTAAATAACATTAGTAAGTCCTCTATATGATTCAATGAGTTGGCGTCAATATTTAGGTAGTTGGGAAAGGATAGAGTAATCTTCAATCTATGTCCATGCTGCCTCTAGATCATCAGAGCTGCTACACTTCATGAATCTCCTCCCATACCCAAAAGCTCAAAAGGGCCTCCTATAGATACACGTCAGTTATTTCGGTTGCCTTGGTTCGTTTTACACAGAAAGAATTATTTATGCTATGGAAAATAGTAGTTACAGTATGCCTGAGAAGCAAGTAGATTCAAGAAGACATGCCTCAGAGGCCCAACAAGGGAATGAGTGAAGTGGCTATTAGCATGACTTAAAGCAACAGGATTAGACGTGATTCAAAGCAACAATATTAGAAATAACCCTTTATGTGGTCAGAGGTGATAAACTTACCCAAATTAAACCAGCATGTCCATATGAATAACAATATAAATGTTAAATTAAATAATTCATTCAAAGTTAGTGCCACTAAACTAATATTACTAATTGAGCTAGCATTACATTATTTAGAACAAAAAATAAGCTACAAGATAATATAATGCTTAGAAGACAACACAAAACATCATCCGATTGTCATTCATAGTGCCCTCCTTCTAGCACCATTTTGTGGACGTCAAAATCTACAAATGGTTAAAAAAACTAACATACACAAGCATGGTTAGTGTTTTTAAACAAAACAAACCTTCAACATCTATATGAGATAATCTAACATGCTTTTTAAAATGCAATAAATAACAAGATAACTAAAGCATCTATAGAAAAACATAAGTATATCTATCCCATATTGGATTGGTGCTACTTGGATGTGAAAAGTAGCCCTTTCCCAACCCTTGACAAGCTTGATGTTGCAAATGATGAACAAAATTAGCTCTCAATGTAAAGAGAGTAACTTTGCATGAGTTTGTAGATAGGTTGATGAAGAATGAGGCCTTTATTTATAGATTCTCAAGTTGAAAGAATGCTCATAAGAGAGCAATGTGGGATAAAGATTGGACCAATGAGATGAGGCCACTTGTCACATTATGATAGGTTGAGGAATGCACAAGTTTTGGCCAATGTGCCAAAGAGGAAGAGATTCAAATTTGAAATTGTGAATTAAATGTTGAGAGGGGGACATGAAAGAGAGAATTTATTGCAATGTTGGAAGGGACAAGTCAACTTTTTTTCATATTCAAACTTGAGGGAATATTCCATTTTATGCCAAGTTTAAAGAAAATAATGAATTTATAAATGAATTAAAATGATTTATTGGTGCAAGTGGGAAAAGCTAGAGGATGTGATGGGTGGTTAGATTAGATTAATCAGGATTAGATTAGTTTAGATGATGATTAGATGCTTTGACCCATTTGACCTGATTTCTTTGATATATTTAAATAAAGATGGAGAAATATGAATTTTGAGATTTAATTAAATAATGTCTGGTTTATTTAATCAAAGGTTGATGTGAGACTTTGATTTATTTAATTTAAATGAATAACCTTAGGAATGAATCAAATAGTCCTAATTTACTTGGTGAATGGATTTGATCAGCTTGATTAATTTAATGAGTGGATGAATATGAACTGAGTGCATAATGCTAATTTCGCATGTCTACAGTTTACTCCATGTTTACTTCTTCAATTCTTTTGTCTTCCTGAAGGTTTTGATAACTCAATTTGTACATATCATGTGATCATTGTATTTGATATGATAAAATTTTCCTCCATTGTTAAATGTATTTAATTGAAGTTTTCTTATTCCTTCCAATAAATCTATTATGTGCTAAACTTGTAATTTTTTTTATCCCCTTCCATTGCATTTCTGTGAGTTTCATAATCTTCTCATTTTTTCCTCAATCTTATTGGGTGTTTAGCAAGTAAAATAGTCTTATTTTATCATCCATAACTCTGTTTATACAAACTAGGTTCCTAAAAAATTTAAAGGGTTTCTTTTCTTTGATGTCTTCTAACCCCTATCCAAAAATCTCAAATACCCAGATCGTATTTTCTCAATTATTCTTGAAACACGAGGCTACAGCCAAGCTGCTCCCCCATGGCTGTATTTCATTAATAATAAAAATAATTTATAAAAAGTCATATTTAAATACGTTTATATATATATGTAGGTTTGAATGTATGTTTGATTATATTCATTTGATCAATACTATTAATTGAATAATACTTAGTACTAAACTAGAGTTTTCATTTAATGTTCGGGTAAATGGTATTATTCTAATTATGGTTGGGTGCATGAAGATGGGTAGCAATTTTGTGGCCACTTTTTTTTAAAAAATTGAAAACTCATAATGTGAGCATATTATAATGTGCTCATGTTATCTCTTGGTGTGCCGAACCTGAGGCTCGACCACCACAAAGCCATAACATGAGTGCATTATAGCGTGCTCGCGTTATGACATGTTAAAAGCAAAAAAAAGAGGTCAATTTCATTTTCATTTTTTATCATTTTTCTCTTCTTGCCCATGGCCAAAAACAACAAAATGTCACGCTCACATTCTAAGAGGATATTTTTTGCAAAAACCTTCATCAACAATCATTGATTCATAGCTAGAATGCCACCATGTCGACGAGGAGGTGAAAGAGGTAAGCAATTTTTATTTTTTTTTGAATTTGTTAGTTTTAGGTTGTATTTGATATTTATTTTTTAAATTTGTAGGAGATGTTAATCAACCTGGACACCCTCCTCAAAATCCATAGCAAGAACAAAATCCTCAACCACAACAACAACCTCCTCCACCAATCCCTCAATACACTCCTGGCACTCAACGAAATTTAATGGGTGAAATTGAGAACAATAAAAAACAAATTGAGGATTTAATCGGGAGGTTGAACAATCCAAACAGTTCAACTATGGAAAGAATGACCCTAGCAACTTCACTGTGAGATATGTTAAAAAATGTAGATTTAATCAGCAAACAATTAACTAGCTGGTAGGATAGAAGGCAGGTGGCTAGGGCTTTTTACCAAGATAAATTGTCATATAAAGATGTTAAAGATTTAAAAATTACAAAAGGTGAAATTTGTGTGCATTATTCACTAACCCACAATAAAATGAAAATCTCTCCCTCAATCTAAATATGTTTCATATTCATTGGTTCCACCACCAAGAGATTAGGAAATATTTTTGGGATAGGCACGTACATGGTTTTTGATGACCCACCATGCAACAATTGTGAAGTCCTACAGTATTCCTCAAGAAACTATACGTTGAGTTCATCTTGAACAAAATCCTAAATTATTTTGATATGAGGGTCTTCCATGGGAGAGGTGGGGCATCAACACAAGATGTACCTGGTGCACATCCGGGTCCTACATGACAAGCGAGATGGCCTCTCGCTAGGCCGCCTCATGAGCACACCATTATCCCTTCTGTCGTGAAGGAAAGTGTCGACATAGAGACTTTACAGGCTATAAGCTCTTTGACATAGAGTGTCATCCAACATGCTAGCCCTCTTGTACAGTGCCATCCAAGGGAGTCTTCAACAGGTGGGCTTTGATCCCATGTGTGTCAATCTTGCAGGGTGACTTGTTCATATGACCCCATCGACACTCAAGAGGCTACTACTCAAGATCTGTCTACAACTATAGAAATGGAGAGGGCAATGGACATTTTCCATGAAGTGTATGGCATTAATACTCAGGTAAAAGTTAGCATGTTCATTGAATTTAACTAACTAAATTTCATTTTTGATATGCAAGATTAACTAATTTAGTTTTATGTTTTTAATAAACTTGTAGGGTCATAGTGTTGATATTGGATACACCAACCCTACACCTACTTATTTTTGCAGTACACCTATCAATGGGGTATGTAACTAGTAAACAATTATAAATTTATTACATTTTAATAGCATTGTTTTATGAATGGTATTTTAATATGTGATTTTTTATATTGAATTGGCTAGTATTAGAGGTTTTGAGGGAACACCTCTCGGTGCCAATGGATTTAGTCAAACCTTCATGTAAGTAATAGAATAAAGAGTTTAACTATTGAATTGTACCTAATAGATTTGTGTAGTTTATATTCATATTGTTGATTACCTTGCGTTGCACATCATTCAAACTCAAAGCATTACTTCACATTACATAACTAATAACTAGATGTTGATAGATGACAAAATTTCAACTACAATATAGTTGTTTAGAAAGTCAACATAAGTAGTGATGCAATTACTTCACATAGCATAAGTAATAAGTCTAGGAGCAACTTCCAATTACATTTACTTGTCATGGCATTCCATGAGACCACATTTTACTGAGGCATCTTTTCAAATAGTTCACTACATTTCTATGATCCAAACTAGGCACCCATTATGGTCTGCTCTCACATATCTGAAACTCATTTGCAACTCTTTTGGAGCAACTATTTGAAATCTTACTTTTAACACTGAATTAGGCCACAATTAGGCCTCTTTTTCAAAGAGACACCTCTCCAAACACACAACCAACACTTAAAACCTCCAAATAGTCAAAATATAGCAAAGAAAACCTCAAAATATTCAACTTTTAGGTCTCCTCTCACTCATTCAGACCCCTTTTCATAAAACCCTCACTTTCCTTGCAATCAATTAGGGCTTATTGAAACTCTTATTCCCTAACCTCTCACAAGCTTATAATCACTTCAATCAGGCTTATTTATGAGTGTAAATTCTCATTCCATCCTCAAATAGTGCTGCCCCAAAGTTCTACATACACTTCTTTCACAAAATCACTCATTTCACTAGTTTTCACCCTCTTTCACCTAGGGTTTCTCACTTATTCACTTCTCTGACCACTTACAACCTCTTAGATCTTCTGAAAACCTTCCAATTCACCTGATCTCATATTTTTTAGGGGATTCTATCCACTTCTAAACCCCTATCCTCTTTTCACTCACTCTAGCCTTGTTTATCACTCACTCTAGCCTTGTTTAAAAGGCACAAAAATTGGTTTTTCACTAGGGAAACAAGAAGAACTCACACAAAAACTTCACCAAACCAATTCCTTACCTTCTACACCTACTCCTACTTTATAATAGTCCATTCCACAAAGAAACAATTACTACAGAAATGTGGAATGGACTTTTTAGTTCATTTGGGCAATCAAACCCTTAGCCCCTGTTTTCTGACTTCCTAGAGAAATTAGGCCACCAAAAGCTTGAAACTCAATATCAAATGCTCAAATTAATTTTAAATTGATTGCAACACCTAAATCCTTCAATTCACACACATTACCAATTCACTACCACCTGCAAGGAATCGTACACTAGCAAATGATGGAGGAAAACATAGAAAATAGCAATATAACAATGATATTTTATTAGTTTTCTCCTTCAAAATGCTTCACCAGATAACCAAAAAAGGAAAGATAATTGACTTAGGGGATCTAAAACTAAGGGTCTCAATCTATGGGCCTAGTGCAAGTTCCATCTATGTGTGTGGGGGAGGATCGATCCTCCTCCACAAATTTGCTTTCCCTGTAGCAATCTCCTTGTGATGGTGGTGCTGAAGCATGAGGAGGTCTCCTCGCCTACCTATCGCTCATGTGTGGAAATTTTTTGGTGGTCTAGTTGTGATGATCCAGGATTCTTACCCCCCAAGCAATGCCCCTTCTTCTAAAAATGGTGGTCTGAATGGCATGATTCAAAGCGAATCTTTGAAAGAAGTGGTTGTGGGTGAGAGGGTCGAGTTTCTGGCTGGTGCTAAATTTATAGTCAAGGAAAGCTAGGGTGTTGCAAATGGGGTGCATAGAGGAGGTAAGTGCACCCCTGACTAGCCTAAGATTGTCTCTTTTTTTTGAAATGATGAACTCAATAGGGTTTTGGTTGAAGAAGATAATAAATTAAAAAACACAAGGATTTTCCTTGCCATCATGGATATTAATAAGATCACAACAAGAAGATACATGGATGCCTGGTTGTTAGATGTATGGGGGAAAAAATTAGGATTTTTTTTTTCATTTTGTAGAATGATACAGAAAGGCCTCTATGTGGTCTTTCTTAGAAATCATGAGATGCAATCTAAGGTTTTAAGTAAGCAATATTGGAGTGTCGGAAAAAATATTTTTAGAGCTTTGGCCTAGTCGATAGATGCCATATGTGAAGAAATTTTGGCTCTATCTTTCCCGAGATGGGTTGTCATTAAAAACGTCCCTCCAAGAATTTGGAATTTCATTTCATTGCTTCTCGAGCCTTATGGGCGAACTCTAAAAATTGATAATGTGAAAAAATCTCTCCCCCATATAGATGCTAGAGTGTTAGTGTCATTATTTGTCTATGTTACTGAAGAGAAAATCCCATTGGAACTCAAGGGTCGAATGGTTGGTGATGTCACTACCAGGGTCATGGAGGGCTTTGATAACAAAGAAACCATATTGTGTTCTAACCGTAGCAACTCAAATATCACATGTAATTTGGAAGTTGGAAATGGGGTCAGTACCCAAGGGCCAGTTATTGTTAAAAATGAAGCATCAAATAAAACTCTAGAAAACAAAAAAAATTAAAAATTCCATGGAGTCTTTAAACTCTGAGTTAAATTTTGAGGGCAGATTGGTAGATCCCAACATTCAAAACTTCAGGCTTTCTAAATCTATTGAAACCCTACTTGATTCTTCAAATAATGGTAACTCTATCAAAGAGGACTCACTAATGGGGGATGGGTTCTCTGACTACTCCTCTCAAGTCTCTCAGGAGGTAGAGTAGGATGCCACTGGAGTTATGATTTCAAATAGTGAGATCCTTGTAGAATGTAGGGACTCAAACCCTCTGCCACAAAAAGAGTTCATGCCAATCTACCCCATGTTGAAAACATGGCTCAAATTTAGAAAAATTCCCAGGAACTCATCCTAAACAAGATAAGTTTGAGGGGTGATGAGAATGGGTTAACCTGCACTCTGGGTCCCACAGAGCAAACAGGCAATTTGAAAAATATTTTTGTGACTAAGTTTGATGTGGAGTTAAATAAGGATAGGAGTGATGTTGCAAGCCTAAGTAAGGTAAAGGACCTTGTCTCTACTTTTGAAACCAAGATCCTTCCTGTTGATGCTTAGCCTGGTATCATTGATGGATTGGTGTTTGGCCAACCTAGTGATGCAGGATCTCTAAGAGTGGAGGTTGTCCTCATCGACTCTTTCTTTAAATCCATCGATGGTGTTGAGGTTGGTTTGGACAAGGGGGATGTTGGTGGTAGAGGAGGTGTGGATAAGGAGATAGTGATCCCAAAGGAAGTTAAGGAGGCCTCTTGCGGACCCTCCTCCCCAACCCCTACAAAGGTGGCTAAGGAAGGTGACCCCAAACCTTTAGGAAAAAGGAGGCCAGGTAGGCCAAGGAAAGAGGAAGGTACAATAATTCCAGTTGGAAAGGGTAACATGAAGCAATCTAAGAGGAAAAAATTGAATGAAGTTATTGCAAGCCTAGTGGTTAAAAGGGTTGAGATCGATTCCAAGGTGCCCAAATGTTTTGATTCCTTTAGGCATGGAAAAGACACTACCCCAGAGTCTAGTCTTGATGGCTCTTAACTATATTTCTTGGAATGTGCAAGGACTTGAGTCCCCTGATAAGAAACATGTTGTAAGAAGATTCATTGTTAAATGCAAAAATAAATATGTGGTCCTACTTCAAGAACTCAAGTCAACATGATTCTCCCTTGGAAACAGTCTCAAGTGTATCTAGGAGGATGCCTCTCACTTTGTTATTCACCATGAGAAGGGTAAAGTTGGGGCTACCATTCTTATCTCCAATAAGTTGAGCCACCTTGTCTCCAACTTTGGGATCTCCCCTTGCAACAAGGTGATTTGGATAAGGATAATTTTAGATGATCAAGCCTTTGGGGTGTGTCCTATATATGCCCCTAATGAGTATATAGAAAGGATCGGGCTTTGGAAATAGCTCTGCAACCTAGAAAACATACCTTGGATCCTAAGAGGGGACTTTAACATGATTGAAAATAAGGAAGATAAAGCTAGGGGAATTGACATGGTATGGAAAGATAATGAGAAGTTCTTCTAGAAAAAAATGAAATCCAAACTAAACTTGATTGACCAGATTGAAGGGCAGAAAAATGACTCCTCAAACATCTGGTACACATGGTGCAACTCTCAGTAAGGTTTAAGAAGGATATATTGCCATTTGGATAGATTCTACCTAAATGATGACTTCTTCATTTTAGATTCTCTAAAGGATGGGTGTAAAGTTCAAGTGCACCCCTCCACTTTATCCTATCATCACCCCATAAAAGCAATGTTTCTTCTCAAATCTGGGTGTAGGCCTGCAAGGAGGAAGGGGGATGGGTTTATTCTAAATTCAAATTTGTTGCATGACAACGACTACTTAGATGTTGTAGTGTCTCTCAGAAATATCAATCAGAGTATGTTTAGGAGCCTGAGTGCCATTGAAAGGTGGGAAACAAATACTAAAGGTTGGAATGCTTTGTTTCAAGTGATTGGAAGGAAGAAATCATTGGATAGAAGGAGAAGAGAGGCCCTCTTACAAGAGGAGTTGTTACAAGCTGAGACCAGGTTGTAGAAATCGCCTGAGGATATTGACCTCAGAAATAGACTCAGATCTACTAAGGATGCTTTAAGGAGTTTTCAAAACTATAGGATTCAGGGGCTCAAAGTGAGGTCCAAATTAAACTAGTTGGAGAATGGGGATAGGGGGTCCGAATTCTTCTTTAGTTTCTTGAAGGAGAAGACTATTAAAGAGCATATTGAACAAGTTCAAGTTGATGGGGTGAAATTCATAAAACAAGAGGATATTAGGGGGTAGTTTTAAATTTTTTACAAAGGCCTCTTCCCTTTTGAATGCAAAGGGGATAGCTGATCCAATGCAAGGGGATTGGTAAAAAGTATGGGTATGTGCAGGATCATCATGGAAAAAAAGGCCCTTAAGTGGCAAAAAATTTAGAAAAATCAGAGTTAGGAAACTTGACGTAAAAAATTGAATAAGTTATCTATATTATTTCAAAAATATGTAAGAATAGAATCTATAGAAAATTGAATGTAGTTTCTAAACTACTAGGTTTTTTTAAAAAAAAAATCTATTTGGTGAAAATTTGAAATTTCATTGTTGTAGTACTTAAATTTCAGGGAAAAAATAAGTAGGTGTATGTCTAAACACCCTAACCACAATAAAATGATAATTATTTTTTATAAGATTTTATATATAAGTAAAGGATTCATGTCCTAATGCGATGTATATTTTTTTATAATTTTTTTCCAAGTAAATAATTAATTATGATTTTTTAATTATGACTTTTAAAAAATATAAAAACTTGTATGTCTAACCACCTTAACTTGGTCAAAACTTTATGAAATTCAATTTTTCTTTTTTTAATCCTATAGTCCGTGAAGCATAGAATGTGATGCATGTTTTGGATTCAAAAAATGTGATCTATCTTTTGAAAGCTATAGATGTTTTTACATCAGCTTATTAATTAGGACTTTAGTCGTAATTCAAATAGAAAATGAATAATAATTACTTATTAAATTCAAAGTAAAGCATAATTTATATTGGTGGAAAGCTGAGAATCTCCTTTAAAAACCCTTTTCATTTCATCAATTTTGGGTAAAAAAAAGTTTTAAGCCACATACCCATCAAATTGCCACTTTTTGGCCCATCATGATCCTACACATACCTGTATAGTCCCCAAAAAAATAACAGGGGATGAAGCAAAAAAATTGAGAAAAGACATCTCAAAGGAGGAAATTTAAGATGCAATTAGCTCTTACAGAATGACAAAACAACAAGAGTTGATGGTCTCCCAATAGAGTTGTATAAGGTCTTCAGTGATTAGATTGTTGAGGGCTTGCATGATGTTTATAATGAAGTTATTGTAGAAGGAACTTTAGGGAGAAACATTAACAAAGGTATTATAAAACTACTACCAAAAGATGGAGACAAGTCACTAATAAAGTTCACTGGAGACCAATAACTTTGTTGAATGTCTCCTACAAAATTCTTGCAAAGTTGATGGCAAAAAGATAAGTGAACATCCTTCCCCGGTTTATAAGCACCACTCAAACTATGTTTATCAAAGGTAGATATGTCTATGAGAACCTTATTACCAGTTGGGAAGCTATGGAGTGAGAAAAGGTGACAAATCAAGAGGCAGGTATGATGTTGCTTGATTTTGAGAAGGCGTATGATAAAGTAGAGTGTGATTTCATCAACCTAATGCTTGAGGCCTTTGGTTTCCCAGATGTGTTTTGTAAAATGGTGGTCACTCTCTTTAGGTATGCAATGCTTAAATTGATATCAACGAGACTCATACAGAGGAGTTTTCCTTGGAAAGGTCTATCAGGTAGGGGTGCTCATTGGCCCCCACATTGTTTGTAATTATCATTGATGCTTTACACTACATCCTCAAGACTGAGAAGGTCACACCCAGAATAAAAGTTATCTCTCTCCCAAATGATGAGGACCTTCTCAACATTCAATTCATTGATGACATAGCTCTAATTCCAATTATGGAGGAAGATAATATCATAAACCTTATGGAAAAGTTGGACACCTTTTGTATTGCATCTGGTACAAAAATTTATATGGCCAAGTCAATCATGTTGGGGTGGAAAGAAGAACCTCCAGATTGGTTGGGGAAATTTGGCATGTAGTGGGGAGGTCCCCAAAAGAAAGTTAAGTACCTTGGTATACCTTTTGTTGTCTACCCAAATTTAACAAAAATGTGGCTACGGATTCATGGTAAAATTGACAAAAAGATCAGCAAATGGAATAGGAAGTTTCTCTCCTTGGCTAGAAGGTTACATATTTTTCAAAAAATCCTTTCTTTGTATAGCTTTTACTTTGCATTTGTCTGGCTATTTAACAATTATCAAGTGGAGGAAATTTAGAAAAAAATCAGAGGCTTCTTGTGGTCAGATGGGAAAGGTAAAAAGAAGTTGCATGCTGTAAAATGGGAGTGATGTTGTTTAAGCAAGGTTGAAGGTGGGTTGGGGCTAAAAGATCAAAAATTACAAGGCATAGCTTTGGCCTCTAAATGGATCTCTAAAGCTTTCGATGGGGATGAGTCATGGAAGGTTTTAATTAGAACTAACATAGAAAGGGGTGTGCCCAAACATGCAAAGATGTGGAGGGGGCTCCCACTTTGTGATCTCCTTTGTAGTAAACAACCTATAAGGACAGAAGGGTCTGGGATCTTCAAGAGTATTTGGAAGGCTTGGGAGAGTATTAATTGGCATATTCAGAACACCTAGGTTGTAAGGGAGAGGGGTTGTCAATTACACTCGGTTAAATTGAAGAACAAACACATAGACAAAAGGGAGAGGAGCTATGTGTGGGCATAGGAGCTAATTGTGGGTATACATTTGGACATATGACATATGGTGGGTATGGTATGTGAAATCTTGCTTATACACTGTCAATTTAATTGAAGAACAAACAAAGTAACAGAGGATATTTTTTTCCCTACAGAGCATGCAATGAAGTGGTATAAATTTCATGGCATTTTCCATGAAATTTAGATTCTTGGCATTTGCCTATAGTTTATAATTCATGGTGTTTTCCATGGATTTTATAGCAGTTCTAACTGCATGCACTATAGGGCAAGAGTGTTTTGATGTGACATAAATATTGACCCCTCTCCCTTACAACTAACTTTGATGATGGTTGAGTCCTACTTATGCTAATACCATTTCTCAAACAACATACTTAGATATAACAAATACATCATATAAATGTGTAATTTTGTGTGTCATGGCTTTTAATTATTATATGTAACATAAGTAGGAGTTATCCATTATGACAGTTGACTGTAAAGGATAGGGGCCAATATTTATAGTCACTTTAATTAAACAACAAAAAAAGCATACATCTAATTAGGTTCAATGTAAATGAGGACATACATACAGTCACTTTGTAGAGATAAATAGATACTTAATTTGAATGTGAATGAACAAGGTATAAATTGAATGTAGATAGCTATATTTAGTGATGAACTATATAGTAATATATAAATTTGAGTATGCAATATATATCTATCTGTGTGTGTATATATATATGCAAAGATATATAGATACCTAGTTTGAATGTAAATAAACAAGGTATAAATTGAATGTAGATACCTATTTTTTTGATCAATTGTTCTATAATATATTAATTTCAAATTGCAATTTAATAGAAATATATATACCTTGTTTTTGATAAAGGGTAAAACGGGTTTTACAAGGACCCGAAACCACCAAGTTACAATAAAAGAGAGAGGACTAAAAAGTACAATAGAAAAAAAAAGCTGCACAAAAGAAAAAAAAATTGAAAAAAGTAGTAGCCACCCACAAAAGACCAAGAGGGTTAGTAAAAAAAACTAACTGAAAAGCCAACAAAAAGACCAGTCGTAACTAACCCAGAGTCATCAGAATAGACTCGGTTTCAGCCTCCAAGTTCTGCATGTCCTGAACACCCTTCTTAAAGGTTTGAATCATCTACGGTGTAGGAGGATTCTTCTTCTTCAAATTAGCCCTGGTTCTCTTAGAAATACCTACCTCCTCAGCCTGGTTTTTATCAATGACCTCTTCCAAATCAACCACCAAAGACCCTTGTGGAGCTTTGTCCAATTTCTTAGTCATGGCATTGATGATGATGGCATTGTGTCTTGCCATCCTATTGTTCTGCTTGGCTATAATTTTAATAGTATTTTTCATTTTATCCAACTCAAATTCAACCATTTTGTCCATGCCTGCTTGATTCTGGGTTTCTTAACTAGCACCATGATCTTTTTGCTCTGCCTCTTTCTTGCTAAGCATCGTAACCTTGGCTCCCATTTCTTCCAGTTTACATTGAAGGGCCCAATTTTTTATTTTTAGCTCATTGATTTCATGAAAGAGCCATTTCAAAATTCTGAAATGATTGACAACATTAATCCTTGCTAGACCTAAGACATCCATAGTAGGTTCCCTTTCTAGGTTGAAGCAAGTTTTAACAGGGTTGGGGGAAACAAGGGAACCAATTCTAGCATCTCTATCCAATGATGGGGTAGCATAGGACTGAGTATTGTTAGCACCTGAATCCTCAGAATCAAGAGAGTCTTCAAAGTACGACACAAGGTTTTTACCCGGAAGATTCTTACCAACATTTCTGGTTTTAAGGGTAGAGCTTCCCAACTTAGGCATAGAACAAGCTTTAATAGAATGGGGGTTTAGGGTTTTCTTATCAATTTGGACAGAGGAAGGGCTAAGGACCATCCTAACCAGGCTCAAGTTGGGAAAATTCCCTAAGAAACTAGGTTCAGTATCATCCTCCTCAAAATCAGGAGGGGCACCCAAATTAGCAGGGGTCAGCATATTTTGGTAATGTTCCACAATTAGCCTAATTAAACTAGTATGCAAAATAGGGTATCTTTTTAGGTTTTTTCTTATGATCATCCAGACTTTTTCTCAAAGAACAGAGAAGATAGTAAGGAAAAGAAACCCTAACCTTGTGGAAATGGTTGAGTAGAGAAAAGTGATACCCGTAGACCCTGGTGAAGCGACCATCCACAGTAATGTACTCCATGATAACACGAAGAACTTTCCTCTAAAGAGATTTTATGGTGTTGAATTTGAAGTAGCTGTTAGAAATTTTCACCAATTTCATTATTTCCTTCTCTTTCTTCAAAAATCTGATGATAGCTTCATCAGAGAAAACCATGTCCCTAAAAAAATTATGTCCTTCAGTGGACATACAAGTCACTACAACAATAAGGTTTTCATCGAGCTCAACTTTCCTACCAAAAAGGGTAAGTTCCCCATTATTACAATTCTTCTCAAAATGCTTAGTAGCCTCCTGATTCGACCCATGGAGGTTTTCTAGAAAAGGGAGTAAGCCTCCACTTTTTACTTTGTTGCATGCTTTAGAATTTCTAGTATGCATCTCAAAGTTGTCCAGCTCAACTCTTTTCCTATCTCCACCCATTTTGACAATCATAGTGGGGCAGACAGCAACGAAATCTTTATAAGAAATGGTCCTACCTGATCTAAGAGCCCATAAAGCATGCCAGGAAACCTTACAGATTAAGAAACTAAGCTTGGTCCCATACAATCTAATGATTGTGATGTTATTACCCTGTCCTATCATCATTAATGAGGTGACACGCTTCTTGCCCATGTGAAGCATCATAGTTCAATAAGGCCTAGACATTAACACTTAATTCACTAGCATTTAGCCAAGTGCACTGTCCTTTTCTCCTAACCCCTTCATTCACAAAAAAATCCACAACAACATTAGCTTCTCTATAGGCGTGTAAAATCTTTATATTATAAAATTTGGCTAAAGTCAAGATAGCATCATCAATCAACGACTTAATAGTCCATGAGGGGGGGAACCTACCTTAAAGACAATCAATAATATTTTTGGAATCCCCTTCAAGCCAATGGTTTTTAAAATTTAGGCTATAGGCCAAGTTTATAATATGAAAAGCTCTAGTATCCTCAACCAGGTGATTTGTTTGAGATCCAAGAGGAGTGGCAGTCACACCTAGAAAGTTGCCAAAGGAATCCCTTATGACTCCACCACAACCCGCTGCCCTAGGATTACCTTTAGCCGCTATGTCGAAGTTGTCTTTCACCCATCCATTAGGTGGAAAAGACCAACAAACACCCTCTCTATTCTTCTTAACTTGTTTAGGGGCACAGGGCAAGTCAAGACTTATATTACATTCCTTAGCAACCTTAAGATCATATGATGATTGAACCACTTTTTCGAAGTTGCTTACCTTCTGGGAAATAGCATTGACATTTTCTTTTAGAAATCTAATTATTTTATCAAACATAATATCCACCAAAGCTTCTTTATCTTTGTAAATTATGTTGTTTCATTCTTTCCAAAGACCCCAAGCAACATGAGGGAAAGAGAAATCCCACAAGTACCAAAGTACAAGGTTGTCAGTTGGGGCTTTCCATTGAGAGAAGAAATCTTCAATAGACAAGGGAAAAACCCAAGATAGATGCCAGTAATAGATAATTTTTTCCCAAATTGAGGCAGCAAAAGGATAGTGAAGAAATAGATGACGCACTGATTTTGCCTCTATCTTGCAAAGAAAACATCTATTAGGAATTTAAAAACCACGCTTGCAGAGGTTATCAAATATGAGTACCTTATTTTGGAGAAGGATCTGATGAGCCAAAATGTGCTCATAGTTTGGATATTATGATGAACTTTTAATACCTTTACCTTTTTTATTCGTGGTTGTTTAAACTCTGTTGAAACCTTTTATTAGGATATCCTGTAGCAAAATATTTTCATATTCCTGTAGCTTATTGTGTTGACTTGACTGCATTTATTACCCCGTTGACTCCCTAAAAGACTGGTATATCGCATAAAGTTTTTGAATGATGAAATAGATTTAAATGTGTGATTAATGAATGAATATTATGTATGTCCCATGCACCTTTTCTTTCACATCACCTTGTGTTTTGCAAGTTTTTCAAGAATGTATGATCGAGTCAAGCGCAGCCGATCTCGGCCTTGCAGTAAAGTCCATTTCTTGCATGACTTTGAGGAAGCTCTAGTGAAGACTCTTTGACTAAAACCATTGGGAAGGATTTTTAATGACAGTCAATTTGGAAAGAGTGGAGCGCTAGATTCTCTTTGGATCAGGTTGAATAGATAAATTCATTTATGAAGTTTGTTCCTTGATTCTAGGATACACTTTACTTCCACATCTTTCTTTAATAGGGTTAGTTAGTTAGTTGTTCTCTTGATTTTAAATAAAGTACTCCTCCTGCGCGAGTGAAGAAGGAGATGATAGTTAGAAGTAAGATAGAAGCATAGTGATAGAGAGATAGCAGATATCATGTAAGAGACAGAATGATAATAATAAGTAGAATCTATATGACAAGAGACAGAGTTTGTTGTTAGTTTCCATATCAACAAAGCAATGTATACCATTCTATTTTCATGAATAAAGTTTGATGAAGTTCTGAGTTCAAAACTTGCATAATCAGTAGATGCTTGCTAAGGGGGGCCACTTAGTAAGTATCTGTAGCTAGTTAGTTAGCTATTCTTTTCTGTTGATTATCAGTTAGCTTTCATCTTTGAAGTTTTCATACAAACTCACTCTTGTATTGCTCCTACAGCATCGGGAATCCATCCATGTGCCTGTTCCTGCAGCATAAGGCCAGTTCATAGTTTGTGTTTCAGTCGTAGCTGTTATGGTTTCTGTTTTAGTCAAATCATGGTTGAGTTAAAAGAACTTTGCATTACTTTCCTATAGCATAGATAGCATTCCTTCCAAGTATTTATTTCTGCTAAGTTGTGACTGAAACTAGTTCTTAGTGCATATATTGTGCTATGCCATTTAAAGTATACGTTCCCTGGTTTGAGAAGTAAATGAATGTCCATAAAGAGATATTAGTCACCTGCTGGAATGTCCAATTCCCAGGAAAGGTTTTACTGTGATTTTTATATCCTTTTGTGGGTGCAACCAGGATCCATAAAAATATATTGATTTTAGGGACTAGATGTTTGAACCAAGCCTTCCACTAGAAGGGGGGAGAAGCCTGGAAAGAAGTAAGCATACAAAAAGTAGATGAAATAGAATAATTTACTGAGGATTCATCACTCCAAACAAGATGATCTTTTGTCTGATCAAGGCTGAGTCTGATACCCAGCAAAGAAGACTGAATAGGAGCAAGAGCCTGACTAACAAGGCATAGATCCACCCATTTTCCATCCACACGATAGTCTTTCACATATGAGCCAAAAAGAGGATTGCAATTCTCATCCCACCCACTAAAAGAATCAATTTTTATAAGGGGCTCATTAAACAGCCATTTATCCTCCCAAAATCTTGTTTGGTTTCCGCTTCTAACCTACCAACCCACTCTAGATTCAACAAATTTTCTTTTGTTAAGCATATTGGTCTAGTAGGTTGAGCCTCTAGGAAGATGATGGGAATCCTTCATAATTATAAGGGATCTATTACTCTCCAAATATTTGCTCGCTAGGATATCAGTTCATTCCCCTAAGGATGAAAATATTCTCCAAATTTTTTTAGCTAGAAGAATCTTATTCACCATTCTAATTTTTTTAAGACCTAAACCTCTAATCTTTTTTGGTCTGCACACCAGATCCCATCCAATTAGAGGCAGTTTTTTTTTTCTTCAACACCCGACCAAAGAAATCTCTTTTGAATATTTTCAATAGCATCCACAAACTTAGCAAGGATTTTGAAGAGGCTCAGAGCATAAATCAAAAAATTTTGAAAAGTGGCTTTGAGGAGTTGAAGTTTACCCACTTGGCTTAATAAAGCTCCTTTCTAGCCAGCAAGCTTCTTACTGAACTTCTCAACCAATGAAATCCAAAAGGATTCAGGGGGTTTAAGGCTTAAGGGTAAGCCAAGATAGGTGGAAGGCAAGGACTCCACCCTACAACCAAGGATTCTAGCAATTTTATTTTGTTTGTGAACAGGAGTGTTGAAGAAGAAAAGAGAGCTTTTCTATTTATTAATCATCTGTCCTGATGCCCTCCCATACTCATCTAGCAGATATTTCAAATTTTTTCCCTTCAAGACATAAAATTTTCCCAAGAGCATGGCATCATCAACAAATTATTGATGAGAACAAATCAGATTGCTTGAGGACAGTTTGAGACCAAGAATGCATCTATTTTTTGTCAACCTTTTTAAATTTCTTCTAAGACTTTCAGCCATAATAGTAAATAAAATAGGAGAAATAAGATCTCCTTGTCTTAGACCTCTGGAACTCTACAAGAAAGTCGTAGGAGATCCATTAACCATAATAGATATAGAAACAATAGACACAAGATGTTCCACCATTTGAAGAACCCTATTGCAAAGCCCAAACACCTTTAAAATTTTAAACAAGAATTTTGAGTCAACTCTGTCATAGGCTTTCGAGATATCAAGCTTTGACAAAAAGCCTTCAGTCTTAGATTCAACCAAGGAATGGATATTCTCATGCACAATGATAATAGAATCAAGGATCTGTCGACCAGGGACAAATCCATTCTATTGAGGTGAAAAAAGAGTGGGAAAGAGAAATAAGAGTGTAGAAGTCAAAACCTTCGAGATGATTTTATAGATCGAGTTGCAAAGGCTTATAGGTTTGAAAGCCTCAAAGTTCACCACTCCAGGCTTCTAAGGGATTAGAACCAGAAAAGCATAATTCAACTATTTTAGGAGACTTCTAGATCTAAAAAATTATTTAACAGCATTCACCACATCTTCTCCAACAATCTCCCAGAACCGTTGAAAGAAAAACATAGGGAATCCATCTAGACCCGGGGCTTTACTCCCTTCAAAGGAAAAAATAGCCTTCTTAACTTCCTCATTGGTAGGAATAGGAGACATCATAGAGTTATTTTCCTAATTGATCACATTAGGTATAGCCTCTATTAGATGATCCTGATCATTTTGGTTATTTTCATCATTCTCATAAAGAATATTTTTAAAGAATAAAACAACATGCTTTCTAATGTACTCCTCCTCCTCATGGCTAGTACCATCCACCTCAATTTGATGAATTCTATTGACCGCCCTATGTTTTGAGGCCAAAAAATGAAAGTACCTAGTATTTTTGTCACCTAGAGATAAGCATAAAGCTCTAGATCTTTGTCTCCAAAACTCCTCCTCTTTTCCAATGATATCATGCATTTTAATAAGGAGCTCATTCCCTTTTTCCTTAATATCATTCAAATATCCTTCCTTCTAGGTTTTTTTTTAATCTCCCCCAGCTACATCTAAAGATCAGATTTAAGCCTGAAAGTATTCCTAAAGGACTCTTTTTTCCATTTTTTAAGGTTGAATTTGACTTCCCTTAATTTTTTAGCATCTCTAAACATAGTTGTGCCAGGGATACCTATATTCCACCATTTCCTAATTTCTTCTTTAAAAGAAGGATGAGAAAGCCACATTTTTTCAAATCTGAATAGGATATTTGTCTTCTTCTTTAAAGGCTCTACAACAAAACTAATAGGGAAGTGGTCAAAACCAATCCTAGTGAGGGCTTTAAGAGAATAGTAATAGTTAAAGAACCAATGATTAGATATTAAAGATCTATCTAACCTAACCTAGATAAGATCCATACCCTTTCTGCGATTTGACTAGTTAAAGGAAGCTCCAAGCAAATCCAGATCAATCAATGCCTGGTTGTTGATGAAGCTTTGAAGATCCTCTTTACTCTCCCCATTGATCTGGGAACCTCCAAAAAAAATTTCATTCAGTAAGGGAGTGTTAAAATCTCCCATGACAACCCAAGACTCACTATCAAAAATCCTCCTAAAGGCAGCCAACTCCATCCAAAACAATTTTCTGAGACCTTTCCCATTGGGGGCATAGATATTAGATTGGATCTAGCTGAAATTATCTCTAATATGGGTGAATCTAGTAGCAATATTGTTCGTACCTTCCAAAATAGGATCCCCTTTGATTATATGACTATTCCAGAAGGTAACAATACCTCCTAAAGCACCATTTGAGTTGTTTCCATGTGTATTACAATACTGAAATAGTTTCATTTTTTCCACTTTTTCCTTTGACAATTTAGTTTCCTGAATAAGGAGAATATCAAGCTTGTGATCTCTAACAAAATTGTGCAGAACATCCTATTTGTGGGGATTATTAAGTCCCCTAATATTCCAAGAGATGATCTTCATGAATTACAAGGGGAGTTGAGGCACTCCGGGATGGTTTTCTAAAAACCATCCGCAATATCATGAAAACTATTATGCTCTCTTGTCCATTTAGTAGACTTTTTCCCTCGAGAGTTCTTTATTGCTCCACAGTCATCCTTTGTTTTAGATCTAGTTGAAATGCCACTAGGAGTCTTCCATTGTTTTTTTTTTTTTCTTTTTCATAGATAATACCTCTTCTTTGTCATTCTCTTCTTAACTATTTGTATCTTTACTTGACTCCCATTCCTTATAAGTAAGGAGTCTTTGCTCCTAGGGTAATGTCTCCATGATGCCATTCAGATGAAAATTTGAATAGTTGCTAGAAAGTTCAGTGGAATGGTCCTGATTATCAAAGGAGTCCTTAACTACTTCCAAGGAATTAGGATCTTTAAAGTGAACTACACCCAAATGAAGAAAACCTTTAGACGAAGGGAGAAGAAGAGGGATGTTCAACTCCAAGGACAGCCCCTGGATAGGAATATCCTCCAAGCAAAGGTTTCCATCTATTTTCTCAATTGGGCTTAGCTCTTGGGATAAGGGGCTAACTTCCTAACTCTGTTTTTCTTCACCAACCATCTAATCTACACTAGCTTCTTTTAGCTTACTTGTTAAGGTAATCTCCACATCCTTACTTTGGAGTTCCTATGGAACCTCACCATTATTTCCAATATCACCAACAGCCTTATGTGAAGTGCTTTGTACGTTATACTCTTTATTCTCAAGGCTTTCACCTTTTGATTTCTTTCACCATACTAATTTCAAAGTGTCAGTTGGCTTCTCTTTCTCTTTGGAGGTATTTAATGGACATTTCTTAGCCCAATGCCCAGATTTTCTACATTTGAAACAAGCAAAAAGGATAGTTTCAAACTCTATGTCCTGTGACCAGGCTCCCAGCTTAGACTGAATCTCAATTAATGAAGGAAGGTCAACATTCTAAGAGACCCCTACGCATATTCTTGCAAACACCAACCTCTTTCTAGCAGCTATCATAGAATCAATAGAAAGGAGATCTCCAAAGGAGCTCACAATACCATAAAAGACATCCCCATTCCAATATTCTAGGGGAAGGCCAGGGAGTCTGACCCATACTGGGACATTCTCAAAACTAGAGTATGAGAGGTCCAAATTAGAAGACCATTTCTTCAGAGCCAGGGATTATTTCCCTATAACCCATGGACCACCACTTCTAACAGCCAAGATATCTTCTCTGCAAGTGAACTCAAATGCAAAAAAGCCCTTTGGGAGAGCCGCTACTGAGAGTTTTCCATTAGTTCTCCATTTTTTTGAAAAACTCCCTAACCACTTCAATATTTGGTCTAGGGCCCATGAATTTCCCCACCAAGGTTCTTTCCATTAAAGCAATATTATGATCAATTAACAAATCTGGCACAAAAATTATGAACTTACCTTCATCAGGGTTAGAGATATTTTTTACCAGAGGGAAAGAAGACATTCCATTTGGTTTTACCCCAAATAGAGAGGTCCAGGGTTTGCGATTGTCTCTAATGCCACCAGTGGTCCCCACCACCCCTTTGGATTTTTCATTTTTTTGACCAATTAGGGAGCCCACTGGATTAGCTACCGGAATATCCTTTCCTCTTGGATCCACTAGAAATTTTTTTTTGGAATCTGCATCATTCAGATCAGCCTATCCTTGCTTCTTACTCAATCCCATCGCCTGTTCCGCCTATGCTTTCTCACATTCTACCCCGCCTCCATTTCCAACGTTTCATTTTTTAAAATCCTTCTTTTCCCGCTTGTGCCGCCCGTGCTCATGTGCCTCCCACAGAGTATATGGAGACTCCCAACTAATAATAAATCAACTAAATGGTGAATACTAGACCAAGGATGATAAGTTGATTCCATAAAAAAATTTCTTTGAGAGCCTCAAAGAATCATTCATTGATATCACATTTGAGAAGATTCCTAGAGCAAACAAAAAAGTAACAAACTCCATGGCAATGATTGGATCCCTACTGGACATCCCTCACAATGTCCCAAAACATGAATTCTTGGTAGAGTAGCTTCTCATGCCCGCATTCAAGGTACTAGAGTAAAAATTTGTATGTGAAATTGTTGGTCGCGGTGATCCCTGGTACCATGACATTTATACCTACCTACGAATAAGTGTCCTACCTGTTGACTTACCCTCAAGCCTAAAGAAAACTTTTTTCAAGAAAGCATCTTGTTTTGTCATCTTACGAAATACCCTATACTATAGGAGCATAAAAGGAACCCTACTACGTTGTTTAAACATTGAGGAGGCATTAACTCCTTTAACTGAGGTGTGTAACGGTATTTGTGGTTCACATTTGAGTGGAATGATCCTAGCCAAGAAATTTTTGAGGATGGGGTATTATTTATAATGGAAAGAGAAACACATGACTACATCAAAAGGTTCCTACAATGTCAGCAGCATGGGGACCTCATCCACACTCCAGTTCAAGAACTTCATCCTATTGTCACACCATGTCCCTTTTCACAGTGGGGACTTGATCTCATTGGAAAGATAACTCCCACCTCATCTAATGGCCACAAGCTCATCATAACCACCACTAAGTACTTTACCAAGTGGGTGGAGGCCATTCCCATGATATACATCATTGGAAAGTAGATATCAAAGTTCATCATGAACTACTTAATATGTTGATATAGTGTTCCCCGAGCTATTATCTCAGATAATGGGATACCATTCAAAAATTAGGATGTTCGTAACCTATGTAAAAAATTCAAAAATACATCGCTTTTCCACTCCATATTATCCCCAAGGCAATGGCCAAGCAGAAGCTACCAATAAAACCATTTTGAAAATCTCAAAAAGACAATCAATGAAACAGCTCATGACTAGCATATGTGGCTAACTCCTGACCTCTAGGCTTGTCAAACTAGCATCCGCACACCAACAGGTGCCACCCCCTTCTCCTTAGTCTACAGATTAGAGGAAATATTACCCATTAAGATAGAACTTCCATTATTAAGAATATCACTACAAAATCTCATCATAGATGAAGAATATTGAGTATCAAAATTGAATGAGCTAGAGCTACTAGATGAGTGATGTATAGAAGCATTGAAATATTTGCAATTCTATCATAACCAACTCAAGAGGAGCTATAACAAGAAGATCAGAGGCAAGACTTTCCAAGTTGGAGAACTGGTACTAAAAGACAATAAAAAAAATGTCCCCAATCCAAATGGAAAAGGAAAATTTGAACCTAACTAGTTAAGACCATTTGTCATAACAACACATTACAAGTCAGGGGCATATCAATTATCAACACCTAAAGGCGAGCCTCTGCAGGAGCCCATGAACAACTCCCATCTCAAGAAGTTTTATGCCTAATCTTTCAAGGTATATAACCAATAAATCCAAAAAAAATAGAAAATGTCCTAAAAAAATGGTTACCTTGATGAAAACCTAGAAAAGAGGAATTTTGGTGACAACCAAAAAAAAATCAGGAAAAGGATTAAAAATAGTAAACAAAAAAATCATCCTCTAGTGAAAACCACTTCGGTGGCGCTTTGGGCAAGTACCTTGGTGAAAACATAGAAAACAAAAAACTTGGGTAAATAAGAACTTTCCATCCACCAGGATCTTCATCGCTTGTTCTGCATCATCTCTCCATTAAGCTTCCATCATCCATTGCATTCCATATCTCCATCCATCATCTATTTGGCATCCACATCATAGCTTGGTCCTGTGTTCATGTCATGATCCCTCCTAGTACGACTCAACCCATGCTCAAGGTTAGTTTGTCTTGCCTTTATCGAAATAGTCTATTGCACATGTTGGGGGCATGTTCTTGTTGGATTATATTCGTGTATATTCTTAAAGTCCCTAAAATTAGAAAATTCAAAAACATCAAAAATTGAAAAGGCCAAAAACATGAAAAATTGAAAAAAACCAAAAACATTCATAAAACCAAGAAAATCTAAAAAAAATTGAAACATATCAAAATCCAAAAACAAGTCAAAAATTCAAAAACAGAGTTGTCTTGTTGAACTACGAGTCTCTGAGCCTTGAACATAGGAAAGGTTGATCTTTGATCATCCCCCAAGACACTTAGGTCAATCCTTTAGGAGTCCGTCATAATAAACTAAAAATCCATTTGTTCATATCTCATCAATAATCAAGTTTGTGTCAGTCAAATTACGTGGTCTCTGCGTGTCTAACATAGGTGAGGCTAATTTATTGATCAACCCTCGAGGCCCCTAGGATAGGTCTTTAGGTTAGGTCTTGGTCAAAATCTCAGAAAACCCCAAAACATTTGAAAATCAAAAATCAAAACATTTAAAAAATCTCAAAAATACCAAAAACAGCCTCAAAACATTTCAAATCTCCAAAAACATCCAAATATTTGAAAAAATCCATTCATCTCATCTTGCTTTCACCTAAAATAAATACCACTCATAGTAAATGATTTTCATTCTCAACCTTTGGTAAAACAATTAGAAACAAGTCTAGCAAGTTAAAAGTGAAAACTCAATTGTCAAAGTCTCAAGTCTAGGTCAGTACGTAAACAAGTTGGTCAACTCTTTGTGTCAATAGTCTATCATCCAATCAGTCTCAAATCAATCATCTAATAACATCATGTCCTAGGATGCATCCTTTGTACAATGGGAATTATTTATCAGAAAGAATACTTTGGATAAATGAAACAATGTGTCGCCATCCACTAACATGTCCTAGGATGTATCCTTCCTACAATGGGAATGATCTATATGCAATAGTTTCAGTTCTTATCCTTAAAAAAAGCCACATTTCCTTTCGGTTAGCGATATTAAAGAACATAAAAAAAATAAATTACTTTACCTTTTTCTTTTGACTTATCTCTTTGCACTCATTCCAATGACCTCTCAATGATGTCCAAACAAAAGGATTTAGAGAGATAGGAATGGGGCAATGATCATTATATTTTATCTGTTGTGCTTGTTGGATATTTTTGTAATATAACCTTGGTCATATGTGTTTTTTTTAGATGTAGGGAAGATGTTTTAGGTATCTATTTGACCACATGGGAAGGATTTCCTTCCTGTGTTTTGGTCTGAGATATTTCAAATATTTGAACTACATTTCTGAATAAGGTTTCGTACGCCAGGTGTGAACAAAAATACTCCTATCTGATTGTCGAGTCAGAATCCATTACACTAGGTACAACACCATCCTGGTTCTTTATACCTTGATGCATTGTACTTATGTGTGTAATCAAACATAAGGTAAGTGTCCCTTTTAAAATCCCTATTCCTAATACAAAAATCATCCATTTCTCATCATCATCTCTAATAAAGTTTACTTGTTGAATCCTCTTGTCATCATCTCATTTCTTCTTTCTTCTTTTTTGCACTAACATCATGTCATGATCAGGTAATCACCATCACCAATGCATCCATCTTGCATCCACAAACCATCAACATACTACATATCATATCATATCATATAAGAAACATTGATCATCTCACATGCATGTTCATCATCATAATATAGATTTGTAAGTCTAAGCATCTCATAAATCATACATTTACATAGAACATACATTGCATAATCATAAAGGCATCATCACATCATCCATCTCAAATGCAATATATCATCATTTAAGTTGTTTAGGATAATATAGATTGGTTATTCAAAGCATCTTAAAAAGCCATCTCATTTCCATTATTATCATAACCATCCATGCATCTATCTTAAACCTCTTTATTGCAAGATCAACCCTCAAATTGAATCTTTTCAATCAATCTCTCGAGGGGGAAATGTACCAATGTACTTATTTCTATTGGGGCATCTAAAAAAAAAAAATTGATCGCATTAAGTTTATTCTTTGAACCAACACAGTAGGTACATTGCTTCAAAGAGGGGCAAAATTTAGACATGCAAAATTGGAATCATGCATTTAATAAAGTCATATTCATCCATTCATCAAATAAATCAATTTTATTTCATTAATCTCTAAAGTCCTCCATTTAAATTAAATAAATTCATCTTTAACGCTAACATCATCCCCTTTAGCTAAATAAATCAAAATATTTATTTAACTAAGTCTAAATCATTTTCCATCTCCTTATGATTTATTTTAATCCATAAATCTAAATCAAATGGGTCAAATCGCCTAACCTCCTCTTAAGTTAACCAAATCCTAATTAATTTAATCTAAACTCATGTCACATCCCCTAGCTTTTCCCACTTACACAAATAAATCAATTTAATTGATTTATAATTCTTCATTTTTCTCTCAACATGGCATCTTTGAAAGAATATTCTTCCAAATTTGAAATCCATGTGTCCTTCCAACAAGGAATTTATTTCATCTTACAAGTCCTTTTGCATTGAGTCAAGTGGCCATTACACCATTTGACTCTCTCTCCACCTTGCCATTTAAACATTTTCAAATTTCAAATTTATGCATTTATGGGCACATTCATCAAAATGTGCACATCCTTGGCCCATTCACATGGTGACAAGTGACTTATTCCTATTGGTTGGGTTTTTATCCCACATTCATCCCTTTTTCCTCTTCTCTCATCAAACTCTTCTATAAATAGAGAGGTTATCCTTCATTCTTATCATCCACAATCCAAAGCAAGGTTACTCTCTTCACATTGAGAGCTAATTTTGTCCACTTTATTGTCATAGCATAACAATCTTCATCATTTGAGCTTGTCAAGGGTTGGGAAAGGGCCAATTTTCATATCAAAGTGGCACCAATCCACTATGGAATAGGTATACATTGTGCTTCTTTTATGCTTTCAATTAGTTTGTTTTGCTATTTTGTTTGTGAGGCATGATGTATTATTTCACAAGAGCACTTGTAGGTTTGCATAGCTTGAACTAACCCCTGCTAATGAGTGTTGGAGTTGACATTGCTTGTAGATTTATGGTGTTTACAATAGTTAATGTTGTACACTTTATGTTTGGTATAAAGATTTGTTTGAACATTGATTACATTCATACAACAATCTCTAATTTCAAATCTTGATCGCAAAAAGTTTGCATATAATGTTTTCAGAGATATTTTGATTGCATGTAAAGTCAAACTCCCTAATAAAATAAAAAAATGTAGCTTGCAAATAATATCAACAAAAATGTATGGATGCTATTATCTTTTAATTGTTTTTGGTTTTCCATGATTTGTACAAATATATACTTATTTGACAATTGTATCTCCTATTACAAATCAATGATATAATAACCTTTCAAATAATTCTATTATGTGTGACATTAGCATACATACAAATTTATACATAGGGGTAATAAAATATAGCAATAGAAAATGAATGTTCCAACTAATACTGCCATTTGGCTACGTTCACATATCCAAACACCCTTTTCTTTCTCTCAGATTGCATTCCACCCATTTGTACTTCACTCCACTTATCGTCTCATCGTTGCATGCCACTACATGCAATTGCTAGTAAATATAATTATTCCTTTTTTATAAAAAGATCATAAATATTCTTCTTTTATCTCCATTTTAACTAAAGATGGTATTATCCTTTATTTTTCTATCTCTTTTTAATGATTTTGTCACTTTATTTTCAGTTTGGAAAAAAGATTTCATTCAAAAAACCTGTGAAGGTTGGAGGCTATGGATGAAAATCCATTGGTTTGCTAGAGGCAATTTCTCTCAAAAATTACATTTACTATCAAATTTTTAAATAGTTAGTATTTATTTGTGTTGTGTTGTAAATTAAAGTGAACTAGCAAATAATTTCTATATCCAATATTTTTTTCTTTTCTATTTACATATTTACTGATATAAAATGATTTAAAAATTAATTAAAATTTAATATTTTGAAATAAACCAAAAATTTTGTTATTATGTTCTATTTTTTATTTGTTTATCTTATTTGAAATTTAGATAGTCACTCCACCTTATTTAATAACAAAAAAAAAATGTGTTGTTATGATATGTTTTCCAATTTCTTAAGTATGAATAACTCTTTCTCATCTAATATTTACCTTTAATACATAAAATAATAGATCATTATAATAATAAAAATTTTCCTTTTTATGTGATATAATAATATGGGTGAGCTTTATGCAAAAATATATTATTGATAAAAAAAATTATTACATTTGAGACACTCTAATCAAAGTGACCCGAAAACAAAAAGGAAAATGACATGAATATGCAATTTTAACCATTACAACTATTGATTATGTGGTTCCACTCATTCAGACTTTCTACTAGGGGTAATGCAAGATAAGATAGGCATGTTGGGTAGCAGAGATGGCTTGGATTTTGAGTTTTCTCCCCATGGGTCTTGGGTTCAAGCCCCCACTCTCGTGGTTGACCAGTGGGCCTATATGTGGCCCCGGGGCACCCCTACCCCATAAAAAAATGCAAGCTAAGATAGTATAGTTTTTTATAGTATAATATAAATTATAGTGAAATTCAATATTACTAATTTATATATAATAGAACATAAAAAAATTTAATTATTTCATCTATTACATTTAAAGAATTATCAAAATTGTGTCTCTTCTTAGGCACAAAAAATTCCTATAGCATGTATATGACAACAACATTAAAATATATTTTTAGTATGTTGACAACAACATTAAAATAATCATTCATAACAAATAAATTTGACATTTTTAAATTAACAAACAATTTACTAGGTGGAAAATATGTTCATAGATCATTGGCCAAGACAAAATCCTCACTGGAGCTACTAACCAAAATTTCCTCAAATATAATAAATATATTATTTATCTATAAGTATTATATATACATATATATTTATATATATAGACTACAACAATCAGGTAAAATCGTCATTCATAACAAATAAATTTGACATTTTTAAATTAACAAACAATTTACTAGGTGGAAAACATGTTCATCGATCAGTGGCCAAGACAAAATCCTCACTGGAGCTCCTAACAAAAATTTCCTCAAATATAATAAAGATTTAGAGCTCCAACCCCTATTTATCCATAAATATTTTAATAGAATATAATATGCAAATAAAAACAAAGGTTTAAATACATTAAAAATTAAATTAAATTAAGGATAACTTAATGTAATCTTTGTTTTATTAAAAAATTGTGAATTTTCTTAAATTAACATAAAATAAGAAATTCAATATTACTAATTTATATATAATAGAACATAAAAAATTTCAATTTAGTTATTTCATATATACATTTAAATGATTATTGTGTTGTGGTTAAACATAAAAAATTGTCTCTTCTTAGACACACCAAATTCATACAACATGTATATGACAACAACATTAAAATCTCTTTTTAGTATGTTGACAACAACATTAAAATAATCATTCATAACAAATAAATTTGACCTTTAAATTAACAAAAAAATTACTAGGTGGAAAATATGTTCATAGATCAGTGGCCAACACAAAATCCTAGCTAGAGCTCCTACCCAAAATTTCCTCCCCAAGGCACAAGGATGGATAGAGGGCTTCAGGAAAATTCACTGTCAACAATTCAGGGCTAGAAAACTCATCATGATTCACCATAGGAAAATTCACCGCCATGACAAATTCACCTCATAGAAAATTCACCACCATGGATTACTTATGATTCATTTTTTAGTATGTATATTTTTCATGACAGTGAATTGTTAATGGTAAATTTTCTTGAAACCCCGAAAATAATTACACTGGAAAACATTTATAAATTATTTCATCTATTACATTTAAATTATTATCGTGTTGTGGTTAAACATAAAAAATTGGATCTTCTTAAAACCCCAAAAATAATTACACTGGAAAACATTTATAAATTATTTCATCTATTACATTTAAATAATTATCGTGTTGTGGTTAAACATAAAAAAATTGGATCTTCTTAGACACACCAAATTCCTACAACACGTATATGACAACAACATTAAAATCTGTTTTTAGAATATTAACATCAACACTAAAATAATTATTCATAACAAATAAATTTGACCTTTAAATTAACAAACAATTTACGAAGTGGAAAATATGTTGATAGATCAATGGCCAAGACAAAATCCTAGTTGAAGCTCCTAACCAAAAATCCCCCCCCCAAGGCACAAGGATGGATACAAGGGCTTTAGGAAAATTCACCTCAACAATTCACGGTCAGAAAAATCATCATCGAAAATTCACCACCATGAAAAATTCACCTCATAGAAAATTCACCACCATGGATTAATTATGATACATTTTTCATTAGGTAAATTTTTCATGACAATGAATTGTTAATGGTAATTTTTCTTAAAACTACATACAAGTATACAGAAAAAATTTATAAAACCTCCCCTCCTCTAACTTTTTGTTTTCTCTTTCCAAACACACATCTTCCTCCCCTAGTGTAAAAGAAGTCCCTCTTTTCAATGTCTTTCAAGAAAACCCATGATTCTCAGGGGAAAGTTCATTACACAGGTGTAAGAAAGCAGTAGGGAAAATTTATAGCAAAAATCAATAGTAAAGCAATGTGGCTTAGAACTTTTGATACAGTCGTGGAGGCCTCCCTTTCTTATGATAGGGCCGCAGGATCTCTCCATGGCGATAAGGCCAAAACTAATTTTCCCTCTACTCTTTTCAATCCCACATCTTCCTCGTGTACTATTATGGGAGTCCCTCCCACCATGCCTAGTAGAAAAGCCCATGATTCTCTAGAGAAAGTTCATTACATGGGTGTAAAAAAGTAACTGTCGGGAAAATTTACAAAAAAAATCAGGAGCAACGCCAAGAACCACCGTAAGTGGCTCAGAAATTTTGATACACCCCTAGAGGCAGCCCTTGCTTATGACAAGGTTCTGATATCTCTCAGAGGTGACAAGGCCAAAACTAATTTTCTTCCTGAGGGAGAAATTGAATGGAGTGCCACAAACCCACCAAGGAGACCAACCCCATGTAGGATACCAACCCCACCACATAGGATTTTTACTTATGTGAGAAGAACCACCAGTGAGTGGGCTCATGCTTATGTAAGAAGACCCACCAATGTGTGCAATGCTAGGCCTGAGGATAATTTCCCTTCTTCATCATTAGTCATGTTGGATACTAATTGTTTTGAGTCAAAAACTAATTATAATAAGTTAAACCTGGACTTGAATCTTTCTCTGCCTACTAAAGAATAAGATGACGCTATATCTGATGCCCACCACCTAGAGAAGACGATTTTGCACCTTGTCTCAATATGATCTCACCACTGTTAATTTTTGTAGCTCAAACAGTTGTTATCTCCATTCCCAAGATTATTTAATTAATTATTTAATTTTTATGGAGACTTCTAGAAGGAGCGAGTTGTCTAGATAATTATGTAATTAATTAATTAATTCCTCTAGAGACTTCTAGAATCTAGTTAGTTAGGGTTGTTAGAGTCTATTGAATCTTAGCCATTGACTCAGATTAAATCATGGCCATTGGTTTTCTAATGAGAAACGTATAAAAGGGGATCAATGGGCATTTGGAGAACACACTTGAGAAAGAATTGCAGTGATAGCAAGTAGATTTGCAGTGAGAGAAAATAGTCTTGCATTGTTAGGAAGGGCGCAGTGATAGCATTAGGCACAACAGTAGAGGAATTTCAGCAGGAGAAATTGAAGGAATAATTTTTGAGAAGATTATTGTTAGAGTTGTACTAATAAGAGGCAAGCATTTTTATGTATCCCTTAATTTGTTGAAGTTTAACAAAATTCCTCATTTGCAGTACTGGTTTTCCCTTTGGGATTTTTCCAAGGACAATTTGTCCAAAAATATTGTGTTCATTATTTTGCATGTTTTCTTCTCTATTCCTATGAGTTTTATTTGTGAAGTTGCAATTGTGTTATTTTTCAATATTTGCAATGAATTAATTTTTTAGAGTCAAATAACCTATGTATTAGATAGGAGATTAATAATTAGTAATTGAAATAGAATTTTCACATGGTATCAGAGCTAATCTAAGGGCAGACAAGTCTCAACATAGGAAGGAAAGATTGAGGGTTTATAAAACCTAGTTTTACCTCTTCAGAATAATTTTAATTGCTTTTATCTTTTGAGATGGCCTTAGCAAGTTTAAGAGATCAAGACAAATTGGATGGAGCCTCAAATTTTGGTGTTTGGAAAGCCAAAATTTCTTTATTGCTAGAAGAGAATGGTATCAAGGAATATGTGACCAATGTTGTAGTTGTACCTATAGATCCAACACATCTCTCAACATATAAGAAGGAAGATGCCAAGGCGAGGAGGTTGATTCTTAATGGTGTCAAGGACCATATTATTCCACATGTTGTAGAGTTAGATATAGCTAAGAAGATGTGGGACACCATTCTAAATCTATACCAGAATGCTACCACTAACTAGAAGTTGCTTTTTAGAGAAAAGATGAGGAATACCCATATGAACAAGGGAGAAGACGTTACAAGTTACCTCACCAGAATTAGACTTGTCAAAGATGAGTTGGCAGTTGTTGGACATAAACCAAATGATGACGAGTTAGTGTGGATAGCCCTAAATGGGTTTACTAAGCAGTGGGATGTCTTTGTTCAAGTTATCAATGGACGAGACATCTTATTGAGTTGGGATTGACTATGGAGTGACTTCACTCAGGAGGAGCTTAGACTAAGTATTGTCAGTGGAACCAGTAGTAAGAGTCAGAAAAGTGAGGCAGAATAGGAAAATGTTGCCCTAGCAAGAAAGGGGAAAGTGAAGAAGGGGTCTAACAAAGGATCAAATCCAAAAAGTGAGAAGGACTTGTCAAAGATCAAGTGCTATGGTTGTCATGAGTTTGGCCACTATGTCAGTGATTGCCCACAAATGAAGAAGAATGATAAGAAGAGCAAGAAGTAGATAGTAGCTTTAGCAAATGCAAATGAGCTCTCTAGCCTAATAGAGGATGAGTTTGCACTCACAGCTTGTATGGTTAGCTCAACCTCACAAGGTATCTGGTATATAGACAATGGGGCATCATTTCATATCATAGGAGTTAGAGAGTACTTCTCCAATTATAAGGAGGAAGACATCAAAATACAGATTTCTATGGGGAACATGTCCAAGCTCAATCTAGTTGGGAAAGGGACTATTCTATTTTAGAGGGACAATGACAAGTCGATTCCCATTCATGATGTGTTGCATGTGCTAGGCTTGGGTATGGAGCTGATTTCTATATCTATCATTCAAGATAACTTGGTTACAATGTACTCTTTAGAGGGGTGAATGTGTTAATCAAGCACAAGGATTGGAAATAACCCATAGCTATTAGAGTTAGAAGTGGCCGACTTTACAACTTGTAGTTTGATACTCATAAGGCACTGATGAGTAGTAATAATTGTAGAGATCAAGGAGGTATGGCATAGGAGGATGGGCCTTATACATCATGAAGCACTTAAATTGCATTATGAGACAGTGATAGGTGTTTTAGAGGTGAGAACAGAGCATGATGATGTATGTAAGGGATGTGTATTAGGGAATTTTGCTAAAGCAGCTTTTCCAAGGAGTGACACCAGATCCAAGGGTGTTCTTGATCTAGTACACTCAGATATATGTGGACCAATTTCGACAAAGTCTCTTAGAGGATACAAGTAATTTGTTACTTTTATTGATGATTTCTCCAAGAAGACCTAGATATACTTCTTGAAGACCAAGGATGAGGTTTTCAGTCACTTCCAAGAGTTCAAAGCTCTTGTGGAGAATTTGATAGGGAGGAAAATAAAGGTTCTTTGGTCAAACAATGGAGGCGATTACAAAGGGAAAGAGTTCCAGGAGTTCTATAACAAGGAAGGAATCAAGAGAGAGTGGACTATTCCTTACAACCCGTAACAAAATGGGGTTGTTGAGAGGAAGAATCAGTCTATATTGGAGGCGGAAAGGGCTATGTTGTATGACCAGGATATGCCACATTACTTATCGGCAGAGGCATGCAGTACAACAATATACATACAGAACATGATTCCACATAAGGTATTAGGCAAGATGACACCAGAGGAGGTTTTCTCAGGGAAGAAGCAAGATGTTAGCCACTTTAGGATATTTGGGAGTTTGGCGTATTATCACATTCCAAGGCCTTTACATTCCAAGTTAGATCAAACTATAGAGAGAGGGTACTTTGTGGGGTACAGTGAAACCTCAAAGGCATATCAAATATTTATTCCAGGAGCATTATAGTTAGGCATGATGTCAAGTTCATGGAGGATGAGGCATTGAAGAGGTCTAAAGATTTTCCAGTAGATGATCAGAGTGAGCAGCCAACAGAAGCTCCAAGGATCATTCAATAAGATCAAGGGCAGCGAAGCTTAAGTATAGTTACTAGTACAAGCATAGGCTCAGGTGTTGAGAGTTCACAGAGTATGGAGCAACAGATGTAGAAAATCCAAGAGTTGCATCAAGGAGACATGGAGGTTGATATTTCATCCTCTACAATTGGTAGCGGGAACCAACAGACACATAGGGATACTCAAGAGTTTGTGGGAACTCCTAGGATGAGTAGTAGATAGTAGAGACAACCAGCCAGGTATAATGACTATATGGCATTAATTAGTTAGTTGGTAGATAGCAAGCCTTCCAACTATTAGGAGGCCACACAATAGCAGGTGTGGCAAGATGTGATGGTTGAGGAATATGCGTCAATAGTGAAAAATGATGTGTGGGAGGTTGTTCCTAGACCAACAGATAGGGCAGTGGTTGCATCATGTTGGATCTATAAGATCAAGCATGGTGCAAATGGTAGCAACGAGAAATAAAAGGAAAGGTTTGTGGCCAAGGGGTTCTCTCAGAAGGAGGGAATTGACTATGAGGATACATTTGCTCCAGTGGGCAGGTATACTTCTATACGAGCCGTGATCTCACTTGTAGCACAGATGGGATGGAAGATCCATCATATAGATGTCAAGATGGTGTTTCTTAATGGTGAATTGAAAGAGGAAGTATACATAGAACAACCAGAGGGATTTTTAGCACACAACAATGAAACCCATGTGTACAGATTGAAGAGAGCTTTGTAGGGACTCAAACATGCTCTCAGGGCGTGGTATGAGCGCATTGATAGATACTTGCAGGGAATGGGCTTTGTGAAAAGTAAAGTGGATGTTAATTTCTAGTACTTATTGGTTGAAGGTAAGGTTCTCATTCTTGTTCCATATTTGGATGACTTTTTTCTAACAAGTTCACTAGGGCTCATAGAGGAGTGCAAGATGAAGGATTTGGGGCTTATGCACAACTTTCTAGGCATGGAGGTATGGAAGATAGATGAAAATATTTTCTTTGGACAAGGGAAATACTACATCGAAATCTTGAGGAAGTTTGAAATGGAGAATTGTAGAGCCATGTCTACCCCTATGATCACGAATTGGAAGAAGGTAGATTCATCTAGGGAGAAGGAAGTAGACCCCACCTTATACAGGAAGTTGATTTGATCTCTCATGTATTTTGTGAACACCATACCAGATATATCCTTTGCAATAAACTCTCTTAGTCAATTCATGGTTAAGTCAAAAAGAGTGCATTGGATAGTGGCAAAGCATGTGTTGTGGTATTTGGGTGGTACAATCGAGTATGGGATCAAATATACTCGAGGTGATGGTATTAGGTTGATAGGCTATACTGACATAGATTGGGTAGGTAGTACATCGGACAAGAAAAGCACTTCAGGGTGTTGCTTTAGTTTGGGATCAGGAATTGTCTCTTGGTACAGTAGGAAGCAAAAGTCTGTGACTTTAAGTTCTATAGAGGTGGAATACATAGCAGCTAGCATGGAAACATGTGAGGTGATATGGCTTCAGAAGTTGTTGGTGGCCTTGTTTGGTCAAAGGGTTGAGACTATAGTCCTACTACTACACTATGACAATCAGATTTCCATCAAATTGTCTGAGAATCCACTGTTTCATGATAGGTCTAAGCATTAGATATCAGGTATCATTTCATTAGGGATTGTGTATAGCATGGGATTGTTCAGCTATAGTATATACCTATAGATCAACAGGTAGCATATATTTTGACCAAGGCATTGAGGAAGACGAAATTCATCTTCTTTATAGATAAGTTGGGTGTCATGCAAAACACCTTCCTTGCTAAGAGGGAGTGTTAATTTTTGTAGTTCAGACAGTTGTTATCTCCATTCCCAAGATTATTTAATTAATTATTTAGTTTTTCTAGAGACTTCTATAAGGAGTGAGTTGTCTAGATAATTATTTAATTAATTAATTGATTCTTCTAGATACTTCTAGAATCCAGTCAGTTAGGTTTATTTTTCAATATTTGCTGAAATTTTTTTCGAAGACAAATAATCTATATATTAGATAGGAGATTAATAATCAATAACTGCAATAGAATTTTCACAACCACTACTTACTCAACTCTCGTGGTATTGTTTTGTTCATGGAATCTACATAATACTCATATGTCTTATATCTGTACTTTGGCCTTTTTAAAATCTGGGCTGCATTGTATTTGAATGGGCAAATGTAATTTCTTGTTCAATTGTCAGCTATCAAAAGCAAATTGTAGACCCCTCTGCATTTTCTCCATGGTGGGTAAGGAAGGTTAAATGTAGCTTCTCAAATCTAATGAAAGATGAGTTTCTGTTTATGGCAGATTTAATATATGCATTTATTAGAATGTTTATTTGTCCTCACGATTTTCTAGCGAGATCAGATTTTTGCCGGAACTTAGATCTCGAGTGTAAACGATTAACATTCTTTTTGTGCTTGGAAAGCTTATTATGGCCTTGGTAATATTTGTGGAAATCTTTGGAATAAATTGGAATAGGGAAATTTTTTTATTTTCAGCATTTTGTTCATTTTCAGTTAATTAAATTTTGCGGTTGTGTGGTTTCACAATGAAGTAAAATCTATAAAAATTATTTTTTATATATATATTTAGGTTTTTCTTACATAATTTGTCTTTTTATTCTTCAAAATTTTAAACTAATTTTATTTTTTATTTTTATTGTTATTTAAAAAAAATAATAGTAATATTTTTCATTGTTTTAAAAAAAATTATTAATGAAAATTAATGTTTTAAAAGGTTTGACAGAATTCAATACAATATTTGTTTTTTTATCTCTATATTTATATTTTCACTACATTAATATTATTTTTTCTTTTGTTTTGGATTTATTTTAGTTAGTAATTTTTTATACAACAAGATAAAAAATTGTTAAGAATGAGAAAAAATCTATTTTCATTTATTATAGTTTAACATTGGAAGATAATAAATTTTTTATAAAAAACATGTAATAGTAATTTTTTTAAATATATATATTTTGGACTTATTTTAGTTAGGCTATTCTTTATTTAATGATGAGTAAATAAGTGTAACGTCATCTTTTAAATAAAATAAATTTGGTGAAATTATAAATTCATTCCTGTTTTATCCTGCACTAATCAATTAAAAACTAGGAGAAATATTTATTTGATTTCTCATTCATTGATGTAATTATATTGGAAATGATTAAGTATTAAAATTTGTAGCATAATTTTTTAGAGGAGCTCTTTCACTAAAGGGGCATTTAGACTATGGGTACCTAATTTGGTTTGAAATATTATCACTTCAACTTTTGGTATGAGTTTCTTAGATTACATTACCTTTGTTAGGTGGAAATTGTAACACTATTTTTTCTCAATTATAAAATTGCATATAGTTTTATAGAGTTAATTTTTATATGACAATCAATTTATTAGTGTTATTATCTAAATTTTAAATATTGTAAAGTATATCTATAATTTAAATATAAATGTATGAAATGATTATTTATCAACGTTAACTAACTTAATACATAAGAATATTTAAAAAACTCTAAAAAATGCAAACCTCAAAAAATTGAAGGTATTATATTCAGTTGTTGAAGATTTGGATGTGGTTGCTCATAATTCTATGAGCATAACATTAGCATAGAATATGTTATATCAAAATGGAATGGGAGGTCTTTTCTTTATAGAAATTTAATTTCAAATGAAGGGCGATGAAGAATGGTGTTGATCAATGGATGAGATTGCTTAGAAGCAAAGAGAAATAGGGTTAGGGAAAAAATAGGGTTTAGTTAAGGATGGACGATAGAGATTAAAAAGTAATGTCACATGATCAAAGGTAAAAATTATGAAGAGATACGAATGGCATGGAAAAAGAGGTTGGCACAAAAAAAAGTTGTTGGAGTAAATTAAATTAAAAATATAATTAAAATTAAACAAAAAGGACAAAATATTAAATAATTATTTAATATTGGAGGGAAAAAAACAAAATATAAAATAGTTATTTAGTAGTGGGACAAAGGTGGACAATAAAATAACAATTTAATTAAAAGTAGAGAAAAAGGACAACATATTAAATAATTATTTAATAGTGGAGTGAAAGGTGAAAAATAATTAGATAAATATAATTTCTTTAATTATGGAAGAAAGGGCTAATGAATAATTAAATAACTAAAATAATTATTTAATTATAGGATAAAAATGAAATTAAAAAATTAAATAAATATGAATTTATTTAATTATAGAAAGAAGGAATTAATTAGAGATGCAATTAAATAAATATAATTTATTTAATTAATCAAGAAGGAATAAAGAGAAAATGAACTAATTAAATAATTAAGAATTATTTAATTAATAATATAATATTACCTTACGGGATAATCAAATAATTTAAATTATTTAATTATGTAAGAAGGAGGAAGAATTAATGTGAAAATGGAATTCATAGGCTTAGGACATTTTTAAGTGTCTACATTTTGCGCCTTTTTGAGATAATATTTCAACTAAGAGAAGGAACATCATTTCAAAGAATACAATATAGTGGGTAGGAAAGGGATTAGGAATAAAAGCATGCTGCCCCAATCACTAGCGAGGAAGAGGAAGGATGATAAGGAGGTAGTGGTATGCCCCCTTGAGAAGACATGTGGGTTCAAAGAACATGAGTTTACTCAAAATGGATGAGAGGACTCAAAAGGATGATGGATAAAAGGATAGAGGAAAATAGACAAGCATGATGAAAATACGGATGGAGAGGAAGGATTGAGGATCATCATTTTGCAATGATATGAGAAACCCATATTTGATATTGTACTTGAAATTATGCACCAAGGTATAAGGAACTAGGATGACAATGTGCCCTTTACATGATCAAAAAGTTCAAGCGCAAAAATATTCCTTATAAAACCATGATATGGAATACCATGATGCCCCTATCAAAATAGAGTGAAAAAGAAAATGATAAATAAAAACAATGATAAAATACACAAGCAACAAGAAAGTGTGCACAATAAACCAAAAGTAAACAAGGACTATGTGCCAAATCAAGCTGAAAACCAATTGATATATTGATTGATGATGACGTTGATGTTATTTGATGTGGGAAGGACACATCTCAAAACAATGTGAGCATTGGGAAATACTTATCCTTATGATGATAATGGATTCAAGTGGATCGATAGATTATCAACTAATATGGATTGAAATAATGGATTGCTTATGGATGATGCACTAGATTCCAATATTGGATTGCATGGATTAGGCTTGATTGAATTTGGATGGACTAGATTGGCATGGTTGGGGGTTGGTTCGATTGGAAGGATAGGGGATAAATGGATTAGATAAGATAAGTTTGGATGGAAGATTGAATGAAATCTAATGACAAGGTAGAACCAAGGCATGGTAAAGGATGGAAGCATGGAGGAATTCCATGGATAGGAGAGAGGACTTTGGATAATAAATGGTGATGGGAGATAGGATGCTGGTGGATGGAGGATAGGAAGATGAGCTCCAAGGACTAGTTCCAAAGGACTAAGATTCCCCACACTACAAGTACTGTAATTATTGATGGAAGGTGATGAGTGATGTATGATATGGAAGGATAGTGCATAAAGGATATGAATGGTAGAGGAAGTAATGATTGCATTATCCAAAGCATGCATGTATATTTTCCCTTAGCCTTATCAAGATCAAGGGTGAAAGGAGAGAATGAATTGGATAGGATGGGAGGAAGGTATGATAAGGAATATATGATGAAGGATATGGATAGGATGATCCAGATAAAGTGGATAGGATATGGATGCATTAATATTTGACCCTTGGGCTCTTCATCAAGATCAAATATGGGAAGGGTGGATTGATTTGGATAGGATGAGGGATATGGAATGAATGATATGGATAGGATAAGAAGGATGGAAGGAAGTAATGCATGATGTATATGGAGATCCTTAGCCTTGTCAAGATAAAAAGAGGGAAAAAGGGGGAATAGAATTAGATAGGATAGTGGATATGAAATGAGGGATAAAATGGGCTGTGGTAGGTAGGATAGCATGGATGAAACTTTCCCCCAAGTGTAGAGTGTATGATTGTGATGGATTACACATGATGAATGTTTACTAGGTTTTCATCATAATACCCATTCAAGGTGCCACAAGAAGTGGTTTTCACCATTGGATGAATGATTTCTCTTTACTTTTTTTATTTTTCATCTATTTTTTTCTCTTTTCTCCTTTTTTTTTTGAATTTCTAGGAATAGGATGGATGGAGAAGGATACAAATATGGATAAGTGGATTTGTAAGATATTGGATGTAGGATAGGGAGATTAAGGGAGGACTCAAGAATCTAGTTCCATGGATGGTATCTCTTGAAGATGTGATCCATTAGATCATGGAAAATTAGATGTATGCTCATAGATGTTGGTAGAATGATGGTAAGGGGGCTGAAATGGATGGGAAGATGGTGAGAGATACGGATATATGCAAAGAATTGGATAAGAGGGATGAAAGTACGAAATATGCATGTTGGATAATTTATGGATTGATCGATGAGTTGTAGATGAGTGGATGGAAATTGTGGCAAGAATAACATTGGCACACACCTCAAAGGGTGACAGAGTTATGAAAGAGAAGTGGCTTTTGAATTTTTAGATTTATATGGAGTGGATGTGGATTTTGGGATAGAAGGGCCCAAAATGGATAGAGATGATAAAGTTTAATTAGATGGAGTGGAGGACATAGAATTGGATGGAGTTTTTGGATAAGAAATTTTGGATGCCAATTCTAATTTTTCTTTGGGATGCATTGATTCTATGAGTATTTTTGGAATCTAGATGGTTTTTTACTTTTATATTTGCTTCATGGACCTTTGTGGCCTTTGGGATTTAAATTTTTTTTTTTGGATCATATGTTCATTTTTTTTTGTGTGTCTTTTTGGAGGGACATGTTGATCCTTTGAATTTTTTGGATTTTTTCCTTTATACATTTGAGATATGGCATCCAAATTGCTTCCAAGAGAAATGGGCTTGGTGGATGGAAAGGAATGATATGGATCTATTATGGATGGCTTGGTGTAGGTATGTTGTAAAAGGTTCAAGGGAGTGTAACTCTGTTGATCTTGATGAGGTGATGGATATAGAGGATAATGGGATCTTGGAATAGGAATTTTAGATGGTGGAAAGTAAAGACCCAAGATGGATGGAAAGGATGAAGGACTTGGTTTTGGGACATAAGGACCCAAAATGGATGGAAGGGAATATGGATTTGGTTTTGGAACATAAGGGCCCAAGATAGATTTTGAGGATGGGGAATGTGAATGTTTAGATTCAGATGGTAGGATTTTGGATTTGTGGTGAATGGAAGGATTAAACCAACATCTAGAGACTTGTAGCAAAGGCCACGATAATTAGGATTTTCTTTGATATTAATGGGTTCTAAGATGCCTTATTCATAAAGGCCTAAACATTTTCCTTGATAACACATAGTTTCACAAATCATTTTTCCAATAGGTTACTTATTGTTTTGGAAGCAAGATGTTAGTCCATTTTGAGGGGGATATGGCATGGATTGAATGATAGTCTTTCAGAGTACACTTGTAGACAAATAAAATATACATGTGTCTGATCCTGACTCACTAATTCCATATCATCCTTAATCATCACTTTTATCATCATTTTCCCTCTTTAATTAAATAAATCAAGTTTATTTGATTAATATCCTAAGTCATTTCTTTAATTAAATAAATCAGTTTTATGTAATTAATTTCCTAAAGTCCCTTCATTTAATTAAATAAATCCAAATATCTAATTAAATCTCTTATGTTATTTATCTTCTCATTTAATTTTAATAAATCCAAATATTTAAGTTGAATGCCATAATCACCTAATCACCTCTTAAATTAATCAAATCATGATTAATATAATCTAATCACCCATCACATCCTCTAGCTTTTCCCACTTGCACAAATAAATCAATTACTTCATTTATTAAATCCTCGTTTTCCTCATCAAGGCATCTTTGAAGAATATTCCCTCAAGTTTGAATTCAAAAACAAGTTGACTTGTCCCTTCCAACATGGCATTAAATCCCCTCTTACATGTCCCCCTCTTGGCATTTAAGTCTCTTTTTCTCCCTCCAACAAGCCAAATTTGAATTTGAAAAGGCCAACTAATCCCATTTATTGGAACATTGACCAAAACTTACACATCCCCCATCCACTCACATTTGGACAAGTGTTTCCTTCTTATTGGCTAAATCTTTGTCCCACATTGCTCTCTTTTGGGAAATCGTCCAATTTGAGATTCGATAAATAGAAGGCTCATTCTTCATTTCTGGCTTCCACAATTCATGCAAAGTTACTCTCTTCACATTGAGAGCTAATTTTTCCCATTATCATTTGCAACATCAAGCTTGTCAAGGGTTGGGAAAGGGCTACTTTTCACATCAAAGTAGCACCAATCCACTATGGGATAGGTATCTATTATGCTTTTTCATCTTCTTAATTAGTGATTTTATTTACATTGTGAGACATGATGGATTATTTCATAGGAGAACTATGGTATTTGCATAGTTTGAACTAACCATCGTAATGTGTTTTGAAGTTTAAGTTGTTTTGCAGATTTGTTGTGCTCACATATGGAACTAGAAGGAAATCTTTTAATATGCACAAGCTTCCTGATTTAGGTGCATTTACTTTTGCTTGTACTATGGAAATATTTCTGGAAAAAGTGCAAAATAAATAGTGGTTTATTCATTAATATTTTTCTACTAAAATAAATCTGATTACATTCTGAATGGGTTTAGTGCAAAGATCTTGAATTGATATCATAGGATTCGAACTTGTTGTGAAGGAAGGTGCAGTCTTTTGACTAAATTTGATTAGTTATTCAATATAATATTGTGTATCAATTCTTCATTCTAAAAAAATGAATTGATCTATAAAATTTATTGTCATGCTTATCTTGCTCATATGGGGTTCCTTCAAATCTGATTTTTAACATTATAACCATTATTTTTAATAGAAAATTTACATGACAATTGTTATTTTTTGTGAAAGTGATGAATGCTTTATTGGTTCCTTGACATAAATCTCCTTGCTAAGATTTTACTTGTTTATAGGTTTGCATTAAAGAGACAATGACAGTTTTTCTCTCACACTGGCATCAAAAAACATAAATAGATTGGAGTTAAAGAATTGAGCATTAAATTTGAAGTTGATAAAGTGTTTTTAAATGCTTAGATCTTCCATTCTACGCTTTAATTTTTTATTTTAGACTAACTCACTTCTGTTTGGGCTCTAAAACAAACATTACAAAAGCTTTCAATTTTCATTGCAAAGGGTTAAAATGAACTTTAGGAAAATTGACTAGGATTCCTCGCTTTGAGGTTAAAATTGCACAAGACAAATCTCATTTGTCCTTTTTTTTGTTTTAAAAATAATTCATCATTGATTTGAAGTTTCGTGAACAAGTGCTTAAAATGTGTGATTTTTGCCCTTTGGTGCATTTTGAGTATATGTATCCTCACACATTGAGATTAAAACTCATAGGCACCTGACACAACACCTACAGAATCTTTGTCCCACTTATTGATAATTTTGAGAATCACCATCATTTGTCCCACTGGCACAGGTACCAATTGAGCTAGGATGTTATAGTACTTGTGAGTCAATTTGAAAAAATAGTGCTTGGATCCAAAACATTGAAACCAAAATTCAACAAATCATCAGAATTTCAAACCCTTTGGGAGGAAAAAAAAGTCCACATGTTACTACTTGTACCTAGGGGTTCTTATCCCTAGAAGGCTTCTAAACAATGAGACCTATATCTTGATTCATTCATTCCAAAGTCAACAATAGGAAACTATGCTCTTGAAACCTTGATTTTCGCATAATGGACCTTGTGGAATGAGAACAAATCAATACATAAGACATTCAATTTGAAAAACTAAACAAGAAGTGTGGATGTGGTAAAATCAATTCATTAATCAAGATAAAATCAATTGAACCCCACACATGTGCTTGGTATCTTTTGGTCATATGGTTTTCCATGTAAACATTGGTCTTTTGGTTTGAACTACTCTTAGAGAAAAGCATGTTCTTCAATATCTTGGTCTAGTAAACAAAGTGTCTCTAAGTCTCTTAGGATCAAAATAGAAACTTTCATCCATCTCCCAAACATCAAAATCAAAATCACCCCACGAACAATTCTTGGAAATCTTGAAAAAATCCCTCATGCTAAACTTTGGGCAAATCAAAATCATTTCATTTGATTAGATGTGTATAGATGAATCCTTCTCAACATATTTAGTCAAAATATCAATCTTTGTGAACAAGTCTATCCCTTGATAACATCCAACATCTTGTGGTTTATGAGTTCACTATCCAAAATCCAAAATCAAACCAAATCAAAATCATCTTGTTTGGTTAGGTGTGTCTAGATGAATCCTTCTTTACACATTTAGTCAAATTAGCATTTTGTGGATAAATTTACTCTAGGACAACATCCAACCTCTTAGAGTTTATGAGTTCACTATCCAAATCAAATAAAATCGATCCCAAATCAAATCAAAACATCAATCCAAGTCCTAAAGTTTAGTATCCTCTTCAAGGTTTCATATCTCATCACCAATCATCCATCCTTCATATCTCATCACCATCCTTTTAATCCTTAAAATCTTAGACTTTCATTTTTGTACCTATAGTTTAGATCAATCCAAAGAATTAGAGATTCACCTCCCACATTCTTGAAAATTGATCCTTATCTATGGTCCAAACTAGACCTCAACACAAGAAGAACATGGAATATTTGATCCATACATCATGAGCAGTCTAAACCAACCAAACTCTCAAAGCCTTACAATTCTAATTGATTATCAACACTCCCATTTATACATTCTGTACATAGGATCATTATCTCCTATAAACCTAAATGGTACAACAAATGTGAGTATGCCTAGTCAAAAGTTTGGAACACCTTTCCTGATGGTAGATTTAAATCCAAGTCCAAAACTACAAATCTATCAACCAAAAACTCAATGGATAAGTCTTCCACAAATCAACATTATCCCACCAAATCCCTACATGCCAAATGTGAATGTACCAAGTACAACTTTAGTAAACATGAACATTTTGAATCCAAACTTGGTAAAATTTGGGATGGATATGTTTCTAAATCATACAAATATTCTTGAAAGTATGAACAATATGTTAACAACTTTGTGTATTGATCCAAGTCAATGTAACACCATGCAAAATCAAAGTTACCTAAATCAAAGAAATGTGATTCAAAAACACAAAAATGTTCAATTTCAACCTATAATTCCAAATCTAAACATTATCCCAAATCAGAACATTGTCCAAGATCAATTTGTCCATAATATCATGTAGATTCCACAAATGTACATTCCAAATCTGCTTAAACAAAATCCAAATCAACTATATCAAAGGAGTAAAAAAAAATCAAGATCAAACTTTGCTAGATCAACTTGCTTCACTTTCCAAACTAATTGAATTATTGAGCCAAGAGACCTCTTCACTCCAAAATCAATACACTCTTCCATCGGTTGAACCATGTCATAAAATCATTGAGTTATGTCCACAACCACATCAAGAACAAATTAGATGTCAATATCAACAACATCAACAACAAATCCACCCCCCACATCTCAAAGATTAATCACCACATCTCAAAGATCAATCACTACAAGGTCAATTCAAAGTGAAAATATCACAAGGGAACAAACAAAAATACACACCACTTGGTAGACCAATCAAATCAATCCTGCAACAAATGGTACAAGAAAATATCATCAAGCTTCTCATCTATGGGAACTATCAAGAAACCCTAGTTAAACCACCAAGGTATAATAAGGAGCACCATTGTGATATTCAAAAAACAAAGGGACATGCAACATCAAGTTGTATTCGACTCAAAAATCTCATCCAAGACCTCATTGATCAAAAGATAATCACTGTTGGGGACAATGATGAAGATTCGACCACTAGTAATAGCAATCACAATCTCTCCACCACAATTGTTGAAAAAAATGATCAAAATCTATCTATCGATAAATATATTTCTACCTCATCCAACAATCAAAACAACATACATCAAGGGTCACTTTTCAATCATGATCAAAATCCACCAACAATACCCAACAATGATCCAATTCAAAAAATGTCAACATCACTTGACCCTATGGTTGAAGACGTTCACAATCTCTCTGCCACAATTGTTGAAAACAATGTTCAAGATCTCTCAATTAAGGAGCACATTGAAGATGTTTCCACATCATCCAATGACCAACTCACCATACATCAAGAGCCACTTTTTAGTGATCTATTTCAGGGAGTGTTAGAGTTATTTGATCCTATTGACATAATCCATGATCCATCGACCAATGATCATGCTAAAAATGTCTCTACATTATCTAATGAGTTAGAGGACATATCTCAATGATTTATTCCAAAGCATGATCAACATCTTTCACCAAAGTCTAGCAATGGTCCTTTCCAAGACATGTTGACTCCATTTTACTTCATGGTTATAGATATTGAAGGAATCCTCAACTTGACACTTGATCCAAGTCCATTCAAAGATCAAGAAGATATTGAGCCAATTCCCATGTCTAATGAGGATATCCAAGAACCCTTTATAATCAATCCATCCTTTGAAATAGACCCATGTCAAGAACTTGATCCAAACCACGTCAAAAGTATTTCCTAAATTAATAAAAATCAAGAATTTGTATCTCCAAACTACTACAATGATCTAATGAACACTCTCCTATCTATACAAGATGTCACAATGATGATCATATCCACATAGCACATAATCCTCCATCTACCAATGAGATGAATTTTGTGGATGGACACGTAAATGATCTTCATCCAGAATAGGATTCCTTTACTCTTGGCATTACTACACAAAAAGAGCAGGTTATTGATTCCTATGCTCAAACTGAGTTGTCAACATCAGAATTAGATATATCCCAAATTTGGACCGAGGACATCATGAATAAATATATCCAACATTATCCACTCAAGGAAACAGGTCAAACACAATAGGATATTTGAATTCAGCAACACAAAAAATTCCAATAACATCATCTATGGCAGTCACTTATCAGAGAATGCATTCTAAACAAGAGCTCTCAGAACAGGTAGAATCAAAGCATGAAGGAAATATTATGACAATACTAGGGGCAACTATGTCTAGAGCAAATGTCAACATAGGGAGCATGAAGAGTCCTTATGATGAAACTAATGTCAATACTACAACCATCCATGTTGTGAATCTTCATCCACCCATCACCCCATCCATAAATTTGGACCAACATCAAAGGAAATATTTGAATCAAAACAAGAAGAGCATTATCAAAGTAGAAGAAGCAAGGAAGCATAATGGATAAATCAAATACAAATGGATACCAAAGAACACAAAGAAAGATTATCCCTATCAAACTCCATTAGTCAAAGAAACTATGGGGCAAAATAAAGAAGGGAAGAGTATCTATCAAAGATGTCCACAAAAGAAAAATCTGGCTTCTAAAGTGACGTACAAAGTATATCAAGCAATTGGTCTTAATTACACACACACTTTTATATCCACACATAATTTCTCATCTTCCCAAGTTTGGAGAGTCAAAGGTTCCAAACTGTCAACCATTCCATCTCCCATTCCTAAATGCACTCCATCCACGCCTCCACGCATGATATCCAATTCTCACATTGACCATGTATTCGAAACAACCCTTCATCATAAGGATTCAAAACGCACTCTATCACGATGTATGCACAAAGATAGAGTTAACTCCAGTATCAGCAAAGCAGATCAGGCATCTCAAAAGCTGCATTCAAGTGTGTGTATCTTGGAAAAGCAACTTCTTCAAGAACGATATTGATGGCACATTATGACAAAAGCATCTACATCAGCACTACAAGGTGGTTCGGCATGAGCTTAAAATCTTTCAAAAAAACCAAAAAAATAAAAAATGTGAAAATCCAAAATAATCAAAAAATCATGAAAATAGTAAAGATAAAAATTGAATCCTCTAGTGAAAACCACTTTGGTGGCACTTTGGACAAGTACCATGATGAAAATTTGGCAAATAGGCATCATGTATAGAATCAAGCATCTACAGGCACTAGTTCAAATGGAAGCATGTCATCCCATCCATAATAAAGCTAACATTCCATCCATCTCATCCATAATAAATCCATTCATCCATGAAAAATTTATCCAATCCATTTTCATATGTCTACATCCATCCTCCACATTATCTTCATCTTGACAAACTTTGGTGCACACTTTTACACTTGCTTACGATAAACATCTTGACATGGGTCATTTTCATTGAACCTATCCTATCTAGCATTATTTGAGCCATGAAGCACTATCCAAATGAGTTTTCTATATTCAAACACCTTATTTTAGCGCAAGATAATCCATATCCATCCATCCATACACTTATCCAAGCATCCATCCATGGAATTCCATACATTGCTAGACATTGGGGGTAGATATTTACATCTTACTTCGTGAATAAATATTGAGCTATATCCTCCAACTCATGTGGGGATCTGAACATTGGAAAATGTGAAATCAAACTAGTCAAAACACTTCTGAGCAAAAAATCCAAGTCACTAGCCCATGGCACATTTTGACGAGAAGACATTCCTTATCATGTTGAACATCTTTCATCTAACATCAATCCAAACAACCACTATCACTCACATCTAATTTACACTTGAAACATCACAACAAATTATTTGAACAACTTTTTTTTGAAATTAATCTTCATCAATCATGATCAATCAAATCCAATCAAAAAATCATCATCTTATGGCATCCTTGTGTTGCTTAACACTATCCTTGCATTTTTGTGTATCCTCAACAATGTTATCATCATCAATCCCTCATCATCTTAGGATATCCATCCTAATCCTTGTGTTGTGCGATACTATCCTTGAATTGTTGTGCATCCTCAACAATGTTATCATCATCAATCCATCAACCTTAGCTTGTTTTTCAAAAAAATCCCAAAATAGATCATTGATATCATCACACACACCCATATCTAAATTGTCAAAATCATGCAAAAAATACAAGAACATTCGAAACATATCAAAAATCCAAAAAATCCAAAATCACATCAAAATCCAAAAATATTCAAAAAATATCAAAATCTAAAAACATTCATAAAATCTCATAAAACACAAAAACATTTGAAAAATCAAAAAATAAAAACATTTGAAAAATCTTGAAAATGCCAAAAACAGCCTCAAAACATTCCAAAAACATCAAAAACATCCAAATATTTGAAAAAATCCATCTCATCTCACTTTCACTCAAAATAATCAATCATCCATAATAAACTGATCGTCACCTTCATCCTTTGGCAACACAAACAGAAATAATCACAACAATCAACAAAAGCAAACTTCAAACACAAAATCAAATTTGAAACAACAAACCTTTAAACACAAAATCAAACTTTTGATCATTTTCAAACATGTCAATCCACCTTATATCAATAGCCTATCAATCAATTTATCAAACCATCATCATCCTATACAATGCATGTCCTAGGATATATCGTTCTGACAATGGGAATCATTTTGGATATCACCTTGGATTCTTATCCTATCAAAACGCATCCTTTTGGCTGGAGGTATGAAGAACATTGTCTTGTTTGTGAACTTGATCTTTTCTTTTGATTTATCTTATTACGCTCATTCCAATGAACTCTCGATGATGTCTACTCAAAATGATTTAGATAGAAAGGAATAGGGCAATGATCATTATCTTTTGTCTATTGTGCTTGTTGGACGTTCTTGTAATATAACCTTGGTGAATAGTTGCTCTGTTAGGTATGTATGGAGGGTGTTTTGGGCAGCTTGTTGACTATTGCATTGATAGGTTATACCTTTCTGTGTTTTGGTCTGAGATGTTTGAAACTTCTAAAGTGCATCCTAGCAAGGTTTCTGTATGTCAGGTGTGAACAAGAATACTCCTATCTATTTGTCAAGTCAAATTCCATCACACTAAGTACAATTCCATCCCGGTTCTTTATACCTTGATGCATTGTGCTTATGCGTGTTATCAAACATAAGGTAATTAGCCCTTTTAAAGTTCCAATTCTTGATAAGAAAATCATCATCATACATCTCTCATCATCTCTAATAAAGTCTCATCAGATCATCGACTTGTTGGATCCTCTTGTCATCATCTTGTTTCTTGTTTCTTCTTTTCTGCACTAACATCACGTCATGATCAATTAATCATCATCACCAGTGCATCCATCATGCATCCAAAAATCATTAGCATACACAAATCTCATAATCATAGCATATCACATCATCCATCTCATCCATCTTACATTCATTATATCATCATTTAAGTTGTTTAGGATAATATAGATTAGTTATTGTAAGTATCTTAAAACCATCTCCTTTGCATCATCATCCTAAACATCTATATGTCTATTTTGAACCTCTTTATCACAAGATCGACCCTCAAATCGAATATTTTTACTTGATCTCTCAAGGGGGCAATGTACCAGTGTTCTTCTTTCCATTGGGGCATCTAAAAAATTAGAAATTTTTTGACTTTGATCTCAGCAGTGTTATTATTTGAATCATCATAGCAAGTACATTGCTTCAAAAGGGGGAAAAATGTAGACACGTAAAATATGCATGCGTCTGATCCTAACTCACTAATTCCATATCATCCTTAATCATCCCTTTTATCATCATTTTCCCTTTGTAATTACATAAATCAAGTTTATTTGATTAATCTCCTAAGTCATTTCTTTAATTAAATAAATCAGTTTTATGTAATTAATCTCCTAAAGTTCCTTCATTTAATTAAATAAATCCAAATATTTAATTAAATCTCTAATGTTATTTATCTTCTCATTTAATTTAAATAAATCCAAATATTTAAGTTGAATGTCACAATCACCTAATCATGTCTTAAATTAATCAAATCATGATTAATCTAATCTAATCACCCATCACATCCTCTAGCTTTCTCACTTGCACAAATAAATCAATTAATTCATTTATAAATCCTCATTTTCCTCAACAAGGCATCTTTGGAGAATATTCCCTCAAGTTTGAATTCAAAAACAAGTTGACTTGTCCCTTCCAACATGGCACTAACTCCCCTCTTACATGTCCCCCACTTGGCATTTAAGTTTCTTTTTCTCCCTCCAACAAGCCAAATTTGAATTTGAAAAGGCCAACTAATCCCATTTATTGGCACATTGACCAAAACTTGCACATCCCCCATCCACTCACATTTGGACAAGTCGATCCTTCTTATTGGCTAAATCTGTGTCCCACATTTCTCTCTTTTGGGCAATCTTCCAACTTGAGATTCTATAAATAGAAGGCTCATTCTTCATTTTTGGCATGCACAATTCATGCAAAGTTACTCCCTTCACATTGAGAGCTAATTTTTCCCATTATCATTTGCAATGTCAAGCTTGTCAAGGGTTGGGAAAGGGCTAATTTTCACATCAAAATAGCACAAATCCACTATGGGATAGGTATCCATTATGCTTTTTTATGTTCTTAATTTTTTGTTTTATTTACATTGTGAGACATGATGGATTCAAGATTTCATAGGAGCATTATGGTATTTGCATAGTTTGAACTAACCATTCTAATGTATTTTGAAGTTTAACCTATTTTTCATAATTGTGGTGCTCACAACACCCACATGGATAAAAGTGGGGGAACCAAATTGATAAGTAGGGGACTCATGGGTAGCTTGGATATGAGTAATTAGATCTTGTGGAGGATTAGGATCATGACATGAAGGTGAAGGGGTGCTTTGATCTTGATTTATGGTAGGATCATGGGATGGGGTAGATGATATAGTTTTCTCTTGGTTATGAGATTGAAGGGGATCATCAGATGGAGTGTATGAGACACCTTGATCATGATTGGGATGGGTATCATTAGATGGGGTAATGGTTGGGAAGGTTTGTTCTTGTGATGGATTAGGGTCATGCCATGGAGGTGCTATGATATGATCATGATATTATGTGTATATGCTAGGACCATAAAATGGGTTATATATGGTAATATTATGAGACGGTATGGAAGGGATACTTTGATCTTGATATGAAAGGTATGGCTTGATCTTGATATGAAATGGGATCCTTTTAGATTTCTTGATCAACGGGAGGATCTTCATCAAAGATAGGTTTATCTTGGATTTCATGGTTGGGAATAGGATCTTGATCAAATATTGGATCACCTTGGACATCATGATCATATAGAAGGATTTCTTAGATGGACTTAAGGATAGCATCATGAGATGGAACAGGATCACAAGTACTTTTATCTTGACATAAAGGGGGATCTATGATGTCATGCTCTGCATCAATGAGGTCTAGTGAGTGACATGGTTAACATTGTATAAGTTTTAAGAAGGTGGAAAAACATGAAATGAATGAGGTGGATAAACATAGGATGGATGAGGTGGAAGTGGGTGGAACTAGAAGACTAGGACTAGAATTTTGTGAAATAGGATTTTGTATCTAGGTTCTTGTATTCCTTTCATGGTGACTTCTGATGCTCCTCAGAGAGTGAATATTGGTGCTCCTTTGATGGTAATCTTTGGTTCCCCTTGGAGGGTGACTTTTGGGCTTCTTTTGATGGTGTTTTTTCGCTTGGCAATGGGTTGACTAGGACGTAAAGTGCATAAGATATGATTATGGATGGGTGTTATTTAAACATGGAATACATTTTGGTTTCCCTTTTGAATGGACAAAAATGATGACATGGGGGCGTCGATGGTTTTTAATATCTCTTGGAATCAACTTATGGGACAAATGATCGTAGATTTTATGTCATTGTTAAAGTAGTTGGCAAGGAGAAACTCAAAAAGATCTTGAGGTATGAGATGGAAGATGGAGGATATGTTTGGCTCATATTGATCCATGTGGTGATGAAGGATGTTGAAAATGAAGGATGTGGATTAAGGATGATGATAGAGATTAAGAATGATAATGAAGAATAATGATTAAGGGTGATGATGGAGATTAAGGATGATAATGGATTAGGAAATAAATTTTTTGATGTGGATTATGGATGGTGGTTATGATATTGATTAGGACCTCAATTGGATTAGAAAAATTAGATAAGCTTAAGGTCCTAAATGATGGACTATGTATGGATGTGGATGATTGATATTCATGAGATGATGTGGATTAGATAATTTGGTATGATTAGGAAAATATGGATGATTAGAAATATTAGGGGGATAATTAGGATGATTATGAATGATTAGGATGGGGTGATAAGGATGATTAAGAATGATTATGGATGATAAGGACAAGGCGATTAAGATGAAAATGAAGGATTATGATGGGTGAGGATAATTAGGGTGAAGAGAGATCATTAGGATGAAAAGGAATGATTAGGATTAGAAGAGATTATTAGAATGAAGAGGAGTCTGGATGAAATGATTAGGATGAAGGGAGGTGATTAGGATGAGATGATGGATGGTTATGATTACTAGGATAGGATGATTTATTTGACTTGGATGACTAGGATAGGATGATTAGGATAGAGAATAGGGAATAGGATAATGAGAAATGATTATGATGAATAGGATGGGATGGTTGGGTTAACTTAGATGACTAGGATAGGCTGATTAGTATGGAGAATAAGGATTAGAAGTTTTACTTGGAGAACACATAGATTTGTTTGTTTTTGAAGTTTCTAATGTTTTTTGGATTTTTTATTTTATTTTATTTTTTTGGTTTATGGTTTTTCTTGCTTGATTAATATTTAGATCTTGAATATGCATTCACACATGCAAGACAAGATTTTATGCAAGATGTATTACAAATGATTATGATAAGAAGACACTTCCAAGAACAAGAAAAATCCTAGTAATTATTCAAGTAGGTATATTGATGAATGGTCTTAAACTCGGATGCACAATAATCTAGGGATGTCCTCTATATACCTTGAAGGTATGTGAGGCCCAATTTCATGAATTTGAAAGGAGAATAATGCCAAACAACTAGGAGGAGAGGGTACTCTACACTCCCCCTTCACTTCCCAATGGTATAAAGTTCTCTAGGGCTTAACCAAGATTGACAAGATTCTACTTCCAAGAGGTGTGTCTTTTGATTCAAACCTACTATTTATACTTTGTCAGAATGCTAGAGTTGAGGTTTCCCCTAGAGTGATCACTTATCTAGGTAGACCCCCTAAGAAGGTTATACAAAAGTGATGTAAATAATGCTTTTAATCTCCTTGATCATGTGATAATGTGAGGAGAAAGCATACACATGTATTTGATCACACAAGCAATGTTCATTAACCTTAGAAATGGAAAATTTTTATGTGAAAATGAGAGTGTTGAAGAGTGTTTCTCATTCCCAAGAGCATATGGAAAAGTGAGGGAAGAGCATACACACCTCCAAGAACAAAAAAGAATACCAAGCAATGCAAACACTTGTTCTTTTTAAGCCCAAATTGAACGTATGATTTTGAAAATACACTTGTTTGTTTAATCCAAATTGAAATGTGATCTTGTAAAAAAGTTTAAGATAAAGATATGAGTTGAAAAGTGTACACCTAGATTTTCTTCAGCTCCAAATTTGTGTCCACTTGATCCAATTTTCCATTTGAAGAGTTTATTTTTCTCCACATTGAAAAAACCAACAAAAAAGAATAACCCTAACAAGATAATTGATTAGTAATATTAGAGGGTTAGCTTAAACCCTACCAAACCCTAATTAAAGATTTTTTTTATATATAATTATTTTAAGCTCAAAAATAAATTTTCAAAAAACACAAACCTTCTAAAATTTCAAAAGCTTTCTCAAAATTCAAAGAAAAATGAAAAAAATTGTGGTTTGATCCCTATAGAGTTGATTTATTTTAAAACCGTAATGTTGATTTGCTCCTAAAATTATTTTCTTATAAAAAATAATTTTAAAATTATAAATAATTCAAAACAGATCCAAAAAATAAAGTTTTGAATTAAAAGCTCCTAATATCATCCCCAACCTGCAAAAAACAAATTATGCAAAAATTTGTAGTTGTTTGAGAGATATGTTCAAATCTTTGAAAACTAGGGTTTTGTTAAAAATGATTGCAAGAAAAAGCTGACAAAACCTGAAAAAAACAAGATATATAGTATAGTTTTTTTATAGTATAATATGAATTATAGTGTGATGTTATCTATCAAATTTGTAACTAAATATAAGAAATCAATTATTTATCTATAAATATTTTAATAGAATATAATATGCAAATAAAAACTAAGGTGTAAATACATTAAAAATTAAATTACATTAAGGATAACTTAATGGGGGACACCCTTACCCCATTAAAAAAAATAAAATGCAAGCTAAGATAGTATAGTATTTTTATAGTATAATATGAATTATAGTGTGTTGTTTTTGATAAAAGGGGTAAAAAGGGTTTTATAGGGACCATAAACCACAACGTTTACAAAATAGAAAAGAGGACACAAAAGTCCAACCAAAAAGATGAGCTGCCCAAGAAAAGATCAGCAGCAACCAAACAAAACAGACCAGAAAGGTCAAACCAAAAGGAACAACAAAGTAAACACAAAAACAAGGACATACTCCATCTCCGCCTCCAAATTTCGCATATCATTGACACCCTTTTTAAAACTTTGAATCATCTTCGATGTGGGGGGAACCTTTCACTTTAGATTGGCTCTGGTTCTTTTGGAAATTCCCACATCCGTATCCTGGCTTTTCTCCTTAGTTTCCTCTAGATCCACCACAAGAGACCCCTGATAGGCTTTATCAAGCTTTTCAGTCATCACGTTAATGATAATGGCAATGTGTCTTGCAATTCGGTTGTTTTGCTCAGCAACGGTATTGATGGTATTCCTAATATTCTCAACCTTGGAGTCAATATTTCTGTTACTATGATCTTGAACCCCACTATCCACTTCTTTCTTCTTAGGCTTAGCAATCTTAGCACCCAGCTCTTCAATCTTGCTTTGAAGGGCCCAATTTTTAATTTTCATCTCATTAATTTCGATGAAAGTCCATTCCAAGAGTTTGAAGTGGGACTCCAAATTGGTTTTGGCAAGGTTCAGAACATCTAGAGAAGGATCTTTGTTGGTATTAGGACAAGTTTTCTCAGGGTTAGAAGTAACATGGGAGTCATCATTAGCTAGATTATCTGGCTGAGGTTCAGCGCAAAGCTCAGTTTTGTTGGCATCAGACTCCTCCGACTCTGTAAGTAAATATAATAAATCTTTTATTTATCTATAAATATTTTAATATAATATAATATGCAAATAAAAACTAAGGTTTAAATATATTAAAAATTAAATTAAATTAAGGATAACTTAATGTAATATTTTTTTTAATTAAAAAATTCTAATTTTTTTAAATTAAAGTAAAATAAGAAATTCAATATTACTAATTTATATATAATAGAACATAAAAAAAATTAATTAAATTTAGTTATTTCATCTAATACATTTAAATAATTATTATGTTGTGGTTAAACATAAAAAATTGTGTCTCTTCTTAGACATACAAAATTCCTACAACACTTATATGACAACAACATTTAAAATCTCTTTTAGTATGTTGACAACATTAAAATAATCATTCATAACAAATAAATTTGACATTTAAATTAACAAACAATTTACTAGGTGGAAAATATGTTCATAGATGAGTGGCCAAGATAAAATCCTAGCTGGAGCTCCTAACGAAAATGTCCTCCCCAAGGCACAAGGATGGATACAAGGGCTTCAGGAAAATTCACTGACCGGAAAACTCATCACGATTCACCACAAAAAAATTCATCGCCATGACAAATTCATAGATCAATGGCCAAGACAAAATCCTAGCTGGAGCTCCTAACCAAAATGTCCCCCCCAAGGCACAACGATGGATACAAGGGCTTGAGAGAAATTCACCGCAACAATTTAGGGTCGGAAAACTCATCACGATTCAGCGGGAAAATTCACCGCCATAACAAATTCACCTCATAGAAAACTCACCACCATGAATTACTTAAGATACATTTTTCATTAGGTAAATTTGTCATGACAGTGAATTATTAACGATAAATTTTCTTAAAACCGAATACAAGTATATTGGAAAACATTTATAAAACCTCCCCTCCCCCACCTTTTTTTTTGCTTTTTCCAAACACACGTCTTCCTGCCCTAGTGTAAAAGGAGTCCCTCGTCATGTCTGTCAGACAAACCCATGACTCTCAGGAGCAAGTTCATTACACAGGTGTAACAAAGCGGTCGGGAAAATTTATAGCAAAAATCAATAGCAGAACAAAGAGCCAACATGTGCAGCTCGGAACTTTTGATACAGCCGTGGAGGCCGCCCTTGCTTATGACAGGGCCGCCAGATCTCTCCATGGCGATAAGGCAATAACTAATTTTCCGTCTGCTCTTTCCGAGCCCACATCTTACTCCCATAGTGTTACGGGAGTCCCTCCCACCATGTCTGTCGGACAAGCCCATGATTCTCCGGAGCAAGTTCATTACACGGGTGTGAAAAAGCAACCGTCGGGAAAATTTACAGCAGAAATCAGGAGCAACAAAAAGAACCACTGTAAGTGGCTCGGAACTTTTGATACAACCGTGGAGGCGGCCCTTGCTTATGACAAGGCTGCCAGATCTCTCAGAGGCAACAAGGCCAGAACTAATTTTCCACCTCAGGGAGAAATCGAATGGAGCACCACAAACCCACCAAGGAGACCAACTCCATGCAGGATACCAACCCCACCACATAGGATCCGTGCTTATGCGAGAAGACCCACCAGTGAGAGGACCCGTGATTATGTGAGAAGACCCACCAATGTGCGCAAAGCAGGGCCTGCGGATGATTGCCCTTCTTCATCAGCGGCCATGACGGATACTGACTGTTTTGAGTCAAAAACTAATTGTAATAAGTTAAACCTGGACTTGAATCTTTCTCCACCTGCTGAAGAATAAGATGACACTATCTCTGATGCCCACCATATAGAGAAGACACTTTGGCGCCTCTGGCTCAATATGATCTCACCACTACTACTACAACTCTCGTGGTATTGTTTTGTTCATGGAATCTACATAATACTCATATGTCTGTACTTTGGCTATTTTCAAATCTGGGCGGCATTGTATTTGAATAGGTAAATGTAATTTCTTGTTCAATTGTCTGGTGTCAAAAGCAAATTGTAGACCCCTCAGCATTTTGTCCATGGTGGGTAAGGATGGTTAACTGTAGCTTCTCAAATCTAATGAAAGATGAGTTTCTGTTTATCGCAGATTTAATATATGCATGTATTAGAATGTTTATTTGTCCTCACGATTTTCTAGCGAGATCAAATTTTTTATTTTCTAGCGAGATCAGATTTTTGCAGGAACTTAGATCTCGAATGTAAACGATAAACTTTTTTTTTGTGCTTGGAAAGCTTATTATGGCCTTGGTAATATTTGTGGAAATCTTTGGAAAAAATTGGAATAGGGAAATTTTTATTTTCAGCATCTTGTTCGTTTTCAGTTAATTAAATTCTGCGGTTGTGTGGTTTGAAAGTGAAGTAAGATCTATAAAACTATATTTTATATATATTTGGAAATGATTAAGTATTAAAATTTGGAGCATGATTTTGGAGAGGAGCTATTTCACTATAGGGGCATTGAGATTGTGGGCACCTAATTTGGTTTGAAATATTAACACTTCAACTTTTGGTATGAATTTCTTACATTACATTACCTACATTAGGTGGAAATTGCAACATTATTTTTTTTCAAGTATAAAATTGGATAGAGTTTTATAGAGTTAATTTTTATATGATAATGGATTTATTAGTGTTATTATGTAAATTTTAAATATTGTAAAGTATATCTATAATTTAAATATAAATGTATGAAATGATTATTTATCAATGTTAACTAACTTAATACATAAGAATATTTTAAAAAATCGAATACATGCAAACCTCAAAATATTGAAAGTATTATATTAAGTTGTTGAAGATTTGGATGTGGATGCTCATAATTCTATGAGCATAACATTAGCATAGAATATGTTATATCAAAATGGAATGGGAGGTCTTTTCTTTATAGAAAGTCAATTTCAAATGAAGGGCGATGAAGAATGATGTTGATCAATGGATGGGATTGCTTAGAAGCAAAGAGAAATAGGGTTAGGGCAAAAATATGGTTTAGTTAAGGATGAACATTAGAGATTAAAATGTAATGTCACATGATCAAGGGTAAAAATTATGAAGAGATAAGAATGGCATGGAAAAAGAGGTTGGCCCAAAAAAAAATTGATGGAGTAAATTAAATAACAATATAATTAAAATTAAAGAAAAAGGGTAAAATATTAAATAATTATTTGATATTGGAATGAAAAAGACAAAATGTTAAATAGTTATTTAATAGTGGGAGAAAGGTGGAAAATAAAATAACGATTTAATTAAAAGTAGAGAAAAAGGACAATATCTTAAATAATTATTTAATAGTGGAGTGAAATGTGAAAAATAAATAGATAAATATAATTTATTTAATTATGGAAGAAAAGCCTAATGAATAATTAAATAACGAAATAATTATTTAATTATAGGACAAAAATGAAATTAAAAAATTAAATAAATAAGATTTTATTTAATTGTAGAAAGAAAGAATTAATTAGTGATGCAATTTATTTAATTAATCAAGGAGGAATAAAGAGAAAACAAATTAATAAAATAATTAAAAATTATTTAATTAATAAGAGAATAAGACCTTAGGGAATAATCAAATAATTTAAATAATTTAATTATGTAAGAAGGAGGAAGAATTAATTTGAAAATGGAATTCATAGGCTTAGGACATTTTTTAGTGTCTACATTTTGCCTCTTTTTGAGATAATGTTTCAACTAAGAGAAGTAACTTCATTTCAAAGAATACAACATAGTGGGTAGGAAAGGGATTAGGAATAAAAGCATGATGCACCAATCACTAACGAGGAAGAGGAAGGATTGTGAGGAGGTAGTGGTATTCCCCCTTGAGAAGACATGTGGGTTCAAAGAACACGAGTGTACTCAAAATGGATGAGAGGACTCAAAAGGATGATGAATAAAAGGATAGAGGAAAGTAGAAAAGGATGATGAAAATATACATGGAGAGGGAGGATTGAGGATCATCATTCTGCAATGATATGAGCAACCTATATTTGATATTGTAATTGACATTATGCACCAAAGTATAAGGAACTAGGATGACAATGTGCCCATTATGTGATAAAAAAGATCAAGAGCAAAAATATTCCTTATAAAAAAGTGATATGGAAGACCATGATACCCCTATGGAAAGAGTGCAAAAGACAATAAGAAATGCAAACAATGATAAAACACACAAGCAACAAGAAAGCATGCACAATAAACCAAAAGAAAACAAGGACTATGTGCCAGGTCAAGCTAAAAACTAATTAATATATCAATTGATGATGGCATCGATGTTGTTTGATGTGGGAAGGACACATCTCAAAAAAATGTGAGGATTGGGAAATACATATCCTTATGATGATAATGGATTCAAGTGGATCGATAGATTATCAACTAATATGGACTGAAATGATGGATTGCTTATGGATGATGCATTAGATTGCAAGATTGGATTGCATGGATTAAGCTTGATTGAATTTGGATGGACTAGATTTAGATGTTTGGGGCATGGTTGGATTGTAAGGATAGGGGATAAATGGATTGCATAAGATAAGTTTGGATAGAAGATTGAATGAGATATAAAGACAAGGGAGAACCAAGGAATGGTACAGGATGGAACGGTGGAGGAATTCCATGTATAGGAGAGAGGACTTTGGATAATGGATGGTGATGGGAGATAGGATGGTGGTGGATGGAGGGTAGGAAGATGAGCTCCAAGGACTAGTTTCAAAGGACTAAGATACCCCACACTAGAGGTAGTGTAATTATTGATGGAAGGTGATGAGTGATGTATGATATGGAAGGATAGTGCATAAAGAATATGAATGGTAGAGGAAGTAAGGCTTGCATAGTCCAAATAATGCATTTATATTTTCCCTTATCCTTATCAAGATCAAGGGTGAAAAGAGAGGATGAATTGGATAGGATGGGAGGAAGGTATGATAAGGGATACATGATGAAGGATACGGATAGGATGATCAAGATCAAGTGGATAGGATATGGATGCACTGATATTTGACCCTTGGGCTCTTCATCAAGATCAAATATGGGAAGGGTTGATTGATTTGGATAGAATGAGGGATATATAATGAATGATATGGATAGGATAAGATAGATGGAAGGATATAATGCACGATGTATATGCAGATCCTTAGCCCTATTAAGATCAAAAGAGGGAAAAGGAGGAATAGATTTAGATAGGATAGTGGATATAAAATGAGTGATAAAATGGGTTGTGGTACGTAGGATAGCATGGATGAAACCTTCCCCCAAGTGTAGAGTGTAAGAGGGTGATGGATTACATATGATGCATGTTTAGTATGTTTTCATCATAGTACCCATCCAAGGCACCACAAGAAGTAGTTTTCATCATTGTATGAATGATTTCTCTTAACTTTTTTATTTTTCATTTATTTTTTTCTCTTTTCTGCATTTTTCAGAAAAAATTGGGAATAGGATGGATGGAGAAGGATAGGATATAGCTAAGTGGATTTGGAAGATATTGGATGTAGGATAGGGAGATTAAGGGAGGACTCAAGAATCTAGTTCCATGGATGATATCCCTTGAAGATGTGATCCATTAGATCATGGAAAATTAGAGGTATATCATAGATGTTGGTAGCATGATGGTAAGGAGGATGAAATGGATGGGAAGATGGTGAGGGATATGGATCTAAGAAAATGATTGGATAAGAGGGATGGAAGGATGAAATACGTGTGTTTGATAATTCATGGATTGATGGATGATTTGTAGATGAGTGGATGGAAATTTTGGTAAGATCAACATTGGCACACACCTTGAAGGGCGGCAGAGTTATGCAAGAGAAGTGGCTTTTGAATTTGGAGATTTAGAAGGAGGAGTGGATGTGGATTTTGGGATACAAGGACCCAAAATGGATAGAGAATATAAAGGTTTATTAGATGGAGTGGAAGACGTAGAATTGGATGGAGTTTTTGGGTAAGAAATTTTTGATGCCAATTCTAATTTTTCTTTGGGATGCATTGATTCTATGAGTATTTTTGGAATCCGGATGGTTTTTGACTTTGAATTTTGCTTCATGGGCCTTTTTGGCCTTTGGGATTTAATTTTTTTATTTTGGATCATATGTTTTTTTTTTGTGTCTTTTTGGAGGGACATGTTGATCCTTTCATTTTTTTGGATTTTTGGCTTTATACATTTAAGATTTAGCATCCAAATTGCTTCCAAGAGAAATAGGCTTGGTGGATGGAGAGGAATGATATGGATCTATTATGGATGGGTTGGTGTAGGAATGTTGTAAAAGGTTCAATGGCGTGTACCTTTGTTGATCTTCATGAGGTGATGGATATAGAGGATAATGGGATCTTGGAATAGCAATTTTAGATGGTGGAAAGTAAGGACCCAAGAATATGGATGGAAAGGATGCAGGACTTGTTTTTGCAACATAAGGAAGTAAAATGGATGGAAGGGAATATGGAATTGGTTTTGGAACATAAGGGCTCAAGATAGATTTTGAAGATGGGGAATGTGAATGTTTGGATTTAGATGGTAGGGTTTTGGATTTGCGATGAATGGAGGGATTACCAACGTCTAGAGACTTGTAGCCAAGTCCATGATAATTAGGATTTTCTTTGATATTAATGGGTTCTAAGATGTCTTTCTCATAAAGGCCTAACCATTTTACTTGATAACACATAGTTTGACAAATCATTTTTTGAATAGGATACTTGTTGTTTCGGAAGCAAGATGCTAATCCATTTTGAGGGGGATATGGCATTGATTGAATGGTAGGCACTTGGAGTAGACCCACTTGGATGAAAGAGGGGGAACCTAATTGATAAGTAGGGGATTCATGGGTAGCTTGGATATGAGTAATGAGATCTTGTGGAGGATTAGGATCATGACATGAAGGTGAAGGGGTGCTTTGATCTTGATTTATGGTAGGATCATGGGATGGGGTAGATGATATAGTTTTCTCATGGTTATGAGATCGAAGGGGATCATAAGATGGAATAGAAGTTATACTTTGATCTTAATTTGGAGAAATGGGATCATTGGATCAGATAGAAGGGTTATGTCACTTTTTATTGGAAATGGGGTCATGAGGTTGGAGGGGATAATGAGGTGGAATGGGATCATGTCATGGAGTGTATGAGACATCTTGATCATGATTGGGATGGGTATCATTAGATGGGGTAATGGATGGAAAGGTTTGTTCTTGTGATGGATTAGGGTCATGCCATGGAGGTGTTATGATATGATCATGATATTATGTGTATATGCTAGGATCATAAAATGGGTTGGATATGGTAAGATTATGAGACTGTATGGAAGGGATAATTTGATACTAATATGAAAGGAGATCATGTGGGGGTATGAAAGGGATGGATTGATCTTGATATGAAATGGAATCTTTTTAGATTTCTTGATCAACAGGAGGATCTTGATCAAAGATAGGTTTTCTTGGATTTCATGGTTGGGAATAGGATCTTCATCAAATATTCGATCTCCTTGGACACCATGATCATCTAGAAGGATTTCTTAGATGAACTTAAGGATAGGATCATGAGATGGAATAGGATCACAAGGAGTACTTTTATCTTGACATAAAGAGGGATCTATGATTTCATGCTTTGGATCAACGAGGTCAAGTGAGTGACATGGTTGGCATTGTAAGGTTTTATGAAGGTGGAAAACATGAAATGAATGAGTTAGATAAACATGTGATGGATGAGGTAGAAGTGGGTGGAACTAGAAAACTAGGACTAGCATTCTGTGAAATAGGATTTTGTATGGGTTCTTGTATTCCCTTGATGGTGACTTTTGGTGTTCCTCAAAGGGTGAATTTTTGAGCTCCTTTAATGGTAATTTTTGGTTCCCCCCTTGAGGGTGACTTTTTGTTTTATTTTGATGGTGTTTTTTGCCTTGACAATGGGTTGACTAGGATGTGAAGTGCATGAGATATGGTTATCGATGGGTGTTATTTAAACATGGAATACATTTTGGTTTCCCTTTTGAATGGAGAAAAATGATGACATGGAGCGTTGAATGGTTTTTAATATCTCTTGGAATCAACTTATGGGACAAATGATTGTAGATTTTATGTCATTGTTAAAGTAGTTGGCAAGGAGAAATTCAAAAAGATATTGAGGTATGAGATGGAAGATGGAGGATATGTTTGGCTCATATTGATCCATGTGGTGATGAAGGATGTTGAAAATGAAGGATGTGGATTAAGGATGATAATAGATATTAAGAATGATAATGAAGAATGAGGATTAAGGGTGATGATGGAGTTTAAGGATGATAATAGTTTACAAAATAAATATTTTGATGTGGATTATGGATGGTGGTTATGATAATGATTAGGACCTCAATTGGATTAGAAAAATTAGTTAAAATTAAGGTCCTAAATGATGGACTATGAATGGATGTGGATGATTGATATTCTTGAGATGATGTGGATTAGATAATTGGGTATGATAAGGATAATATGGATGATTAGAAATATTAGGGGGATAATTAGGATGATTATGAATGATTAGGATGGGGTGATAAGGATTATTATGAATGATTATGGATGACAAGGACAAGGTGATTAAGATGAAAATGAAGGATTATGATGGGTAAGGATAATTAGGGTGAAGAGAAATGGTTAGGATGAAAAGGAATAATTAGGATTAGAAGAAATTATTAGAATGATTCCCAAGATCATACAAAATGTGAGGGAAGAGAATAAACACCTCCAAGAACAAACAAGATTATCAAGCAATGCAAAAACTTTTTCTTTAGCTCCAAATTTATGTCCACTTGATCCAATTTTCCCTTTGAAGAGTTTATTTTTCTACACATTGACAAAACCAACAACAAAGAAAAACCCTAACAAGATAATTGATCACTAATATTAGAGGGTTAGCTTAAACCCTACCAAAACCTAATTAACAAAGATTTGATTTTTTATAATTATTTTAAGCTCAAAATAAATTTTCAAAAAACACAAACCTACTAAAATTTCAAAAGCTTTCTCAAAATGCAAAAAAAATTGAAAAATTCTTTGGTTTCGGCCCTATAGAGTAGATTTATTTAAAAACCCTAATTTTTAAAGATGTGATTTTTTGCTAGCTTTTTTTTATTAAAATTAAAAAGACAAAGAATAGAACCCCAATATAATTTTAATATCTTTCCATAAATATAAGAAATAATGTTGATTTGCTCCTAAAATTATTTTCTTATGAAAAAAAATTAAAAAATTATAAATAATTCAAAACAGATCCGAAAAACTAAGTTTTGGATTAAAAGCTCCTAATATCATCCCCAACCTGCAAACTAGGGTTTTATCCAAAAATGATGCAAAACTTTTAAGAAAAGCTTAAAAAACCTTAAAAAAAGGGATAAATCAAGTGAACTAGATCCAACTCCAAAATTTCTCAAAAACTTGATCCAAAAGTCAGTTAGGGGCGAACCATAATACGTGCAAACCTCAAAATAAATCAAATACATGCGAACCTCAAAAGATTGAAGGTATTATGTTGATTTGTTGAAGATTTGGATGTGGTTACTCATGATTCCAACAGTATGACATTAGCATAGAAGATGTTGATTTCAAGGATCAAAAGATGAAGAATGATGTTGATGAATGGATGATATTGTTTATAAGCAAAGAGAGAGGGTTAGGGAAAATTTATGGTTTAGTTAAGGATGGACACTGGAGATTAAAAGGTAATGTCACATGATCAAGGGTAGAAATTAAATGAGATGAAGAGATAAGAATGGCACAGAAAAGAGATCACTGGAGTAAATTAAATAATTATAAAATTATTCAATCTAAGAGGGAAAATGAATAATTAAATAATTAAAATAATTATTTAATTATAGAAGAAAGAAAAAATGTTCACTTTTAATTAAAATAACATTTTAATTAAAAATTAGAGGAAAATGAAAAAATATTAAATAATTATTTAATAGTGGAGGGAAAGGTGGAAAATAATTAAATAAATAGAATTTATTTTAGTTATGGAGGAAAATGTTAATGAATAATTAAATAATTGAAATAATTATTTAATTATAGGATGAAAATGAAAGTAAATGATTCAATAAATAAGAATTTATTTAGTTATAGAAGGAAAGAATTAATTAGTGGTGTAATTAAATAAATATAATTTATTTAATTAATCAAGGAGGAATAAGGAGAAAATGAATTAATCAAGTAATTAAGAATTATTTAATTATGGAAGGAGGAGGAAGAATTAATGTGAAAAATGACATTTGTAGGTTTAGGAAATTTTTCAGTGCCTACAAATATTAAAATCATTAATATATAAATTGGCATCTAACAATATGAAAATGATCAGAAGAAGTGTGGAAAGTCAATCAAAATAAATTGTGATCTATTTTTTTGTACTATATAAAACTATAATAATTATTAATTATAAATTTTAATCATTTTATGTAATTAATAGTTTGATTTAAAAATATTAGATATAATAATAAGTATAATTAAATTATTTATTATTAATTATAAATTTTAATCATATGTAATTAAAAATTTTATTTAAGAAAATAATTCATAAAATACTTTAATACAAACTTACAAAAAGACATTTAGCTATGTATCCAAACTAACAAATTCTAACATCAACAATTAAAATACCAAAATCTGAAACCATTATTAAAACTCATGAGAAAAATAAAAACCATTATTAAGACTAAACAATCCCCTTCTCAAAATAAAAACTATATAATATTTAAAAAATACAAACACCACCAACCACATCCAAACTGTAAACCATGACCAAAGAAAAAAAAATACAGGAATCAACCTCTTAAATGATTCCGTTTGAATTCTCCCCACATTTCTAAGTCAAGCTAATAATAGATGTGAAGCTTGGTCTAAGACAGATTTATTGCCCATCGCCTCAAAATCATGTCAGGATGAATTCCATACAGAACAAGAGTTGCAGAGCAACGAAGTTCCTGCCATAAATTTTTAGAATAGTTTTGTTTTATTTGTTGAGTTTACTGTGTTTTAGGAACAAATGGTCAAGATAAAACAATTGACGCCTAAATTTAGGAATTTGATCATTGATAAATTCAACTTTTTCTTCCATTAGAAAATGACTTTTATAACAAAAGAATTTTGCTCACTTCAAAATTCCCATGCTCTAGTTGTGCTTTTAGGCATGAAGAAAGCACAATTTACATGTTGCCAGCATTATGTAAATATTTATGAGTTCAAATATTTCTTTAACCATTTAGCATATATGATAAAATATCCTCTTTCAAAAAGCGAAGATCTTCAGAACTTTCATTGTACATAGAGTCATGTATAACCAACTTGCTTAAATGTTATAGTTTTCTACATAAATGAAAATGAAAGCATATAGTTCCAAGTCCTCTTATAGGTTCCTAATGTCTCCAAAAAATGACTTATGATAGAAAATGATCTTTTTATTCCATTCAGTAACTTAGATAACTCATTTATAAGCATAATAAAACTTAAAATGTGAAGTCTATTGCAAAAGGCCTAAATCAAACATCAAAAATATCAATTGAACCCATATGCCCATTTTGATGATTGTAGAGTAGTGGAAAAAAGAATTGCAATAGTTATTGGAATACATGACTGACTAATTTTGGTATTCTCTTTTAGCACTAGAATCATGCAAAAGTGGAAGCAATAGTTTTAATTTGCTACATATTAACCATCTTTTACTTACAAATTTTGTTTGAAAAAGGAAGTTAGAAGGTGCCATACCTCTATTGCATTTAAGCCAAGATCAACTAGTACTACACCAAGTTTTAGCTAATGACCATGAACCAAATTTGGCACACCTACTGTAGCAACAAGAATATCTACTTCATGAGTAAAATCTACATAGAAAATTCTTTCTTTTTTGAGTAGCTATCTAGTCTACATAATTTTTTTTGGAAACATGGTTTAAAACTTTAAATTAATACTTAAATAAAGATAGTCTACTATGTTTCAAATTTTAGAGCTATTCAATAGAATATGGCCCATATTCTAACATGTCAATTTTTTTTTTAAGAAGAGATAATGTATTCCACCCTTGATCAATGTGTATTTATTTATAGACTAAACATCTGTACTTATAAATTTATAGATATGTATTTTTCCAGAAAAACTTTGTCCTTATACCAAGCAATCTAAAAATCAACTAAGCATTGTTCATTTATCAATATTTGTTGACCATTTTGAAGTTAAGATAACTTATAAGGATTTGGGTGTGTTATCCTTTTCAAACCCAAATATTCTACCGTCTCATTGGACATTATTGTAACACAATTTAACTACTTGTGAGATTTTTTTCATCCCAAGTTTTTGCAAGAAAAACTCAACAAGTTTTTGATGAGCACAAATATGAATGGATTCCCTCTATCAATATTTATCGCTGCCTCTTTCTAATTAATGTTGACTGCTATTTTCTTTCAAGTATTAATCAAACCTCATATAATATACATGCATTACAAGCAAGAAATCACTAAAGGTTAGCATGGGAAAGCGAGGCATTCCAGCTAGTCAATGGATTTTTGTTCAAGCAAGGGCCATGCAAAACAATAGAAAGGCCAAGTCGAGGCCACAAACAAAGTCCTCATTTTAGTTATAACATGTGGATTCTCTTGGTTTGGTTAAAGATTCTACAATCCTTGGTGTTCTTAATTCCAACCCACTTCCCATCCCCATTCCCCCTAGTGTCAAGGATACTAAGACCAAACACTTGTCTATGAGAATACTATTACCATCACTCAGTTCAATCAAGCTTGGATGAGAGGAATTTTAATGAAAAATGGATGAATGTCAGGGACCTTATTTAGAGGAACTTAAACTAGATGTTGAGGACTTCTCTATCTTGAAAGATCACAGTACTAACTTTATGTTCAAACTTCGTACTTTCTTTCATGGGATTTCCTCTACTTCCCCCCAAATAATGGTCATGCTATCAATATGGCCTCTTGGGGTTATAATTGTCTAAAGAAATATAAGGATGAGATTAAAGAAACTATCTGTAAACAACAAAAGCAGGTTAGGGTTTTGTGTTCTAAGAATGAGTAATGAGAAGCTTCTCTATAGAATTCCTATTCTCTTGAATATTTTCCTAAGTTTGATGACTTCAAACTGGATGTTGATAGTCTGCAACAAAATTATGACCTTGTGTCTATGACATATGTTTTTGGGGTCATCATGCAATAGAAAGTCTACACAAGCTCAACCTACATTTGGTTAATTATCCTTTTATGTAAGATAAGGTTTGTGATGAAGGTCCATGGTTAAGGGATGATGTTGTAGCAAAGCCTATGATGAAACTTAGCATGCAATGTGGCATTGGATTTATTCCAACTTGACAAATAGGCTTGGAACCTTGTGATTTTTATATCTTCTTGTAGTGTGATTAATCTTGCAAGGGGGTGCACCCATTATGACCAACATTTAAATATGGAATCCTTAGATAGTTTTATAGCAGGAGTTTTGTTTTAAATAGTAGGTTTATACTGACTATTGAAGGCATCTTCAATTTTTATATTTTGGTATACATTAATGACAGTCAATAGACAAGTAGTGTCCCAAATCAAGCTATTGGGTTTGGTTGAAAAACTAGATTTATGTTCCTCCAATTTATTGGAAGGATGATAAACTAATACTCTAACCTTATATTTAACAAAAATATTAAAGAAAGTTGAAACTAAGTTTAAAGTTTCAATAAATGGCATATATGAGAGACAAATCATACAATGAGACTATAAATCATTTTATCTAAGGGGTAGATGAATGAGGCTAGAATCAAGCTAGCTCCATATTTTTAGACTCTCCTTATTTATTTTTCTTATATCAACAAAAATAAACTTAAGCAAAAATTCCAAGAGGTAAAAACAAATAAAAGTAGAGATCCCTGTAATAATGACTAATGTTGTTATTTACAATATTCAATCTATTGTGTCTAAAATGAACTTACAAAATATGAAGTGCAGTTAGACAACCAATTTGGATAAGATATATAATCATTAGTTATGAGAAATAGAGAAAATAGAACATTTAAGAAAATTCTAAGGCCCAACTTTCCCACGTAAAGTCAATGCAGAGCAACGAGGTTCCTACCAAAATGTGCAAGAATAGTCCTATTTTTATTTGTTTTGTTTTTATTTAAATCTTAGATATTGATGCAAAGTTCCTGCCAAAATGTGCAAGAATAATCCTATTTTTATTTGTTGTGAGTCTTAGATATTGATGCGAAGTTCCTACCAAATGCTAGCAAGATGGTTTTTCTCTTTGATTTGTATGAAAATTGAGGTTAGATGGTTTGATTAGATTGGAAAAATAGCAATTGATAGTTATATTCTCAAAGTAGTTTTGTTTGACAATATAGATAAATAAAGGAAAGAATAGGACATAGTTGATCATAATAAATATTTAGGCAAATTAAATAAGTAATTTATTACATAAATTATTGGTGTGCATTAATAGTAACTACTATTGCTAGGACATAGTTGATGAAGATAGGTGTTTAAGTGAACTAAGTGAGAAATTTTGCATTTAAGTTATCATTGTGTATTAATAGTGACTATTATTGTATTGGTTTATATGCATTATAATAACTCAAGTAAATTATAACCCTCACTTTTAACCCTAACCCTAACTGTAATTGTAATCATAATTTTAATTCTAATCCTAATTATAACTTTTATTGTAACCCTAATCATAGTTCTCATTCTAATGCTAACCCTAACCCTACTTCTATTGTAAACATAATTGAAACCATAATTCTAACCCTAACCCTTCCTAATTGTAAGCCTTAGCCTAAGTCTAATCTTAGCCATAATTATAACCTTAATTCTAATCCTAATTTTAATTCTAAACCAAACTCTAATTTTAACCCTAACATAAAGATAAATTTTTGAAGTGTGATTAAGGGGAACAATATTTACCTTTTCATTACCCTTATTCTAACATTAATTTGAAATCTAATTCTAATTCTATCTTAACCCTATTTTTAATCCTAATTCTAACAATAATCCTAACCCTAACTCTAATCATATCTATAATTCTAACCATTAAACTAGTTAGCCCTATTTCTAAACCTAATCATAATTATAATGATTTTAAAATTATAATTATTAATAATAATTAGGGCTCTAGAATTATAATTTAATTAATTTATAAAACTAATGTTGTAATTAATTATTTGATTATAAAAATTATCACGACTAATTATTTAATTAAACATTTAAAATAATTATTAAATAAGATATGGCTATAATATAATTGATTAAAACATCTATAGTTATTTTTATAATTATTTTAAATTTTAAAATAATAATTAATAAATTAGAATTATATTTATATATTCTAATCCTAAAGTTAAATAATTATATAATTTAATTCTAATTCTAAATTACTAAAATATTTAATTGTATTTTAGTGAACTATAACCCTAATCATAATTTAATTAAAAAATAATATTATTATAATTGTAAATTAATCTATATAATTATAATTATAATAAACTTAATTCTAAACCTAATTCTTAATTATTAATATTTTCAAATTAGATTATTTTGATTATATTTATGTAATATTAATTATAACACTCACCTTAATAAACAATTTTTAGCATTATTATTGCACACCCTTGCAATTATATGGAAATCAACTTAACTAAAATACTTAAGGTATATCATAAATTTTATCTATATGAAAATTTGCTAATACATTATGCAAATTTATGTATTAATACATTATGCATTATGCAAATTTATGTATTAATACATTATGCAAATTTATGTATTAAAGCAAACAAATATTTTAACTAGTGTATCATTTTCATTAGTTGAATGAAGTTCGCCTACAAACCCTCCTTAACCCTGCTTAATTGATTTTCTTTGGAATAATGAGATGAGGGAAAAAAATTCAAAAATTAAAAAAGTAAAAAATCAAACATTTTACTTTAAGAAAAATTAAATATAATGAAATTAACATTGTTGTGGAAAATATCTTAAAAAATTAGTGCAATCATTGATCTTTTTTATATAATATTTTCTTTCTTATAAATTAAAAAAAATATTAGATTATATATGTTACATATTATATAGTATATATTATTATAATGCCATGTTAAAATTAATATATTACATATGAATTTAATAAATTAATATAATATATAATCAAATATAATAGATTTAAAACTAGCTATATTATATTATAAAACCATATTATTATCTTATATCATTATTAATAATAATTTATTTATTGACAAACAAAAAATTTACAACTAATCTCCCATGACTCACCAATTCTCTTCAAAATATAAAATTTATAATTTCACAGTAACACCATTTACATTGACAATTAAATAACTTCTAGCTTCCAAATTTTATGTTGGCACAACAAATCATGGAATGTTTTGCAAACACAAAACACACCCTCGAACTAGATGCTCCTCCATCAATTTATTATTATTATTAATTATTTTAAGAAATTAAATTTTATGCTATTTTATTATTATATATTATAGTTCTATATATTATATTGATATAATTTACTTTAATTTATATTATATTTATTTTATTCACAAATAATTAAAATTATTGTTATACTTGTTAATTTTTTTGTTGTGTTCTAAAAATTGGGTGCTGACAATAGTAGATTTTGTTATTTTACCCATAAAGAATTGTACACTACATATTTGATTTGAATTGATTGTTTTATCTACAACTTATGTTGTTTAGGACAATAAGAATATCTATCAAACAGACTTGGATTTCATAAAAAATAATGAGAAGATCTTTCAATTATTGACATGGAGAATACATGTAATCTATTTAACAAAGTGCCTGAAAGAATATGACAAAATTGTATTGTAAATGTATGTTATTCACTAATAAAAATATTAAGTACACTTCATTCTTTTAAATGTTACTGTTGATATTCATTTGACTTCACTATTTAAAAAGATTATTGATAAGATACAAACAAAAATTAAACAAATTTTGCAGGAAAGAGAAGAGAACTTGACAATACCTTTAAAATATGTAAAATTACATTGCACCCATGGTATCCTTGCTCTGCAATTTTGACTATTATTCAAAATAGAACAATACACTAAGACACTTCAAAAGCACTAAAGGGGAAAAAAGAGCATATGACCAATACAAATGTTTAGAATGGTAATAAATTTGCAAAATGTACTCATGGAAAATGTAGACTACATCCACTTTTAGAAGCAAGGGCACTCTATTAATTCAGATAAAATACAATATCAACAACTCAACGCACTAGTGTCCTTTTTACGCTTTCAACTATCCAACTCCAAAGAGAGAATCTTGAAGTTTGTTACAATCAAGAATATGAGAGGACAAAAGAAAGAAATGAAATATCAAATAATAAAACGGTTAGACAGATGAATCGATTGGGCTTCATAATTACAACATCTAAATATGTACTTGAATCACCTACAAATTGTAGAGGAAGAAGCATTCACAATGAACTATGAAGCAATTATATAGTTTGATTATATTCAAATGAGAAAACAGTTATGCAAGAAACAGTTCAAAAAATAGTTATTTCAAATCCAAAAATTTTGAGCCTCAATTTATTTTCTTACCTCAATTGCACATGCACACCCATAAGTATGAAATAAAATTAAAAATGCAAAGTACTTGTTTCTAATTATATAAAAAATTCAAAATTGAATGATTTATTTAGATAGATTTTAGTTAAAATTTTATTTTATAAAGGAATTTGACATTTATTAACAAAGTAAATAGATTTAGTAAATTTATTTTTTAAATAAAATAAATCAAACTAATTTAGCTTCTAGCAAAATTATACAGTTTAATTTTTAAAATAATCAAATTATTTTAAAAGTAATTATATTAAAACTATCTAGAAATTAATTATTTTCATATTTTATTTTTTTTAAAGAAAATCAGTTTTGTTCAATTTATGAAATTTCAAAAGAAATTAGTATTAATTTATTTTATATTACAAAAAATAGATTTCAAGAAATATATTTTAATTTGTCAAAGGCAAATGAAAATTAATATTACCAAAAAATTAATTAAAAATAATTTGAATAATTAACCTATATAATTTAAACTAGATAGAATATTTAAGAAATTAGTATAGGGGAATTTATTAGCATTTAGAGTTTATATTGCAAATGTAAATAGGATAGTTAAGTTAAAAGTAAAAGTATAGGGGAATTTATTAGCATTTAGAGTTAGTTAAATTTAGATTGCAAATGTAAATAAATAGTTAAGTTAAAAGTAATTAACCTATATAATTTAAACTACATAGAATATTTAAGAAATTAGTATAAGGGAATTTATTAGCATTTAGAGTTGGTTAAATTTAGATTGCAAACGTAAATAGGATAGTTAAGTTAAAAGTAAAAGTATAGGGGAATTTATTAGCATTTAGAGTTAGTTAAATTTAGATTGCAAATGTAAATAGAATAGTTAAGTTAAAATAATTGCCATTAAATAGAATAATTAAGTTAAAAGTAAAAGTATAGGGGAATTTATCAGTATTTAAACTTAGTTTAATTTAGATTGCAAACGTAAATAGAATAGTTAAGTTAAAAGTAATTGTCATTTTCCCCTCCCCTTTCCATCTCCCACTATAATCCCAACTCTGATAATGGAGCCGGGAAAATCGCCCTTATCACTCAAAAGTTTTGAGCCAATAAAATTGAGGAAAAATAATTTTCGGAATTTGAAAAGTTAAAAATTGTGCATTTAAATTTAAAAAATGAAAATATAATGTATCAAAATTAAATTATAATGTATAGGAAGGAAATTAATAGAATTTGATTGGTTGCAAGAAAAACAATTAATCACTAGTTAAGTTCAAGGGGTCGCCTATAGTTCCTTTCCTGGCAGGAACTAAAAAGTGGTGGAAAAGTGATGAACGGCTGAGATTTATTTAATGGTCGGAAAATTGATATAAAATCTTGATTGGCATTTTTAGCTTTGTCTTTTTCAATATGCCTTCAGCGTAAATTAAAACATATTTTAATAAGTTAAGCATTTATCTAAATCATAGCAATTAAAATATATTTTAATAAGTTAAGCACTTATCTAAATCATAGCATTTGAAAAGTTTATTCTCACACTAGGAATATTTTAGTGGTATTGGTCTTCATAACTATGACACACATTGGAGAACATGTGTAAAACCAAAAATTATGCTTACAGGTCATTCAAATGCATCAAATTTCTTAGCAAGGACAATCTTAAGTGTACTATGTACTTTGAGTTGGAAACACTCCATGTGCCCCCTCCTCTAATGTCCATAGCCCACCAAACTATCTTCTTCTTCCTTGATGATCTCCATGCCCTTTCCAAATTTCACATAAATGACTTACATAAGCCTATAAAAGTTGGTTTTCAAACCATCACACCCTTTCACAAAGCTTGCATTTAATACTTTCATCACTTTATTTTCAACTTGGGAAAAAATTTTCATAACAAAATTTTATTGGAGGTTGAAGGCAATGGATGAAAACCCATTGGTTTTCTAGAGGCAATTTCACTCAATAATTACATTTTAATCTCAAAGATTTGCAAATAATTAGCATTTATTTGTGTTGTGTTGTTATAAATTAAAGTGAATTAGCAAATACTTTATATCTCCTATATTTTTCCATTTCTATTACATATTTAATGATGTAAAATGATTTAAAAATTTTATTAGAATTTTATATTTCAAAATAGACTAAAATTTGTGTGCTATATGCTATATTTTTATATTTTATATTTTTATTTGGAATTTACATAGTCACTCTACTTTAATAAGAAAAAAATATGTTGGTATGGTATATTTTCCAATTTCTTAAGTGTGAATAACTCATTTTCATATAATATTTACCTTCTTTAATACATAAACAAATGTATCATTATAATAATAAGATTTTCTAATTTTTTGAAGTAAGACTTTTTATCTCCTATATTTAATACATACTATATTGTTACCAATATAGTTTAATTTTTAAATGGCATAATTAACCTTGCCATTCAACCTATAATTAATAAATTTATGTCCAATTTTTTTAGTTGTTGTAGGTAGCATATTTTTTGTAGTGCCCCTTCATTCTCACCATGAATGTGTAGGTAGTCGGCTTTGGAACTCGAAAGTGGAGGTCAAGATAATAGGGATAATTAAAGGTATGTGCTACGATGCCATGACACTTTGATGATGCTTCTATTACTTGAGTTTATATATATGTTATGTCTATTATATGGACTTATTAGATTATGTGGGTTAATTTTATTATGAGCATTGTGTGACTATCTGGTCATGCTTGTTATGCAATTATCTGGTGTCTAATTTTTATGTATAGATGTGGTTGTGGTGTGTTTTGGTGAAAGGTGTAGTGTTTCTTTACTCATTCGTGAGTACCTTGCTATGTTGTGATTTTCTTTAAAATAGTAATATAATAAATAAATAATAAAAGTTGGTTTTTGAGAGTATTAAATGAAATTTCTAAATGGGACTGCTCATAACAGCCCCATTGACCATGCAGTTGCATGCAGCTCAAGTGGTCACAAGAAAATTAATTATTCGCTAAAATGAAATGGCAAGGAATCTTCTACAGTCTTTCATTTTGAAAATAATTGTCTTTTGGAGGATTTTTCATGAATATTAATGGGAGTTTCAAGAAAGAAAGAAAAAAAGAGAGGGAAGTTTTGTTTTGATTCTCATGAATTTCTTCAATGTTGGAGATTTTTATTGGAGTTTTTTATTTTTGGGGGGAATTTTGAATGGTATTTTCTAAAAAATTTCTTTGGGGAATTTTTATTTGAGAGGCTATGAAAATTGTTGGAGGATTTTGAAGAAGTTGGAGCTGTAAGTTGAGAAGCCTGAACTCAACATCAAGTCTACAGCTAAGCCAATCATCTTTTTAACTAGGTTCCATTCTCTTAAAATTCCTATCTTTGTTTGTTTTGAAGCAAAAATTTTGACTATAATGCTGAAAATAAATCAAACATTTCCTTGTTTTCTCCATTTGAATTGAAAACAATTAAAAATTATATTTTTTGAAGATTACCAAGCCTCTTTCTGGAAATTGTTTTGTGAGTGTTCTATAAAATTATTGCTTCCCTTCAAGCCACCTTTCTTTTGGGGATTTTGTTTAATTTGTTTATGTGGACATCAAAATGGACAAATGGTTAAAAAAACTAACATACACAAGCATGGTTAGTGTTTTTAAACAAAACAAACCTTCAACATCCATATGAGATAATCTAACATACTTTTTAAAATGCAATAAATAACAAGATAACTAAAGCATCTATAGAAAAACATGAAGTATATTTATCCCATATTGGATTGGTGCTACTTTGATGTGAAAAATAGCCCTTTCCCAACCCTTGACAAGCTTGATGTTGCAAATGATGGAAAAAATTAGCTCTCAATGTGACAAGAGTAACTTTGCATGAGTTTGTAGATAGGGTGTTGAAGAATGATGCCTTTATTTATAGATTCTCAAGTTTAAACAATGCTCACAAGAGAGCAATGTGGGATAAAGATTGGACCAATGAGATGAGGCCACTTGTCACATTATGATAGGTTGAGGAATGTGCAAGTTTTGGCCAATGTGCCAAAGAGGGGGAGATTCAAATTTGAAATTGTGAATTAAATGTTGAGAGGGGGACATGAAAGAGAGAAGTTATTGCAATGTTGGAAGGGAAAAGTCAACTTGTCTTCATATTCAAACTTGAGGGAATATTCCATTTTATGCCAAGTTGAAAGAAAATAATGAATTTATAAATGAATTAAAATTATTTATTGGTGCAAGTGGGAAAAGCTAGAGGATGTGATGGGTGGTTAGATTAGATTAATCAGGATTAGATTAGTTTAGATGATGATTAGATGCTTTGACCCATTTGACCTAATTTCTTTGATTTATTTAAATCAAGACGGAGAAATATGAATTTTGAGATTTAATTAAATAAAGTCTAGTTTATTTAATCAAAAGGTTGATGTGAGACTTTGATTTATTTAATTTAAATAACCTTAGGAATGAATTAAATAGTCCTTATTTACTTGATGAATGGATTTGATGAGCTTGATTAATTTAATGAGAGGATGAATATGAACTAAGTGCAAAGTATTAATTTCACGTGTCTACATTTTTCCCCTTTAAAGCAATGTACTTGCTACATTGGTTCAAAGAATAAACTTACCATGATCAAAATTTAAAAAAAATCTTATTTTTTTGGTTGCCCCAATGGAAAGAGGTACACTAGTACATTGCCCCCTCAAGAGATCGAGCGAAAATATTCTATTTGAAGGTCGATCTCATGATAAAGAGGTTCAAACTGGATGGTTATGGATGATGATGCAAATGAAATGGTTTTAAGATGCTTAGAATAACAAATATATATTATCTTAAACAACTTAAATGATGATATCATGTGAGATGGATGAGAAGGATGATGTGATATGCTATGATTATGCAAATGAATGTTTTATGCAGATGCTTAGACTAACAGATCTATATTATGATGATGAATATGTATGTGAAATGATATGTAGAAACTTGATGGTTTATGGATGCAGGATGGATGTAGGATGGATGCACTAATGATGATTGACTGATCATGACGTGATGTTAGTGCGGACAACAAGAAATTAGATGATGACAAGAGGATCCAATAGGCCAACTTTATGAGAGATGATGATGAGAGATGATGATGATAGATGGATGATTTGCTTATCAAGGATTGGGATTTTAAAAGGGTCACTTACCTTATGTTTGATAACACACATAAGCATGATGCATCAAGGTATAAAGAACTAGGATTGCATTGTACCTAGTGCGATGGACTTTGACTTGACAAATAGATAGGAGTATTCTTATTCACACTTGACATACAAAAACCTTGTTAGGACGTACCTAACAAAGCAAGTATTCACCAAGTTATTTTACAAGAACTTCCAACAAACACAATAGACAAAAGATAATGATCATTTCCCCATTCCTATCTCTCTAAATCCTTCGTTCAGATATCATCAAGAGGTCCTTGGAATGAGCGCAATAAGATAAATCAAAAGAAGAGATCAAGTATGCAAACAAGCCAATGTTCTTCATACCTCTAGCCAAAGGGATTTGTTTTGATAGGATAAGAATCCAAAGTGATACACAAAACGATTCCCATTGTCAGAACGATATATCCTAGGACATGCATTGTATAGGATGATGATGGGTTGATAAGTTGATTGGCATGTTTGAAAGTGATCAAGAGTTTGATTTTGCGTTTAAAGGTTTGTTGTTTCGATTTTGATTTTGCATTTGGAGTTTTCTTTTAATGATTGTTGTTATTGTTTCTTTTGTGTTGCCAAAGGATGAAGGTGACGATTAGTTTATTATGGATGATTAATTATCGCGGGTGAAAGTGAGATGGGGACGGATGGATTTTTCAAATATTTGGATGTTTTGATGTTTTGAAATGTTTTGAGGTTGTTTTTGGTATTTTTCAAGATTTTCAAATGTTTTGATTTTTGATTTTTTGAATGTTTTGGATTTTCTGAGATTTTATGAATGTTTTTGGATTTTGTATTTTTTGAATGTTTTTTGGATTTTGATATCTCAGGGGTTGATCAAAGATTAACCTTTCCTACATTTAAGCTCATAGACGACATAGTTCGGATTTCAATGCTTTTTTATTCTTTTCTAAATTTTTTAAGTGTTTTTGGATTTTTTGATGTTTTGGATGTTTTTGGATTTTTTGATGTTTTGATGTTTCTGGATTTTCTGATGTTTTAAGTGTTTTTTATATTTTGATATGATTTTAGATGTTTTTGGATTTTTGCATGATTTTGATTATTTGGATATGGACATGTGTGATGATATCAGTCCTCTATATGGATTTTTGTTGAAAACTAAGCTAGGGTTGATTGATCTAATTGATGGATTGATGATGATGATAACAATGTTGAGGATACACAACAATGCAAGGATTTAATTGATCAAGATTGATGATGATAACATTATTGAGGATGCACAACAATGCAAGGATTGATTGATCAAGATTGATGATGATAACATTGTTGAGGATGCACAACAATGTAAGGATAGTATTAAGCAACACAAGGATATCTCGAGATGATGATTTTTTGATTGGATTTGATTGATCATGATTGATGAAGCTTGATTTCGAACAAAATATGTTTGGATGATTTGATGTGAAATTTGTAGTGCAACTTAGATGCAACTAATAGTGATTACCTGGATTGATGTTTGATGAAAGATGAAGACTGATAAGGAATGTCTTCTCGTGAAAATATTCTATGGGTTAATGATTTGTATTTTTTCTTATGAGTGCTTTGACCAGTTTGATTTCACGTTTGCCAATGTTTAGATCACCACATAAGTTGGAGGATATAGACCAAGATTTATTCCTGAAGCAAGATGTAAATATCTACCCCCAGTGTCTAGCAATGTATGGAATGTTATGGATAGATGCTCGATTCTACACATGATGCCTATTTTCTAGGTTTTTATCATGGTACCTATCCAAATCACCACCGTAGTGACTTTCACTAGAGGACAATTTCTATCTTTACTATTTTCAATCCTTTTTTCTGATTTTTTTATTTTTCTGAAAGATTTATGCTGACCCAACTAGTGGTGTTGATGTAGATTCTTTTGTCATGATGTGCCATTGGTATCCTACCTAAAGAAGTTGCTTTTCTAAGATACGTGCACTTGAATGTAGCTTTTGGGATTCCTGATTTTCTTTGTTGATACTAGAGTTGACTTTGTCTTGGTGTGCACATCGCAATAGACTGCCTTTTGAATCCTTATGATAAAGGGTCATTACCAATACATGGTCAATGTGAGAATTTGATATCATGTGTGGAGGCGTGGATGGAGTGTGTTTAGGGATAAGAGATGGATTGGTTGACAGTTTGGAACCTTTGACTCTCCAAACTTGGGAAGATGAGCAATGATGGGTGGATATGGAAGTGTGCATGTAATTAGGACCAACTACTTGATACACTTTTTACGTTGCTTGAAAAGTCTACTTTTTCTTTTATGGACATCTTTGATGGATACTTTCCCCTTTTTATCTTGCCCTATAGTTTCTTTGACTAATGGAGTTTGATAGGGATAATCTTTCTTTGTATGTTTTGATATCTATGCATATTTGATTTGTCCATTATGTTTCTTAGCTTCTTTTGACTTGATAACATTCTTCGTACTTTGATTCAAATCTTTCTTTTGATGTTGGTCCCAATTCGTGGATGGGGTGATGGGTGGATGAAGATTCATGATGTGGCTGGTTGTAGTATTGACATTGGTTTCATCATAATGATACTTCATGCTCCCTATATTGACGTTTGCTTGAGACATAGTTGCCCCCAGTATTGTGGAAGTAGTACCTTCATGCTTTGATTCTTCCTATTCTGAGATGTCTTGTTCAGTAAACATGATCTAACAAATGACCACTGTAGATGACATTGTTTCAATTTTTTGCTCTGCTAGCTTTGGATTATACTGTTCTATCTTACTTGTTTCCTTGGGTTGATAATGTTGGATATCTTTATTCATGATGTCCTTAGTTTGAATTTGTGATATATCTGATACTATTGTTGACAACTCTATTTGATTGTAGGAATCAATAACCTACTCTTTTTGTGTAATAATATCAGGAGTAAAGGAATCCTATTCTGAATGAAGATAATCTATGTGCCCATCCGCAGAAAGCATCTCATGGGTTGATGGAGGAATATGTGTTATGGGGATATGATCATCATTTGTGACATCTTGTATAGATAGGAGAGTTTCCATTAGATCATTATTGTATCTTTGATATATAAATTCTTGATCTTGATTTATTTTGGGATTTCTTTTGACACGCTTTGGATCAATTTCTTGACATGGGTCAATTTCAAAGGATGGATTGCTTATAAAAGGTTCTTGGATGTCATCATTAGGCATGGTAATTGGCTCAATATCCTCTTGATTTTTGAGTTGACTTGGATCAAGTGTCAAGTTGAGGATTCATTCAGTATCTATAACCATGAGGCCAAAGGGGTTCAACATGTCTTGGAAAGGACCATTGCTAGACTTTGGTGAAAGATGTTGATCATGCTTTGGAATGAATTCTTGAGACATGTCCTCTAACTCATCAATTGATGTACAGACATTTTCATCATGATCATTGGTCAATGGATCATGCATTATGTCAATAGGATCAAATAATCCTAACACTCCTTGAAATAGATCACTAAAAAGTGGCTCTTGATGTATGGTGAGTTGATCATCCGAGGGGGTAGACACATCTTCAATATGCTCCTTAATTGAGAGATCTTGAACATTGTTTTCAACAATTGTGGTGGAGAGATTGTGAATTTCTTCAACCATAGGGTCAAGTGATGTTGACATTTCTTGAATTGGATCATTGTTGGGTATCATTGGTGGATTTTGATCATGATTGAAAAGTGACTCTTGACCTATGTTGACCTGATCTTCAGATGAGATAGAAACATCTTCAATATTCTCTTTGATGGATAGATTTTGATCATTTCTTTCAACAATTGTGGTGGGGAGATTGCCAATGCTATCACTAGTGGTTGAATGTTCATCATTATCCCCAATAGTTATAATTTTTCATGTTTGTGATTGTGTTTGTTGGGTAGCTTGAGAGGATTGTTGCACTTGTTGAGCTCATGTTGCTTATTGTGTGGCTAGATATTGTCGGATGGACTTTTGGTGGGCCTGGTGAGCTTTTAGCGCAATGTTATATTGTCTTTTTGTGTTGTGTTTTGGTGGTAATTGTGGTGGATTTGGAATCATGTTGGATGTAGTTCCAAGTTGTTGAGATATGCTTGGAGTGATCATGGTAGTGAGGGGTGGATGGAGTGATTGAGGTGATAGGTCCTTGGGGGACCATGTTTTGATTTTTCAAGATTGATGTTGTCATTTGATTAGATACCATATAATGGTGCAATGTCAATGGTAAACTCAAAGGTTCTAATGTGATGGCTTGATTGGTGTTAGGTGGATTGATTTGGATGGAGTGATTGGTGCTAGGTAAAGGGGGAAGCCCTAAACCAAGGAATGATGTTGATAGGTAACGGAGATGTCTCTTGCTACAATGACTCAACTATTTTGTTAAGTGTAGCAATTTGATCTCGCCAAATTTGATCTTGATTTCAATCTTGACTCCCTTGATATAGTTGATTTATTTTTTGTTCAATTAGATTTGGAATGCATACTTGTGGTTTTTGGACAAATTGATTTTGAACAATGTTCTAATTTGGGATGATGTTCAGATTTGGCATGATAGGATGAAATTGAACATTGTTGGTGTTGGGAATCACATTGTCTTGATTTAGGTAACTTTGATTTTGCATGGTGTTATCGTGACTTGGATTAATACATGTTGTTAATGTCTTGTTTGTATTTTGAACAACATTAGTATGATTCAAAAACATATCCATCCCAAATTTTTCTGGATTCATGTTTGTAAATCCTGTACTTGGTACATTCACATTTGGCATGTAGGGATTTGATGAGATGACATTATTCATTTGAAGGCTCACGCATTGGGTGTTTTGCTGATGGATTTGTAGGTTTGAATTTAGATCTACCATTATGAAATGTGTTCCAATCTTTGATTTGGGAATACTCGCACTTGTTGTACCATTGACATTTGTAGAAGCTAATGATCCCATGTATGGATTGTATAAGTGTGAGCTTTTATAATCAATTGGCATTGTAAGGCTTTGAAAGTTCAATTGATTTGGATTAATCATGATGTATGGATTAAGTTTGTATTCCATGTTCTTCTTGTGTTTTGACCTTGTCATAAAAGTGACCTCTAATTTTTTAGGACTAATGATGAGCTGGAGGATGAAAAAGGGGTGAATGGTATGACTGTTTGAATGTTTAGGGACTTTGAATCAATGCTAGACTTAGGGCTTGATTTTGATTGGTTTGATTGGATAACGAAATTGTAAACCCAAGATGTTGGATGTGATCTTAGGTTGAACTTGTTCAAAGGATTGCTAATTCAATTAAATGTATGAGAAAGGATGCATTCCCATACACCTAACTAAACAAGGTGATTTTAATTTTGATGATTTACCCATGTCTAGAATGATGTTTCCAAAGCTCTAAAGTTGTTTGGTGGGATGGATTTTGATAAATTTTGTGGTTAGGTGAAATTTTTTATTTGATCCTAAATGAACCTAGGAAGGACTTGTTTCTGAGACCAAGATAGTGAAGAACATGCCTTTCTCTAAAATTAATTCAAAATCAAAAGACCAATGTTTGCATGAAAACCATATGACCAAAAGATGCCAAGCACATATGTGGTGTCAAATTTATTTAATCTTTGCTTAATGGATTATTTTTACCACAAACACACTCTTGATTAGATTTTGAATCTAGATGTCTAATGTCTCAACTTTCCCCTTATCCCACAAAGTGTATTATGTAGAAACCAAGGAAATTTGAGGCAAGACTTACCTATTGTTGACCTTAGTAGGAGAAAACTGAGATGAAATCCAAATTCTTAGAAGCCTCTAAGGATACAAATCCCAAGGGAAAGCAATAACATGTGAATTTTTTCAAGGATATTTGCTTCTCCTAAAGGGTTTGAGATTTGATGCTCATGTTGAATGTTGGTTTTCCAATGTTTTCGATCAAAGCATTGTGTTTTCAAACTAACTCACAAGCAATATAACACCCTAGCTTAATTGGTACATTTTTCCTGGTGGGCTTGCCTCATGCCCTTCATAGTAGAAGAGATGATTTTACATGCAACCAAGGAAAAAATATAAAGGTATGTTAAGAATGAAGTCTTAACCTCTATATTTTAACCAAGATTAGACATGGAAAGTAACTTCTTGGAACCTAAGTTCCAATGCACCACTTTAATAAACTCATTGGATCGACTAGTTGGTTACTACAAATAAGGGTTTTAGTTCATACTTTTCATTTGTGGAGATTGACCCATACGGTGAGAGTCCCTTTTCAGATCCATCTCGTTGGAATCAACCATGTGATACTGGCATTTACTCCAGTACCCACATTTATATCTCGGTTGGAAATTCTCTTGGCTTTAGAGTGTTATCGGTTGAGTCATTCCCTTGGGTGAGTACTTTTTCCCAAGGCATGCCCTCTAGGATAGACAAAAGTGAGTAGACATATTCATAGTTCGATTTAAACAAAGGAAGAACACATGCAATAGGTCTACTCACGCTCACAAAGTGTTTTGTTCAATTTTAGTTTCCAAAATGAAGTGTGGAGGAAATATTTTATGCAACTTAATGTCATCAAAAAGACTTTTGATTCTCAAGATCGTCGTAAAGCACGAGAGAAGTGCATATGCCTTTTTAGATGAGATTATTTTGCATAAAAGATTACAAAGCATAAAAGACACATGTTCGTTTTAAATCCCACAAAGCAATAATGACTTCATTTTAAGCACCAAAGGAAATGTGATAATTTTCTTTGTTCAATTTTAGCCAAATGCAAAAGCTAGTGAGTTTCTAGGGTTCAATTTTTAGCCCAACTTTTTAAAAAAATAAAAAAAATCAATGATCTAGGTGGCCTAAAACAGAAAATAAAATCAGCCATGGATGCTCTAGACTATTAGAAAAAGAATTGAAAAATGCTCCTTTTAAGTTCCAATTCAAGGCCCCTCTTTCAACTCAATAATTCTGCAAAGATTGCTTTCTACGCTTCAATTTCGCAAGTTCTTTGTGCAAACGAAGTCCCTCCTCCTCACTTTTCCTACAAGATAAAAAGAAAAATCATGCAAGGATCAAGTTATTTAATTAAATTCATTTTAAACATTGATTTGTAACAATAGAATGATTTTAGATGAGAAGACCAATGACTTTTTGGACAATTATGATAATAAATGGAGTGTCAATAAGTGGATCGTTATGCATTTATGGATCTTGTATCCCTAGCCACTAATTGTTTATCCTCACTTCAATCTATTGATGCCATCTTTAGTTTTTGATTATGAATGATTTGTCCAAGAAAAGATACCGAGTCATCTAAAGATCTGCAACAAAAGATATTAAACATACAAAGCGTGCCCTGAAAGATATCCACTGCAATGTGAGAGATTTAACATAACCACAACATAGAACACTTTATTACCACATAATCAACGTTGCTAAACTCAATAGAAAAGTAAGATTTGATTTGATGTCAACAAGAAGTTTGGTGCCCGATTTAATGAACAAGGTGTGATTTAATGCATCAGCTACAGAGTACAAACTTTAATTCATAAATGCATGCAAATAGGGTTTGTGGAATCAGAAATCATAGTGTGATTCATAAATTCAATGGAATTTAGAAATTAACTCTATGGAAGGTTGATTTTCATTTTGGCATACAGGTATACTCCCCCGCTCATCAAAATACAAATAATAAGTCAAAAACCGTAGCCATGTGTTAGAAATGACTTCTTAAACTACATGCAACCCAATTAAGAATCAAAACCTGAGGTAGCAATGGAAAATTCCCAATAATTTATCTTTAAACCATAGACTATCCAAATGAAATAATTGATCAAGCAATTCCCAACTGACAAGGCGATCTGAGAACCAAACATGAACTACTAGTGATATACTCACACCAACTTACCATTAAATCATAGACCATCCATGGGATGAATTCTCTCAGGCGGTTCCTGGTCATGACACCAACCTAAGAATTGAACCCAAGCTTGCAATGCCACACAAACACCAATTTCCCAAGTTCGCTTTGCTGGAATTGATCTCAAACCCAGAAACTTCTAAACGGGTTGAGATTTCACAGCCCCCAACAAAAAATACTTCTAATCTATTTCCTACACTAGAGATGAACTACGCTGATATACATGTATGCAGAATGTATAAGCATGGAGAAGGCATGTGAACCATTAGACATAATTCTTGTATGAAGAATGCGCAAGCATAGGGAAGGCGTGTGATCCGTTAGACAAAATGCATTAGAGGAATAACATGATTGTAAGAATATGTACCAAAGGCCTGAGAATCTTTCAAGCAAATGTAATTGGAAAGTGTAAAGCTGAATTCCACAACCTTTGACTGCACCCCTACATGTGCTAAGAACGAGCTTTTGTAACAGGGTATGGCCATCCATCAACACATAATGTCACTACCATGAAGGTGGATTTAAATCTACGACCTTACACATCAGCTTGTTGGAATGTATGTTGATTGTGACAATAATGGAGGTAGCTAATTTCCTCACACCTCTATAACTTTGATGTGACTAACACAAGTTGAGCATGAATGCAATCTTTCTTCAACCTCCCTGTATTGGTGATCGCTCTACCAGCCATTTATTGGCATACTGATAGAGAGGTGGGGTTCCCAAACAATACAACCTGACCTCTAGCTATTAGGCTCGACTTGCAGCATATGTTGGCCTGGCATTTATATCGGTATGGTGCCATCATCTAAAAATATTGTCAAAACCATACTTGGATGAGGTTGAGGCTAATGTCAAGCTGATTTTTAGCCATTATTGATGGCACTTGAGTCATTTTGGAAATTCCCTCACCTAGGCTTAAGTGTCTCTCCTATCTTTGCAATTAATATCATCATGGGAAGAAGATTGCAATACTCTTATCTCGAGCTCAGAGTGGAATGGCTTTGTTAGTATAGGTAGGTGACATTAATTTCTAGCCTAACAATCTTCTTCACTATCTTTTTATTTTGGCAACTTGCTCACACCTCCCTGCCCATTGACTACAACTTCAATCTACACATAATGACATAAAATGAAATGCAAGATGTTGTGGTTTCAATCTCTCTAGAATTTTGATCACAAGCTTCTTTATGTTTCTTTTTGCAACCTTACAAGCGATAGTGAAATATAGATTTCTACAAAATGTTGAACACTAATGAAGAAGTACAATTATTTTGTTGAAGAAGTTATTCATTTGTATTCATAATCAAAGACACGCAACTTTATAAAAAAGTAATGATTATTTATGACAGAAGCAATGATTAATGCAAATCTATAACATGAAGAAATCAATGATTATTAAACAACATTAGTAAGTCCTCTATATGATTCATTGAGCCGGTGTCAATATTCAGGTAGTTGGGAAAGGACTAACTAATCTTCAATCTATGTCCATGCCCCCTCCAGATCATCACAGCTGCTACACTTCATGAATCTCCTCCCATACCCAAAAGCTCAAAAGGGCCTCCTGTAGATACACGTCAGTTATTTTGGTTGCCTTGTTTCGTTTTACACAAAAAGAATTATTTACGTTATGGAAAATAGTAGTTACAGTATGCTTGAGAAGCAAGTAGATTCAAGAAAACGTGCCTCAGAGGCCCAACAAGGGAATTAGTTAAGTGGCTATTAGCATGACTTAAAGCAACAGGATTAGACGTGATTCAAAGCAACAATATTAGAAATAACCCTTTATGTGGTCAGAGGTGAAAAACTTACCCAAATTAAACTAGCATGTCCATATGAATAACAATATAAATGTTAAATTAAATAATTCCTTCAAAGTTAGTGCCACTAAACTAGTATTACTAATTGAGCCAGCATTATATTATTCAGAACAAAAAATAAGGTACAAGATAATATAATGCTTAGAAGACAACACAAAACATCATCCGATTGTCATTCATAATGCCCTCCTTCTAGCACCATTTTATGGACGTCAAAATCTACAAATGGTTAAAAAAACTAACATACACAAACATGGTTAGTGTTTTTAAACAAAACAAACCTTCAACAGCTATATGAGATAATCTAACATGCTTTTTAAAATGCAATAAATAACAAGATAACTAAAGCATCTATAGAAAAACATAATTATATATATCCCATATTGGATTGGTGCTACTTGGATGTGAAAAGTAGCCCTTTCCCAATCCTTGACAAGCTTGATGTTGCAAATGATGAACAAAATTAGCTCTCAATGTGAAGAGAGTAACTTTGCATGAGTTTGTAGATAGGTTGATGAAGAATGAGGCCTTTATTTATAGATTCTCAAGTTGAAAGAATGCTCATAAGAGAGCAATGTGGGATAAATATTGGACCAATGAGATGAGGGAACTTGTCACATTATGCTAGGTTGAGGAATGTGCAAGTTTTGGCCAATGTGCCAAAGACGGGGAGATTCAAATTTGAAATTGTGAATTAAATGTTGAGAGGGGGACATGAAAGAGAGAATTTATTGCAATGTTGGAAGGGACAAGTCAACTTTTCTTCATATTCAAACTTGAGGGAATATTCCATTTTATGCCAAATTGAAAGAAAATAATGAATTTATAAATGAATTAAAATGATTTATTGGTGCAAGTGGGAAAAGCTAGAGGATGTGATGGGTGGTTAGATTAGATTAATCAGGATTAGATTAGTTTAGATGATGATTAGATGCTTTGACCCATTTGACCTAATTTCTTTGATTTATTTAAATCAAGACGGAGAAATATGAATTTTGAGATTTAATTAAATAAAGTCTGGTTTATTTAATCAAAAGGTTGATGTGAGACTTTGATTTATTTAATTTAAATGAATAACCTTAGGAATGAATTAAATAGTCCTAATTTACTTGGTGAATGGATTTGATGAGCTTGATTAATTTAATGAGTGGATGAATATGAACTGAGTGCATAATGCTAATTTCATGTGTCTACAGTTTACTCCATTTTTACTTCTTCAATTCATTTGTCTTCCTAAAGGTTTTGATAACTCAATCTGTATATATCATGTGATCATTGTATTTGATATAATAAAATTTTCCTCCATTGTTAAATGTATTTACTTGAAGTTTTCTTATTCCTTCCAATAAATCCATTATGTGCTAAACTTGTAATTTTTTTATCCCCTGCCATTGCATTTCTGCGAGTTTCATAATCTTCTCATTTTGTGCTCAATCTTATCGGGTGTTTAGCAAGTAAAATAGTCTTATTTTATCATCCATAACTCTTTTTATACAAACTAGGTTGCTGAGAAATTTAAAGGGTTTCTTTTCTTTGATGTGTTCTAATCCCTATCCAAAAATCTCAAATAACCAGATCGTATTTTCTAAATTATTCTTGAAACATGAGGCTACTGCCAAGCTGCTCCCCGATGGCTGTATTTTGTTAATAATAAAAATAATTTATAAAAATTCATATTTAAATACGTTTTTTATATATGTAGGTTTGAATGTATGTTTGATTATATTCATTTGATCAATACTATTAATTGAATAATACTTAATACTAAACTAGAGTTTTCATTTAATGTTTGGGTAAATGGTATTATTCTAATTATGGTCGGGTGCATGAAGATGGGTAGTAATTTTGTGGCCACTTTTTTAAAAGAAATTGAAAACTCATAATGTGAGCATATTATAACATGCTCATGTTATGTCTTGGTGTGCCAAACCTGAGGCTCGGCCACCACAAAGCCATAACATGAGCGCATTATAGCGTACTCGCGTTATGACATGTTAAAAGCAAAAAAAAGAGGTCAATTTCATTTTCATTTTTTATTATTTTTCTCTTCTTGCCCATGGCCAAAAACAACAAAATTTCATGCTCACATTCTAAGAGGATATTTTTTGCAAAAACCTTCATCAACGATCGTTGATTCATCACCAGGATGCCACCATGTCGATGAGGAGGCGAAAGAGGTAAGGATTGTTTTTTTTTTTTGAATTTGTTAGTTTTAGGTTATATTTGATATTTATTTTTTAAATGTGTATTAGATGTTAATCAACCTGGAAACCCTCCTCAAAATCCATAGCAAGAACAAAATCTTCAACAACAAAATCCTCAACCACAACAACAACCTCCTCCACCAATCCCTCAATACACTCCTGACACTCAACAAAATTTAATGGGTGAAATTGAGAACAATAAAAAAAAATTTGAGGATTTAATTGGGAGGTTGAACGATCCAAACGGTTCAACTATGGAAAGAATGACCCTAGCAACTTCACTATGAGATATGTTAAAAAATGTAGATTCAATCAGCTAACAATTAACTAGCTGGTAGGATAGAAGGCAGGCAGCTAGGGCTTTTTACCAAGATAAATTATCATATAAAGATGTTAAAGATTTAAAAACTACAAAAGGTGAAATTTTTGTGCATTATTCATTGACCCGCAATCAAATGAAAATATCTCCCTCAATCTAAATATGTTTCATATTCATTGGTGCCACCACCAAGAGATTAGGAAATATTTTTGGGATAGGCACGTACATGGTTTTTGATGACCCACCATGCAACAATTGTGAAGTCCTACAATATTTCCTTAGGAAACTGTACGTTGAGTTCATCTTGAAAAAAATCCTAAATTATTTTGATATGAGGGTCTTCTAAGGGAGAGGTGGGGTGTCAGCACAAGATATACCTAGTGCACATCCGGGTCATACATGACAAGCAAGACGGCCTCTCACTAGGCCACCTCATGAGTACATCGTTATCCCTTCTGTTGTGAAGGAGAGTGTCGACATATAGACTCTACAAGCTATAAGCTCTTTGACGTAGAGTGTCATCCAACATGCTATCCCTCTTGTACAGTGCCATCTAGGGGAGTCTTCAATAGGTGGGCTTCGATCCCATGTGTGTCAATCTTGTAGGGTGACTTGTTCATATGACCAGACTGACACTCAAGAGGATACTACTCAAGATCTATCTACAACTATGCAAATGGAGAGGGCAGTAGACATTTTCCATGAGGTGTATGGCATTAATACTCAGGTAAAAGTTAGCATGTTCATTGAATTTAATTAACTAAATTTCATTTTTGATATGCAAGATTAACTAATTTAGTTTTATGTTTTTAATAAACTTGCAGGGTCATAGTGTTGATATTGGATACATCGGCCCTACAACTACTTATTTTTGTAGTACACCTATCGGTGGGGTATGTAACTAGTAAACAATTATAAATTTATTACATTTTAATAGCATTGTTTTATGAATGGTATTTTAATATGTGATTTTGTATATTGAATTGGCTAATATTAAAGGTTTCGAGGGAACACCTCTTGGTGCCAGTGGATTTAGTCAAACCTTCATGTAGGTAATAGAATAAAGAGTTTAACTATTGAATTGCACCGAATAGATTTGTGTAGTTTATATTCATATCATTGATTACCTTGCATTGCACATCATTCAAACTCAAAGCATTACTTCACATTACATAACTAATAACTAGATGTTGATAGATGACAAAATTTCAACTACAATATGGTTGTTTAGAAATTCAACATAAGTAGTGATGCAATTACTTCACATAGCATAAGTAATAAGTCTAGGAGCGACTTCCAATTACATTTACTTGTCATGGCATTCCATGAGACCACATTTTACTGAGGCATCTTTTCAAACAGTTCACTACCTTTTATATGCTCCAAACTAGGCACCCATTATGGTCTGCTCTCACATATTTGAAACTCATTTGCAACTCTTTTGGAGCAACTATTCAAAATCTTACTTTTAACACTGAATTAGGCCATAATTAGGCCTCTTTTTCAAAGAGACACCTCTCCAAACACACAACCAACACTTAAAACCTCCAAATAGTCAAAATATAGCAAATAAAACCTCAAAATATTTAACTGTCAGGTCTCCTCTCACTCATTCAAACCCCTTTTCATAAAACCCTCACTTTCCTTGCAATCAATTAGGGCTTATTGAAACTCTTATTCCCTGACCTCTCACAAGCTTATAATCACTTCAATCAGGCTTATTTATGAGTGTAAATTCTCATTCCATCCTCAAATAGTGCTACCCCAAAGTTCTACATACACTTCTTTCACAAAATCACTCATTTCACTAGTTTTCACCCTCTTTCACCTAGGGTTTCTCACTTATTCACTTCTTTGACCACTTACAACCTTTTAGATCTTCTAAAAACCTTCTAATTCACCTGATCTCATATTTTTTAGGGGATTCTATCCACTTCTAAACCCCTATCCTCTTTTCACTCACTCTAGCCTTGGTTATCACTCACTCTAGCCTTGTTTAAAAGGCACAAAAACTAGTTTTTCACTAGGGAAACAGGAAGAACTCACATAAAAACTTCACCAAACCAATTCTTTACCTTCGACACCTACTACTTTATAATAGTCCATTCCACCAAGAAACAGTTACTATAGAAATGTGGAATGGACTTTTTAGTTCATTTGGGTAATCAAACCCTTAGCCCCTGTTTTCTGACTTCCTAGAGAAATAAGGCCACCAAAAACTTGAAACTCAATATCAAATGCTCAAATTAGTTTTAAATTGATTGCGACACCTAATTCCTTCAATTCACACACATTACAAATTAACTACAACCTATAGGGAATCGTACACTAGCAAATGATGGAGGAAAACACAGAAAATAGCAATATAACAATGATATTTTATTAGTTTTCTCCTTCAAAATGCTTCACTAGATAACCAAAAAAGGAAAGATAATTGACTTAAGGGATCTACAAATGAGGGTCTCAATCTTTGGGCCTAGTGAAAGTTCCATCTATGTGTGGGGGGGAGGATCGATCCTCCTCCACAAATTTGCTTTCCCTGTAGCAATCTCCTTGTGATGGTGGTGCTGAATCATGAGGAGGTCTCCTCGCTTACTTGTCACTCATGTGTGGAAAGTTTTTGGTGGTCTAGTTGTGATGATCAAGGATTCTTACCCCCCAAGCAATGCCCCTTCTTCTCAAAATGGTAGTCTGAATGGCATGATTCAAAGCAAATCTTTGAAAGAAGTGGTTGCAGGTGAGAGGGTGGAGTTTCTGGCTGGTGCTAAATTTATAGTCAAGGAAAGCTAGGGTATTGCAAATGGGATGTACAGAGGAGGTAAGTGCACCCCTGACTAGCCTAATATTGTCTCTTTTTTTTGAAATGATGAACTCAATAGGGTTTTGGTTGAAGAAGATAATAAATTAGAAAACACAGCGATTTTCCTTGCCGTCATGGATATTAATAAGATCACAACAAGAAGATACATGGATGCCTAGTTGTTAGATGTATAGGGGAAAAAACTAGGATTTTTTTTTTCATTTTGTAGAATGATACAGAAAGGCCTCTATGTGGTCTTTCTTAGAAATCATGAGATGCAATCTAGGGTTTTGAGTAAGCAATATTGGATTGTCAGAAAAAATATTTTTAGAGCTTTGGCCTGGTTGCCAGATGCCATCAGTGAAGAAATTTTGGCTCTATCTTTCCTGAGATGGGTTGTCATTAAAAATGTCCCTCCAAGAATTTGGAATTTCATTTCATTGCTTCTCGAGCCTTATGGGTGAACTCTAAAAATTGATAATGTTAAAACATCTCTCCCCCACATAGATGTGAGAGTGTTAGTGTCTTTGGACCCTATGATTGACATCCTAGACATTTTGAGAATAAACCTTGGGTTGGGTTTCATGAACTATGCTCTTGAAATTCTTGGGGAGTTAAACTCTTATTACCTATGCAGAAAAGAGGGGTACTTGAGGAAAAATTTCCCACTTATGAAAAGAAAAAGTGTGTCACAAAAACCCTCATTTGGTTGTGTTACCAAAGAGAAAATCCCATCGGAACTCAAGGGTCGAATGGTTGGTGATGGCACTACTAGGGTCATGGAGGGCTTTGATAACAAAGAAACCATATTGTGTTATAACCATAGCAACTCAAATATCACATGTAATTTGGAAGTTTGAAACAGGGTCAGTACCCAAGGGCCAGTTATTGTTAAAAATGAAGCATCAAATAAAACTCTAGAAAACAAAAAAAATTAAAAATTCCACAAAGTCTTTAAACTCTGAGTTAAATTTTGAGGGGAGATTGGTAGATCCCAGCATTCAAAACTCGAGGGGGGGCTTTCTAAATCTATTGAAACCCTACTTGATTCTTCAAATAATGACAACTCTATCGAAGAGGACTCGCTAATGGGGGATGGGTTCTCTGACTACTCCTCTCAAGTCTCTCAGGTTGCAGAGTAGGATGCCACCAGAGTTATGGTTTCAAAAAGTGAGATCCTTGTGGAATATAGGGACTCAAACCCTCTGCCACAAAAAGAGTTCATGCCAATCTACCCCATGTTGAAAACATGGCTCAAATTTAGAAGAATTCCTAGCAAAGTTCATCCTAGAAAAGATAAGTTCGATGGGTGATGAGAATGGGTTAACCTGCACTTTGGGTCCCACAGAGCAAATAGGTAATTTGAAAAATATTTTTGTGACTAAGTTTGATGTGGAGTTAAATAAGGACAGGAGTGATGTTGCAAGCCTAAGTAAGGTAAAGGACCTTGTCTCTGCTTTTGAAACCAAGATCCTTCCTATTGATGCTCAGCCTGGTATCATTGATGGATTGGTTTTTGGCCAACCTGGTGATGCAGGGTCTCTAAGAGTGGAGGTTGTCCTCATCAACTCTTTCTTTCAATCCACTGATGGTGTTGAGGTTGGTTTGGATGGGGGGGATGTTGGTGGTAGAGGAGGAGTGGATAAGGAGATAGTGATCCCAAAGGAAGTTGAGGAGGCCTCCTGCGGACCTTCCTCCCCGGCCCCTATAAAGGTGGCTAAGGAAGGTGACCCCAACCCTCTAGGAAAAAGGAGGCCAAGTAGGCCAAGGAAAGAGGAAGGTACAATAATTCTAGTTGGAAAGGGTAACATGAAGCAATCTAAGAGGAAAAAATTGAATGTAGTTATTGCAAGCCCAGTGGTTAAAAGGGTTGAGATCAATTCCAAGGTGCCAAAATGTTTTGATTCCTTTAGGCATGGAAAAGACACTACCCCAAAGTCTAGTCTTGATGGCTCTTAACTGTATTTCTTGGAATGTGTAGGGACTTGATTCCCCCTATAAGAAACATGTTGTAAGAAGATTCATTGTTAAATGTAAAAAATAAATATGTGGTCCTGCTTGAGGAACTCAAGTCAACATGATTCTGCCTTGGAAATAGTCTCAAGTGCATCTAGGAGGATGCCTCTCACTTTTTTATTCACCATGAGAAGGGTAAAGTTAGGGCTACCATTCTTATCTCCAATAAGTGGAGCCACCTTATCTCCAACTTTGGGATCTCCCCTTGCAACAGGGCGATTTGGATAAGGCTAATTTTAGATGATCAAGCCTTTGGGGTGTGTTATACATATGCCCCTAATGAGTATATAGAAAGGATCGAGCTTTGGAACTAGCTCTGCAACCTAGAAAACATACCTTGGATCCTAAGAGGGTACTTTAACATGATTAAAAATAAGGAAGATAAAGCTAGGGGAATTGACATGGTATGGAAAGGTAATGAGAAGTTCTTCTAGACAAAAATGAAATCCAAACTAAACTTGATTGACCCGATTGAAGGGAAGAAAAATGACTCCTCAAACATCTGGTACACATGGTGCAACTCTCCGTAAGGTTTAAGAAGGATATATTGCCATTTTGATAGATTCTACCTAAATGATGACTTCTTCATTTTAGATTCTCTAAAGGATAGGTGTAAATTTCAAGTGCACTCCTCCACTTTATCTTATCATCGCCCCATAAAAGCAAGGTTTCTTCTCAAATCTAGGTGTAGGCCTGCAAGGAGGAAGGGGGACGGGTTTATTCTAAATTCAAATTTGTTGCATGACAACAACTGCTTAGATGTTGTAGTGTCTCTCAGAATTGTTGAATGTCTACTACAAAATTCTTGCAAAGTTGATGGCAAAAAGATTAGTGAACATCCTTCACCGGTTTATAAGCACCACTCAAACTAGGTTTATCAAAGGTAGATATATCTGTGAGAACCTTATTACCAGTTGGGAAGCTATGGAGTGAGAAAAGGTGACAAATCAAGAGGCAGGTATGATGTTGCTTGATTTTGAGAAGGCGTATGATAAATTAGAGTGGGATTTCATCAGCCTAATGCTTGAGGCCTTTGGTTTCCTAGATGTGTTTTGTAAAATGGTGGTCACTCTCTTTAGGTATGCAATGCTTAAATTGATATCAACGGGACTCATACAGAGGAGTTTTCCTTGGAAAGGTCTATCAGGCAGGGGTGCCCATTGGCCCCCACATTGTTTGTAATTGTCCCTAATGCTTTACACTACATCCTGAAGACTGAGAAGGTCACACCCAAAATAAAAGGTATCTCTCTCCCAAATGATGAGAACCTTCTCAACATTCAATTCACTAATGACATAGCTCTATTTCCAATTATGGAGGAAGACAATATCACCAACCTTATGGAAAAGTTGGACACCTTTTGTATTGCATCTAGTGCAAAAATTTATATGGCCAAGTCAATCATGTTGGGGTGGAAAGAAGAACCTCCGGATCGGTTGGGGAAATTTGGCATGTAGTGGGGAGGTCCCCAAAAGCAAGTTAAGTACCTTGGTATACCTTTTGTTGTCTACCCCAATTTAACAAAAAAGTGGCTATGGATTCATGGTAAAATTGACAAAAAGATCAGCAAATGGAATAGGAAGTTTCTCTCCTTGGCTAGAAGGTTACGAATTTGTCAAAAAATCCTTTCTTTGTGTAGCCTTTATTTTGCATTTGTCTGGCTATTTAACAATTATCAAGTGGAGGAAATTCAGAAAAAAATCAGAGGCTTCTTGTGGTCAGATGGGAAAGGTAAAAAGAAGTTGCATGCTGTAAAATGGGAGTGATGTTGTTTAAGCAAGGTTGAAGGTGGGATGGGGCTAAAAGATCAGAAATTTCAAGGCATAGCTTTGGCCTCCAAATGGATCTATAAAGCTTTGGATGTGGATGAGTCATGGAAGGTTTTAATTAGGAGTAACATAGAAAGGGGTGTGCCCAAACATGCAAAGATGTGGAGGGGGCTCCCACTTTGTCATCTCCTTTGTAGTAAACAACCTATAAGGATAGAAGGGTCTACGATCTTCAAGAGTATTTGGAAGGCTTAGGAGAGTATTAATTGGAATATTCAGAACACCCAGGTTGTAAGGGAGAGGGGTTGTCAATTACAGTTAGTTAAATTGAAGAACAAACACATAGACAAAAGGGAGAGGAGCTATGTGTGGGCATAGGAGCTAATTGTGGGTATACATTTGGACATATGACATATGGTGGGTATGGTATGTGAAATCCTACTTATACACTGTCAATTTAATTGAAGAACAAACAAAGTAATGGAGGAGATTTTTTTCCCTACAGAGAATGCAGTGAAGTGGTATAAAGTTCATGGCATTTTCCATAAAATTTAGATTCTTGGCATTTGCCTATAGTTTATAAGTCATGGTGTTTTCCATGGATTTTATAGCAGTTCTAACTGCATGCACTATAGGGCAAGAGTATTTTGATGTGACATAAATATCGACCCCTCTCCCTTATAGCTAACTTTGATGATGGTTGATTCCTACTTATGCTAATACCATTTCTCAAACAATATACTCAAATATAACAAATACAACATATAAATGTGTGTAATTTTGTGTGTCATGGCTTTTAATTATTATATGTAACATAAGTAGGAGTTAGCCATTATGACAGTTGACTATAAAGGATAGGGGCCAATATTTACAGTCACTTTAATTAAACAAAAAAAGCATACATCGAATTAGGTTCAATGTAAATGAGGACATACATATAGTCACTTTGCAGAGATAAATAGATACTTAATTTGAATGTGAATGAACAAGGTATAAATTGAATGTAGATACCTATATTTGGTGATGAACTATACAGTAATATATAAATTTGAGTATGCAATATATATCTATCTATGTGTATATATATATGCAAAGATAGATAGATACCTAATTTGAATGTAAATCAACAAGGTATAAATTGAATGTAGATACCTATATTTGTTGATCAACTGTTCTGTAATATATTAATTTCAAATTGCAATTTAATAGAAATATATATACCTTGTTTTTGATAAAGGGTAAAATGGGTTTTACAGGGACCTGAAATGACCAAGTTTACAACAAAAGAGAGAGGACTAAAAATTCCAATAGAAAAAAAAGATACAAAAAAGAAAAAAACTAAAAAAAGCAGTAGCCACCCACAAAAGACCAAAAGGGTCAGTAAAAAAACCAGCCAAAAAGCCACCAAAAAGACCAGCCATAACTAACCCAGAGTCATTAGAATAGACTCAGTTTTAGCCTCCAGGTTTTGCATGTCTTGAACACCCTTCTTGAAGGTTTGAATCATCTGCGGTGTAGAAGGATTCTTATTCTTCAAATTAGCCCTGGTTCTCTTAGAAATACCTACCTCCTCATCCTGGCTTTTATCAATGACCTCTTCCAAATCAACCACCAAAGACCCTTGTTGAGCTTTGTCCAATTTCTCAGTCATGGCATTGATGATGATGGCATTGTGTCTTGCCATCCTATTGTTCTACTTAGCTATAATTTTAATAGTATTTTTCATTTTATCCAACTCAAATTCAACCCTTTTTTCCATGCCTGCTTGATTCTGGATTTCTTTACTGGCACCATGATCTTTTTGCTCCACCTCTTTCTTGCTAAGCATCGTAACCTTGGCTCCCATTTCTTCTAGTTTACATTGAAGGGCCCAATTTTTTATTTTTAGCTCATTGATTTCATGAAAGAGCCATTTCAAAATTCTAAAATGATCAGCAACATTAATCCTTGCTAGACCCAAGACATCCACAGTAGGTTCCCTTTCTAGGTTGAAGCAAGTTTTAACAGGGTCGGGGGAAACAGGGGAACCAATTTTGGCATCTCTATCCAATGACAGGGCAACATATGACTGAGTATTGTTAGCACTTGAATCCTCAGAATCAAGAGAGTCTTCAAAGTACGAAACAAGGTTTTTACCCGGGAGATTCTTACCAACATTTCTGGTTTTAAGGGTAGAGCTTCCCGGCTTAGGCATAGAACAAGCTTTAATAGAATGGGGTTTTAGGATTTTCTTATCAATTTTGACAGAGGAAGGGCTAAGGACCATCCTAACCAGGCTCAAGTTGGGAAAATTCCCTGAGCAGCTGGGTTTAGTATCATCCTCCTCAAAATCAGGAGGGGCACCCAAATTAGCAGGGGTCGGCATATTTTGGTAATGTTCCACAATTAGCCTATTTAAACCAGTATGCAAAATAGGGTATCTTTTTTGGATTTTTCTTGTGATCATCCATACTTTTTCTCAAAGAACAGAGAAGATAGTAAGGAAAAGAAACCCTAACCTTGTAGTGGAAATGGTTGAGCAGAGCAAACTGATACCTATAGACCCTGGTGAAGCGACCATCCACAGTAATGTACTCCATGATAACATGAAGAAATTTCCTCCAAAGAGCTTTTATGGTGTTGACTTTGAAGTAGCTATTAGAAATTTTCACCAGTTTCATTCTTTCCTTCTCTTTCTTCAGAAATCTAATGATAGCTTCATTAGAGAAAACCCTGTCCCTAAAAAATTTATGTCCTTCAGTGGACATACAAGTCACTTCAGCAATAAGGTTTTCATCGAGCTCAACTTTCCTACCAAAAAGGGTAAGTTCCCCATTATTCCAATTCTTCTCAAAATGCTTAGTAGCCTCCTGATTCGACCCATGGAGGTTTTCCAGAAAAGGGAGTAAGCCTCCACTTTTTACTTTGTTCCACGCTTTAGAATTTCTAGTATGCATCTCAAAGTTGTCCGGATCAACTATTTTCCTGTCTTCACCCATTTTGACAAGCATAGTGGGGCAGACAGCAACAAAATATTTACAAGAAATGGTCCTACTAGATCTAAGAGCCCACAAAGCATGCCAGGAAACCTTACAGATTAAGCAACTAAGCTTAGTCCCATACAATCTAATGATTGTGATGTTATTACCCTATCCTATCATCATTAATGAGGTGACACGCTTCTTGCCCATGTGAAGCATCATAGTTCAATAAGGCCTGGACATTAACACTTAATTCACTAGCATTTAGCCAAGTGCATTGTCCTTTTCTCCTAACCCCTTCATTCGCAAAAAAACCCACAACAGCATTAGCTTCACTATAGGCGTGTGAAATCTTTATATTATCAAATTTGGCTAAAGTTGAGATAGCATCATCAATCCATGACTTAATAGTCTATGAGGGGGGGACCTACTTTAAAGACAATAAATGATATTTTTGGAATCCCCTTCAAGCCAAAGGTTTTTTAAATTTAGGCTATGGGCCAAGTTTATAATATGAAAAGCTCCAGTAGCCTCAACCAGGTGATTTTTTTGAGATCCAAGAGGAGTGGCAATCACACCTAGAAAGTTGCCAAAGGAATCCCTTATGAATCCACCACAACCTGCTATCCTAGGATTACCTTTAGCCGCTATGTCGAAGTTGGCTTTCACCCATCCATTAGGTGGAAAAAAACAGCAAACTCCCTCTCTATTCTTCTTAACTTGTTTAGGGGCACACGGAAAGTCAAGACTTATATTCCATTCCTTAGCAACCTTAAGATCATATGACGATCGAACCACTTTTTCAAAGTTGCTTGCCTTCTAGGAAATAACATTGACATTTTCTTTTAGAAAGCTGATTATTTTATCAAACATAATATCCACCGGAGCTTCTTTATCTCTATAAATTATGTTGTTTCATTCCTTCCAAAGACCCCAAGCAACATGAGGGAAAGAGAAATCCCACAAGTACTGAAGTACAAGATTGTGAGTTGGGGATTTCCATTGAGAGAAGAAATCTTCAATAGATAAGGGAAAAACCCAAGATAAATGCCAGTAACAAATAATTTTTTCCCAAATTGAGGCACCAAAAGGATAGTAAAGAAATAGATGACGCACTGACTTTGCATCCATCTTGCAAAGAAAACATCTGTTAGGAATTTAAAAACCACACTTGCAGAGGTTATCAACTATGAGCACCTTATTTTGGAGAAGGATCTAGAAAAATATATTGATTTTAGGGACCAGATGTTTGAACCAAGCCTTCCACTAGAAGGGGTGAGAAGCCTGGAAAGAAGTAAGCCTAGAAAAAGTAAACGAAATAGAATAATTGCCTGAGGGTTCATCACTCCAAACAAGATGATCTTCTGTCTGATCAAGGCTAAGTCTGATAGCCAGCAAAGAAGATTGAATAGGAGCAAGAGCCTGACTAACAAGGCACAGATCCACCCATTTTCCATCCACATGATAGTCTTTCACATATGAGCCAAAAAGAGCTTTGCAATTCTCATCCCACCTACTAAAAGAATCAATTTTTATAAGGGGCTCATTAAATAGCCATTTATCCTCCCAAAATCTTGTTCGGTTTCTCCTTCTAACCTACCAACCCACTCTAGATTCAACAAATTTTCTTTCGTTAAGCATATTGGTCCAGTAGGTTGATCCTTTGGGAAGAAGATGGGAATCCTTCATAATTATAAGGGATCTATTACTCTCCAAATATTTGCTCGCTAGGATATCAATTCATTCCCCTGAGGATGAAAATATTCTCCAAATTTGTTTAGCTAGAAGAATCTTATTCACCATTCTGATTTTTCTAAGAACTAAACCTCTGACCTTTTTTGACCTGCACACCAAATCCCATCCAATTAGAGGCAATTTTTTTTTTCTTCAACACCCGACCAAAGAAATCTCTTTTCAATATTTTCAATAGCATCCACAAACTTAGCAGGGATTTTGAAGAGGCTCAGAGCATAAATCAAAAAATTTTGAAGAGTGGCTTTGAGGAGTTGAAGTTTACCGGCTTGGCTTAATAGAGCTCCTTTGTACCTAGCAAGCATCTTACTGAACCTCTCAACCAATGAAATCCAAAAGGATTTAGTGGGTTTAAGGCTTAAGGGTAAGCCAAGATAGGTGGAAGGCAAGGACTCCACCCTGCAACCAAGGATTCTAGCAATTTTATTTTGTTTTTGAATAGGAGTGTTGAAGAAGAAAAGAGAGCTTTTCTATTTATTAATCATCTATCCTGATGCCCTCCCATACTCATCTAGTAGATATTTCAAAGTTTTTCCCTCTGAGATAGTAGATTTTCCCAAGAGCATGGTATCATCAACAAATTTTTGATGAGAACAAATCAGATTGCTTGAGGACGGTTTGAGACCAAGAATGGATCTATTTTCGATCAACCTTTTTAAATTTCTTCCAAGACTTTCAGCCATAATACTAAATAAAATAGGAGAAATAGGATCTCCTTGTCTTAGACCTCTGGAACTCTAGAAGAAATTCGTAGGAGATCCATTAACCATAACAGATATAGAAACAATAGACACAAGATGTTCCACCATTTGAAGAACCCTATTGCAAAACCCAAACACCTTTAAATTTTTTAACAAGAATTTGGAGTCAACTTTGTCATAGGCTTTCGAGATATCAAGCTTTAACAAAAATCCTTTAGTCTTAGATTCAACCAAGGAATGGATATTCTCATGCACAATGATAATAGAATCAAGGATCTGTCGACCAGGGAAAAATCCATTCTGTTGAGGTGAAATAAGAGTGGGCAAGAGAAATAAGAGTGTAGAAGTCAAAAACTTCGAGATGATTTTTTAGATCGAGTTGCAAAGGCTTATGGGTCTGAAAGCCTCAAAGTTCACCACTCCAGGCTTCTAAGGGATTAGAACTATAAAAGCGGAATTCAACTATTTTAGGAGACTTCTAGATCTAAAAAATTCTTTAATAGCATTCACCACATCTTCTCCAACAATCTCCCAGAACCGTTGAAAGAAAAACATAGGGAATCCATCTAGACCTGAGGCTTTACTCCCTTCAAAGGAAAAAATAGCCTTCTTAACTTCCTCATTGGTAGGAATAGTAGACATCATAGAGTTATTTTCCTAATTGATCACATTAGGTATAGCCTCTATTAGATGATCCTAATCATTTTGGTTATTTTCATCATTCTCAGAAAGAAGATTTTTAAAGAATAAAACAACATACTTTCTAATGTACTCCTCCTCCTCATGGCTAGTACCATCCACCTCAATTTGATAAATTCTATTGACCGCCCTGTGTTTTGAGGCCGAAAAATGAAAGTACCTAGTATTTTTGTCACCTGCAAATAAGCATAAAGCTCTAGATCTTTTTCTCTAGAACTCCTCCTCTTCTCCAATGATATCATGCATTTTAATAAGGATCTCATTCTCTTTTTCCTTAATATCATTCAAATATCCTTCCTTCTAGGTTTTTTTTTAATCTCCCGTAGCTATTTCTAAAGATCATATTTAAGCCTGAAAATATTCCTAAAGGACTCTTTTTTCCATTTTTTAAGGTTGAATTTGACTTCCCTTAATTTTTTAGCAACTCTAAACATAGTTGTGCCAGGGATAGTTATATTCCACCATTTCCTAATTTCTTCTTTAAAAGAAGGATGAGAAAGCCACATTTTTTCAACTCTAAATAGGATATTTGTCTTCTTCTTTAAAGGCTCTGCAACAAAACTAATAGGGAAGTGGTCAGAACCAATCCTAGTTAGGGCTTTAAGAGAATAGTAATAGTTAAAGAACCAATGATTATATATTAAAGATCTATCTAATCTAACCTAGATAAGATCCATACCCTTTCTACAATTTGACCAGGTAAAGGAAGCTCCATGCAAATCCAGATCAATCAATGCCTGGTTGTTGATGAAGCTTTGAAGATCCTCTTTACTTTCTGCATTGATCTGGGAACCTCTGAAAAAAATTTCATTCAGTAAGGGAGTGTTAAAATCTCCTATGAAAACCCAAGAATCACTATCAAAAATCCTCCTAAAGGCAGCCAACTCCATCGAAAACAATTTTATGAGACCTTTTCCATTGGGGCCATAGATATTAGATTGGATCTAGCTCAAATTATCTCTAATATGGGTGAATCTAGTAGCCATATTGTTCGTACCTTCCAAAATAGGATCCCTTTTGATTATATGACTATTCCAGAAGGTAACAATACCTCTTGAAGCACCATTTGAGTTGTTTCCATGTGCATTACAATACTGAAATAGTTTCATTTTTTCCACTTTTTCCTTTGACATTTTTATTTTCCTGAATAAGGAGAATATCAGGCTTGTGATCTCTAACAAAATTTCACAGAACATCCTACTTGTGGGGATTATAAAGTCCCCTAATATTCCAAGACATGATCTTCATGAATTACAAGGGGAGTTGAGGCACTCCGGGATGATTTTCTGAAAACCATCCACAATACCCTGAAAAATATTATGCTCTCTTGTCCATTTAGTAGACTTTTTCCCTCAAGAGTTCTTTATTGCTCCATAGTAAGCATTTGCTTTAGATCTGGTTGAAATGCCACTAGGAGTCTTCCATTGTTTGTTTTTTTTTTCTTTTTCTTAGATAAGACCTCTTCTTTGTCATTCTCTTCTTGACTATCTGTATCTTTACTTGACTCCCATTCCTTATCAGTAAGGAGTCTTTGCTCCCAGGATAATGTCTCCATGATGCCATTTAGATGAAAATTTGAATAGTTGCTAAAAATTTTAGAGGAATGGTCCTGATTATCAAAGGAGTCCTTAATTAGTTCCAAGGAATTAGGATCCATAAAGTGAACTACACCCAAATGAAGAAAACCTTCAGAGGAAGGGAGAAGAAGAGGGATGTTAAACTCCAAGGACAACCATTGGATAGGAATATCCTCCAAGCCAGGGATTCCATCTATTTTCTCAACTGGGCTTAGCTCTTGGGATAAGGGGCTAACTTCCTGAATCTACTTTTCTTCACCAACCATCTAATCTACACTAGATTCTTTTACCTTGTTAAGGTAATCTCCACATCCTTACTCTAGAGTTCCTGTGGAACCTCACCATTATTTCCAATATCACCAATAGCCTTATGTGAAGTGCTTTGTATGTTATACTCTTTATTCTCAAGGCTTTCACCTTTTGATTTCTTTCACCATACTAATTTCAAAGTGCCAGTTGGCTTCTCTTTCTCTTTGGAGGTATTTAATGGACATTTCTTAGCCTAATGCCCAAATTTTCTACATTTGAAACAAGAAAAATGGATAGTTTCAAACTCTATGTTCTGTGACCAAGCTCCCAGCTTAGACTGAATCTCGATTAATGAAGGAAGGTCAATATTCTGAGAGACCCCTACCCATATTCTTACAAACACCAACCTCTTTCTAGCAGTTGACATAGAATCAATAGAAAGGAGCTCTCCAAAGGAGCTTGCAATACCATAAAAGACATCCCCATTCCAATATTCCAGGGGAAGGCCAAGGAGTTTGACCCATACTGGGACATTCTCAAAAATAGAGTCTAAGAGGTCCAAATTAGAAGACCATTTCTTTAGAGCCAGGGATGATTTCCCTATAACCCATGGATCACCACTTCTAATAGCCAAGATATCCTCTCTACAAGTGAACTCAAATGCAAAAAATCCCTTTGGGAGAGCTGCTATTGAGACTTTTCCATTAGCTCTCCATTTTTTTTGACAAACTCCCTAACCACTTCAATATTTGGTCTAGGGCCCATGAATTTTCCCACCAAGGTTCTTTCCATTAAAGCAATATTATGATCAATTAACAAATCTGGCACAAAAATTGCAAACTTACCTTCATTAGGGTTAGAGATATTTTTTACCAGAGGTAAAGAAGACTTTCCATTTGGTTTTACCCCGAACAGAGATGTCTAGCCTTTGTGATTGCCTCTAATGTCACCAGTGGTCCCCACCACCCCTTTAGCTTTTTCATTTTTTTGACCAATTAGGGAGCCCACTGGATTAGCTGCCAGAATATCCTTTCCTCTTAGATCCACTAAAAATTTGTTTCTAGAATCTGCATTGTTCGGATCAGCCTCTCCTTGCTTCTTACTCAATCCCATTGCCTATTCTGCCTGTGCTTTCTTAGATTCTACCCCGCCTCCATTTCCAATGCTTGATTTTTCAAAATCCTTCTTTTCCTACCTGTGCCCGCACTCGTGTGCCTCCCACAGAGTATATGGAGACTCCCAACTAATAATAAATCAAGTAAATGGTGAATACCAGACCAAGGATGATAAGTTGATTACATAAAAAAAATTCTTAAAGAGCCTCAAAGAATCATTCATTGATATCACATTTGAGAAGATTCCTAGAGCAAACAACAAAGCAACAAACTCCATGGCAATGATTGGATCCATATTGGACATCCCTCACAATGTCCCAAAACATGAATTCTTGGTAGAGTAGCTTCTCATGCCTGCATTCAAGGTACCAGAGTTAAAATTTGTATGTGAAATCGTTGGTCTCAGTGATCCCTGGTTCCATGACATTTATACCTAACTACAAATAGGTGTCATACTTGTTGACTTACCCTCAAGCCTAAAGAAATTTTTTGTCAAGAAAGCATCTTGTTTTGTCATCTTATGAAATACCCTATACTATAGGAGCATAAAAGGAACCCTACTACATTGTTTAAACATTGAGGAGGCAATAACTACTTTAACTAAGGTGTGTAATGGTATTTGTGGTTCACATTTGAGTGGAATGACCCTAGCCAAGGAATTGTTGAGGATGGGGTATTATTTATAATGGAAAGAGAAGCACATGACTATGTCAAAAGGTTCCTACAATTTCAACAGCATGGGGACCTCATCCACACTCCAATTCAAGAACTTCATCCTATTGTCACACCATGTCCCTTTTCATAGTGGGGACTTGATCTCATTGAAAAGATAACTCCCACCTCATCTAATGGCCACAAGCTCATCATAACCACCACTAAGTACTTTAACAAGTGGGTGGAAGTCATTCCCATGGCATACATCATTGGAAAGTAGATATCAAAGTTCATCATGAACTACTCAATATGTTGATACAGTGTTCCCCAAGCTATTATCTCAGATAATGGGATACCATTCAAAAATCAGGATGTTTGTGACCTATGTAAAAAATTCAAAAATAGAACATTATTTTTCCACTCCATATTATCCCCAAGGCAATGGCCAAGTAGAAGCTACCAATAAAACCATTTTGAAAATCCTCAAAAAGACAATCAATGACATAGCTCATGACTGGCATATGTGGCTAACTCCTAACCTCTACGCCTATCAAACTAGCATCCGCACACCAATAGGTGCCACCCCCTTCTCCCTTGTCTATAGATTAGAGGCAATATTACCCATTAAGATCAAACTTCCATCATTAAGAATATCACTACAAAATCTCATCACAGATGAAGAATATTAAGTATCAAAATTGAATGAGCTAGAGCTACTAGATGAGTGATGTATAAAATCATTGAAACATTTGCAATTCTATCAGAACCAACTCAAGAGGAGCTATAACAAGAAGATCATAGGCAAGACTTTCCAAGTTGGAGAACTGGTACTAAAAGAGAATCAAAAAAATGTCCCCAATCCAAATGGCAAAGGAAAATTTGAACCTAACTGGTTAAGACCATTTATCATCACAACACATTACAAGTCAAGGGAATATCAGTTATCAACACCTAAAGGCAAGCCTCTGTAGGAGCCCATGAACAAATCCCATCTCAAGAAGTTTTATGCCTAATATTTCAAGGTATATAACCAATAAATCAAAAAAAAAAAAATATGTCTCGAAAAAATGGTTACCTTGATGAAAACCTAGCAAAGAGGCATTTTGGTGACAACAAAAAAAAAAATCAAAAAAAGGATTAAAAATAGTAAACAAAAAATTCGTCCTCTAGTGAAAACAACTTCGGTGCGACTTTGGGCAAGTACCTTGGTGAAAACCTAGCAAACAAACAACTTCGGTAAATAAGCACTTTCCATCCACCAGGATCTTCATCGCTTTTTCTACTTCATCTCTCCATTAAGCTTCCATCATCCATTGCATTCCATATTGCCATCCATCATTTGTTTGGTATCCACATCACAGCTTGGTCCTGTGTTCATGTCATGATCCCTCTTAGTACGACTCAACCCATGCTCAAGGTTAGTTTTTCCTGCCTTTATCAGAGTAGTCTATTTCACATGTTGGAGGCATGTTCTTGTTGGATTATATTCGTGTATATTCTTAAAGTCCCTAAAATTAGAAAATCCAAAAAAATCAAAAATTGAAAAGGCCAAAAACATCAAAAATTGAAAAAAACCAAAAACATTCAAAAAACCAAGAAAATCCAAAAAAAATTTGAAACATATCAAAATCCAAAACACAAGTCAAAAATACATTCAAAAATTCAAAAACAAAGTTGTCTTGTTGAACTATGAGTCTCTGAGCCTTGAACGTAGGAAAGGTTGACCTTTGATCATCCCCCAAGACACTTAGGTCAATCCTTTAGGAGTCCTTCATAATAAACTAAAAATCCATTTGTTCATATCTCATCAATAATCAAGTTTGTGTTAGTCAAATTACGTGGTCTCTGCGTGTCTAACATAGGCTAGCCTAATTTATTGATCAACCCTTGAGGCCCCTAGGATAGGTCTTTAGGTTAGGTCTTGGTCAAAATCTCAAAAAACCCCAAAACATTTGAAAATCAAAAATCAAAACATTTAAAAAATCTCAAAAATACCAAAAACAGCCTCAAAACATTTCAAATCTCCAAAAATATCCAAATATTTGAAAAAATCCATTCATATCATCTCGCTTTCACCCAAAATAAACACCACTCATAGTAAATGATTTTCATTCTCAACCTTTGGTAAAACAATTAGAAACAAGTCTAGCAAGTTAAAAGTGAAAAATCAATTGTCAAAGTCTCAAGTCTAGGTTAGTACGTAAACAAGTTGGTCAACTCTTTGTGTCAATAGTCTATCATCCAATCAGTCCCAAATCAATCATCTAATAACATCATGTCCTAGGATGCATCCTTTGTACAATGGGAATTATTTATCAGTTCATACTTTAGATAAATGAAACGACGTGTCGCCATCCACTAACATGTCCTAGGATGTATCCTTCCTACAATGGGAATTATCTATTGGCAATAGTTTTAGTTCTTATCCTTAAAAAAAAAACACATTTCCTTTCGGTTAGCGATATTAAAGAACATAATTTTTTTTTTTACTTTACCTTTTTCTTTTGACTTATCTCTTTGCGCTCATTCCAATTACATCTCAATGATGTCCAAACAAAAGGATTTAGAGAGATAGGAATGGGGAAACAATCATTATTTTTATCTGTTGTACTTGTTGGATATTTTTGTAATATAACCTTGGTCATATGTGTTTTTTTTAGATGTAGGGAGGATGTTTTAGGTATCTTTTTGACCACATGGGAAGGATTTCCTTCCTATGTTTTGGTCTGAGATGTTTCAAATATCCGAACTATATTTCTGAATAAGGTTTCGTACGCCAGGTGTGAACAAAAATACTCCTATCTGATTGTCGAGTTAGAATCCATCACACTAGGTACAACACCATCCTAGTTCTTTATACATTGATGCATTGTACTTATGTGTGTAATCAAACATAAGGCAAGTGTCCCTTTTAAAATCCCTATTCTTAATACGAAAATCATCCATTTCTCATCATCATCTCTAATAAAGTTGACTTGTTGAATCCTCTTGTCATCATCTCATTTCTTCTTTCTTCTTTTTGCGCTAACATCATGTCATGATCAGGTAATCACCATCACCAATGCATCCATCTTGCATCCACAAACCATCAACATACTGCATATCATATCATATCATATAAGAAACATTGATCATCTCACATGCATGTTCATCATCATAATATAGATTTGTTAGTCTAAGCATCTCATAAATCATACATTTGCATAGAACATCCATTGCATAATCATATAGGCATCATCACATCATCCATCTCAAATGCAATATATCATCATTTAAGTTGTTTAGGATAATATAGATTGGTTATTCAAAGCATCTTAAAAAGCCATCTCATTTCCATTATTATCATAACCATCCATGCATCTATCTTAAACCTCTTTATTGCAAGATCAACCCTCAAATTGAATCTTTTCAATCAATCTCTCGAGGGGGAAATGTACCAATGTACTTATTTCTATTGGGGCATCTAAAAAAAAAAAATTGATCGCATTAAGTTTATTCTTTGAACCAACACAGTAGGTACATTGCTTCAAAGAGGGGCAAAATTTAGACATGCAAAATTGGAATCATGCATTTAATAAAGTCATATTCATCCATTCATCAAATAAATCAATTTTATTTCATTAATCTCTAAAGTCCTCCATTTAAATTAAATAAATTCATCTTTAACGCTAACATCATCCCCTTTAGCTAAATAAATCAAAATATTTATTTAACTAAGTCTAAATCATTTTCCATCTCCTTATGATTTATTTTAATCCATAAATCTAAATCAAATGGGTCAAATCGCCTAACCTCCTCTTAAGTTAACCAAATCCTAATTAATTTAATCTAAACTCATGTCACATCCCCTAGCTTTTCCCACTTACACAAATAAATCAATTTAATTGATTTATAATTCTTCATTTTTCTCTCAACATGGCATCTTTGAAAGAATATTCTTCCAAATTTGAAATCCATGTGTCCTTCCAACAAGGAATTTATTTCATCTTACAAGTCCTTTTGCATTGAGTCAAGTGGCCATTACACCATTTGACTCTCTCTCCACCTTGCCATTTAAACATTTTCAAATTTCAAATTTATGCATTTATGGGCACATTCATCAAAATGTGCACATCCTTGGCCCATTCACATGGTGACAAGTTGCATCTTCCTATTGGTTGGGTTTTTATCCCACATTCATCCCTTTTTCCTCTTCTCTCATCAAACTCTTCTATAAATAGAGAGGTTATCCTTCATTCTTATCATCCACAATCCAAAGCAAGGTTACTCTCTTCACATTGAGAGCTAATTTTCTCCACTTTATTGTCATAGCATAGCAATCTTCATCATTTGAGCTTGTCAAGGGTTGGGAAAGGGCCACTTTTCATATCAAAGTGGCACCAATCCACTATGGAATAGGTATACATTGTGCTTCTTTTATGCTTTCAATTAGTTTGTTTTGCTATTTTGTTTGTGAGGCATAATGTATTATTTCACATGAGCACTTCTAGGTTTGCATAGCTTGAACTAACCCCTGCTAATGAGTGTTGGAGTTGAGATTGCTTGTAGATTTATGGTGTTTACAATAGTTAATGTTGTACACTTTATGTTTGGTATAGAGATTTTTTTAACATTGATTACATTCATACAACAATCCCTAATTTCAAATCTTGATCCCAAAAAGTTTGGATATAATGTTTTGAGAGATATTCTGATTGCATGTAAAGTCAAACTCCCTAATAAAATTAAAAAATGTAGCTCGCAAATAATATCAACAAAAACGTATGGATGCTATTATCTTTCAATTGTTTTTGGTTTTCCATGATTTGTGCAAATATATACTTATTTGAAAATTGTATCTCCTATTGCAAATCAATGATATAATAACCTTTCAAATAATTCTATTATGTGTGACATTAGCATACATACAAATTTATACATAGGGGTAATAAAATATAGCAATAGAAAATGAATGTTCCAACTAAAACGTACAATATATACTGCCATTTGGCTACGTTCACATATCCAAACACCCTTTTCTTTCTCTCAGATTGCATTCCACCCATTTGTACTTCAATCCACTTATTGTCTCATCGTTGCATGCCACTACATGCAATTGCTAGTGAATATAATTATTCCTTTTTTAAAAAAAAGAAAATCATAAATATTCTTCTTTTATCTCCATTTTAACTAAAGATGGTATTATCCTTTATTTTTCTATCTCATTTTAATGATTTTGTCACTTTATTTTTAGTTTGGAAAAAAGATTTCATTCAAAAAACCTGTGAAGGTTGGAGGCTATGGATGAAAATCCATTGGTTTGCTAGAGGCAATTTCTCTCAAAAATTACATTTACTATCAAATTTTCAAAAAGTTAGTATTTATTTGTCTTGTGTTGTAAATTAAAGTGAACTACCAAATAATTTCTATATCCAATATTTTTTTCTTTTCTATTACATACTTAATGATATAAAATGATTTAAAAATTAATTAAAATTTAATATTTTGAAATAAACCAAAAAATTTGTTATTATGTTCTATTTTTTATTTTTTTATTCTTATTTGAAATTTAGATAGTCACTCCACCTTATTTAATAACAAAAAAAAAAGTGTTGTTATGATATGTTTTCCAATTTCTTAAGTGTGAATAACTCTTTCTCATCTAATATTTACCTTCTTTAATACATAAAATAATAGATCATTATAATAATAAGATTTTTCCTTTTTATGTGATATAATAATATGGGTGAGCTTTATGCAAAAATATATTATTGATAAAAAAAAATTATTACATTTGAGACACTCTAATCAAAGTGACCCCAAAACAAAAAGGAAAATGAAACAAATATGCAATTTTAACCATTACAACTATTGATTATGTGGTTCCACTAATTCAGACTTTCTACTAGGGGTAATGCAGGATAAGATAGGCATGTTGGGTAGCAGAGTTGGCTTGGATTTTGGGTTTGCTCCCCATGGGTCTTTGGTTCAAGCCCCCACTCTCGTGGTTGAGCAGTGGGCTGTATGTGGCCGCAGGGACACCCCTACCCCATAAAAAAATGCAAGCTAAGATAGTATAGTTTTTTATAGTATAATATAAATTATAGTGAAATTCAATATTACTAATTTATATATAATAGAACATAAAAAAAAATTAATTATTTCATCTATTACATTTAAAGAATTATCAAAATTTTGTCTCTTCTTAGGCACATGAAATTCCTATAGCATGTATATGACAACAACATTAAAATAATCATTCATAACAAAAAAATTTGACGTTTTTAAATTAACAAACAATTTACTAGGTAGAAAATATGTTCATAGATCAATGGCCAAGACAAAATCCTCACTGGAGCTCCTAACAAAAATTTCCTCAAATATAATAAATATATTATTTATCTATAAGTATTATATATATATATAGACTACAAGAATCAGGTAAATTAATCATTCATAACAAATAAATTTGACATTTTTAAATTAACAAACAATTTACTAGGTGGAAAGTATGTTCATAGAACATAAAAAATTTCAATTTAGTTATTTCATATATACATTTAAATGATTATTGTGTTGTGGTTAAACATAAAAAATTGTCTCTTCTTAGACACACCAAATTCATACAACATGTATATGACAACAACATTAAAATCTCTTTTTAGTATATTAACAACAACATTAAAATAATCATTCATAACAAATAAATTTGACCTTTAAATTAACAAAAAAATTACTAGGTGGAAAATGTTCATAGATCAGTGGCCAAGACAAAATCCTAGCTAGAGCTCCTACCCAAAATTTCCTCCCCAAGGCACAAGGATGGATATAAGGGCTTCAGGAAAATTCACTGTCAACAATTCAGGGCTAGAAACCTCATCATGATTCACCATAGGAAAATTCACCACCATGACAAATTCACCTCATAGAAAATTCACCACCATGGATTACTTATGATTCATTTTTCAGTAGGTATATTTTTCATGACAGTGAATTGTTAACGGTAAATTTTCTTAAAACCCTGGATGCAATTACACTGGAAAACATTTATAAATTATTTCATCTATTACATTTAAATAATTATCAAACTGGCTCTTCTTAGACACACCAAATTCCTACAACACGTATATGACAACAACATTAAAATCTCTTTTTAGTATGTTAACATCAACATTAAAATAATTATTCATAACAAATAAATTTGACCTTTAAATTAACAAACAATTTACTAAGTGGAAAATATGTTCATAGATCAATGGCCAAGACAAAATCCTAGTTGAAGCTCCTAACCAAAAGTTCCCCCCCAAGGCACAAGGATGGATACAAGGGCTTCAGGAAAAATTACCTCAAAAATTCACAGTCAGAAAACTCATCACGGAAAATTCACCACCATGAAAAATTCACCTCATAGAAAATTCACCACCATGGATTACTTATGATACATTTTTCATTAGGTAAATTTGTCATGACAGTGAATTGTTAATGGTAAATTTTCTTAAAACAACATACAAGTATACTGAAAAAAATTATAAAACCTCCCCTCCCCTAACTTTTTGTTTTCTCTTTCCAAACACACATCTTCCTCCCTTAGTGTAAAAGGAGTCCCTCTTTTCAATGTCTGTCAAGAAAACCCATGATTCTCAGGGGAAAGTTCATTACACGGGTGTAAGAAAACAATAGGGAAAATTTATAGCAAAAATCAATAGCAAAGAAATGTGGCATAGAACTTTTGATATAGTCGTGGAGGCATCCCTTGCTTATGACAGGGCCGCAGGATCTCTCCATGGCGATAAGGCCAAAACTAATTTTCCCTCTACTCTTTTCAAGCCCACATCTTCCTCACATACTATTATGGGAGTCCCTCCCACCATGTCTGGTAGAAAAGCCCATGATTCTCCAAAGCAAGTTCATTGTATGGGTGTAAAAAAGCAACTGTCGGGAAAATTTACAACAAAAATTAGGAGCAACACCAAGAACCACTGTAAGTGGCTCAGAAATTTTGATACACCCTTGGAGGACACCCTTGCTTATGACAAGGTTGCCAGATCTCTCAGAGGTGACAAGGGCAAAACTAATTTTCTGCCTCAGGGAGAAATTGAATGGAGTGCCACAAACCCACCAAGGAGACCAACCCCATGTAGGATACCAACCCCACCACATAGGATATGTACTTATGTGAGAAGAACCACCAGTGAGTGGGCTCATGCTTATGTAAGAAGACCCACTAATGTGTGCAATGCTGGGCCTGAGGATGATTTCCCCTCTTCATCATCAGTCATGTTGGATACTAATTGTTTTGAGTCAAAAACTAATTGTAATAAGTTAAACCTGGACTTGAATCTTTCTCTGCCTACTAAAGAATAAGATGACGCTATATCTAATGCCCACCACCTAGAGAAGATGATTTTGTGCCTTGTCTCAATATGATCTTAGCACTGTTAATTTTTGTAGCTTGGACAGTTGTTATCTCCACTCCCAAGATTATTTAATTAATTATTTAATTTTTCTGGAGACTTCTAGAAGGAGCGAGTTGTCTAGATAATTATGTAATTAATTAATTGATTCCTCTAGAGACTTCTAGAATCTAGTTAGTTAGGGTTGTTAGAGTCTATTGAATCTTAGCCATTGACTCAGATTAAATCATGGCGATTGTTTTTCTAATGACAAAAGTATAAAAGGGGATCAATGGGAATTTGGAGAACACACTTGATAAAGAATTACAGTGATAGCAAGTAGATTTGCAGTGAGAGAAAATAGTCTTGCAGTGTTACGAAGGGCACAGTGATAGCATTGGGCATAGCAGTAGAGGAATTTCAGCAGGAGAAATTGAAGGAATAATTTTTGGAGAAGATTCTTGTCAGAGCTCTACCAATAAGAGGCAAGTAGTTTTATGTATCCCTTAATTTGCTGAAGTTTAACAAAATTCCTCATTTGCAGTACTAGTTTTCCCTTTGGGACTTTTCCAAGGACAATTTGTCCAAAAATATTGTGTTCATTATTTTGCATGTTTTCTTCTCTATTCCTATGAGTTTATTTGTGAAGTTACAGTTGTGTTATTTTTCAATATTTGTAGTGAATTAATTTTTCAGAGTCAAATAATCTATGTATTAGATAGGAGATTAATAATTAGTAATTGAAATAGAATTTTCACATGGTATCAGAGCTGATCTAAGGGCAGACAAGTCTCAACATAGGAAGGAAAGATTGAGGGTTTATAAAACCTAGTTCTACCTCTTCAGAATTATTTTAATTTCTTTTATCTTTTGAGATGGCCTTAGCAAGTTTAAGAGATCAAGACAAATTGGATGGAGGCTCAAATTTTGGTGTTTGGAAAGCCAAAATTTCTTTATTGCTAGAAGAGAATGGTATCAAGGAATATGTGACCAGTGTTGTAGTTGTACTTATAGATCCAGCACATCTCTCAACATATAAGAAGGAAGATGCCAAGGCAAGGAGGCTGATTCTTAATGGTGTCAAGGACCATATTATTCCACATGTTGCAGAGTTAGATATAGCTAAGAAGATGTGGGATGCCATTCTATATCTATACTAGAATGCTACCACTAACTAGAAGTTGCTTTTTAGAGAAAAGATGAGGAATACCCAGATGAACAAGGGAGAAGACATTACAAGTTACCTCACTAGAATCAGACTTGTCAAGGATGAGTTGGTAGCTGTTGGACATAAACCAAATGATGATGAGTTAGTGTGGATAGCCCTGAATGGGTTTACTAAGCAGTGGTATGTCTTTGTTTAAGTTATGATCAATGGATGAGACATCTTATCGAGTTGGGATCGACTATGGAGTGACTTCACTCAGGAGGAGCTTAGACTTAGTATTTTCAGTGGAACCAGTAGTAAGAGTTATAAAAGTGAAGTAGAATAGGAAAGCATTTCCCTAGCAAGAAAGGGGAAAGTGAAGAAGGGGTCTAACAAAGGATCAAATCCAGAAAGTGAGAAGGACTTGTCAAAGATCAAGTGTTATGGTTGTCATGAGTTTGGCCACTATGTCAGTGATTTCCCACAAAGGAAGAAGAATTATAAGAAGAGCAAGAAGCAGATAGTAGCTTTAGCAAATGCAAATGAGCTCTCTAGCTGAATGGAGGATGAGTTTACACTCATAGCTTGTATGGTTAGCTCAACCTCACAAGGTATCTGGCATATAGATAATGGGGCATCATTTCATATGATAGGAGTTAGAGAGTACTTCTCCAATTATATGGAGGAAGACATCAAAATACAGATTTCCATGGGGAACATGTCCAAGCTCAATCTAGTTGGGAAAAGGATTGTTCTATTTTAGAGGGACAATGGCAAACTGATTCCCATTCATGATGTGTTGCATGTGCCAAGCTTGGGTATGAATCTGATTTCTATATCTATCCTTCAAGATAACTTGGTTACAATGTACTCTTTAGAGGGGCGAATGTGTTAATCAAGCACAAGGATTGGAAATAACCCATACTATTGGAGTTAGGAGCAGCCGACTTTACAACTTGTAGTTTGATACTCATAAGGCACTGATGAGTAGTAATAATTCTAGAGATCAAGGAGGGGTATGGCATAGGATGATGGGCCTTATACATCATGAAGCACTTAAATTGCATTGTGAGAGAGTGATAGGTGTTCTAGAGGTGAGAACAGAGCATGATGATGTGTGTAAGGGATGTGTATTAGGGAATTTTGCTAAAGTAGCTTTTCCAAGGAGTGACACCAGATCTAAGGGTGTTCTTGATCTAGTACACTCAGATATGTGGACCAATTTTGACAAAGTCTCTTAGAGGATAAAAGTAATTTGTTACTTTTATTGATGATTTCTCTAAGAAGAGCTAGATATACTTCTTGAAGACCAAGGATGAGGTTTTCAGTCACTTCCAAGAGTTCAAAGCTCTTGTCGAGAATTTGACAGGGAGGAACATAAAGGTTCTTTGGTCAAACAATGGAGGCGATTAAAAAGGGAAAGAGTTCCAGGAGTTCTATACCAGGGAAGGAATCAAGAGAGAGTGGACTATTCCTTACAACCTACAACAAAATGGGGTTGCTGAGAGGAAGAATTGGTCTATATTGGAGGTGGCAAGGGCTATGTTGTATGACTAGGATATGCCATATTACTTATGGGCAGAGGCATGCAGTACAACAATATACATATAGAACATGATTCCACATAAGGTATTAGGCAAGATGACACCAGAGGAGGTGTTCTCAAGGAAGAAGCTAGATGTTAGCCACTTTAGGATATTTGGGAGTTTGGCATATTATCACATTCTAAGGCCTATACATTCCAAGTTAGATCAAACTATAGAGAGAGGGTACTTTGTGGGGTACAATAAAACCTCAAAGGCATATCAGATATTTATTCCAGGAGCATTATAGTTAGGCATGATGTCAAGTTCATGGAGGATGAGGCATTGAAGAGGTCTAAAAAATTTCTAGTAGATGATCAGAGTGAGCAGCCAATAGAAGCTCCAAGGATCATTCAACAAGATCACGGGCAACGAAGCTCAAGTATAGTTACTAGTACAAGCATAGGCTCAGGTGTTGAGAGTTCACAGAGTATGGAGCAACATATGTAGAAAATCCAAGAGTTGCATTAAGGAGACATGGAGGTTGATACTTCATCCTCTACAATTGGTAGCGAGAACCAACAGACACATAGGGATACTCAAGAGTTTGTGGGAACTCCTAGGATGAGTAGTAGATAGTAGAGACAACCAGCCAGGTATAATGACTATATCGCATTAATTAGTTAGTTAGTAGATAGCGAGCCTTCCAACTATTAGGAGGCCACACAATAGCAGGTGTGGCAAGATGTGATGGTTGAGGAATATGCCTCAATAGTGCAAAATGATGTGTGGGAGGTTGTTCCTAGACCAACAGATAGGGTAGTGGTTGCATCATGTTGGATCTATAAGATCAAGCATGGTGCAAATGGTAGCATTGAAAAATAAAAGGAAAGGTTTGTGGCCAAGGGGTTCTCTTAGAAGGAGGGAATTGACTATGAGGATACATTCACTCCAGTGGCCAGGTATACTTTTATACGAGCCGTGATCTCACTTGCAGAATAGATGGATGGAAGATCCATCATATAGATGTCAAGATGGTGTTTTTTAATGGTGAATTGAAAGAGGAAGTATACATAGAACAACCAGAGGGATTTTTAGCACACAGAGTGAAACCCATGTGTACAGATTGAAGAGAGCTTTGTAGGGACTCAAACAGGCTCTTGGGGCATGGTATGAGCGCATTGATAGATACTTGTAGGGAATGGGTTTTGTGAAAAGTGAAGCGGATGTTAATTTCTAGTACTTATTGGTTGAAGGTGAGGTTCTCATTCTTGTTCTATATTTGGATGACTTGTTTCTAACAGGTTCACTAGGGCTCATAGAGGAGTGCAAGAGGGAACTTGGAGCAGAGTTCAAGATGAAGGATTTGGGGCTTATGTACTACTTTCTAGGCATGGAGGTATGGAAGATAGATGGAAATATTTTCTTTGGACAAGGGAAATACTGCATCAAAATCTTGAGGAAGTTCAAAATGGAGAATTGCAGAGCCATGTCTACCCCTATGATCACGAATTGGAAGAAGGTAGATTCATCTAGGGAGAAGGATGTAGACCCCACTTTATATAGGAAGTTAACTGGATCTCTCATATATTTTGTGAACACCATACCAAATATATCCTTTGCAATAAACTCTCTTAGTCAATTCATGGTTAAGTTGAAAAGAGTGCATTGGATAGTGGCAAAGCATGTGTTGTGGTATTTGTGTGGTAAAATCGAGTATGGGATCAAATATACTCAAGGTGATGGTATTAGGTTGATAGGCTATACTGACATAGATTAGGTAGGTAGTACATCAGACAAGAAAAGCACTTCAAGGTGTTGCTTCAGTTTGGGATCAGGAATTGTCTCTTGGTACAGCAGGAAGTAGAAGTTTGTGGCTTTGAGTTCTGTAGAGGTGGAATACATAGCAGCTAGCATGGCAACATGTGAGGCGATATGGCTTCAGAAGTTCTTGGTGGCCTTGTTTGGTCAAAGGGTTGAGACTATAGTGCTACTGCTACACTATGACAATCAGATTTCCATCAAATTGTCTAAGAATCCACTGTTTCATGATAGGTCTAAGCATATAGATATCAGGTATCACTTCATCAGGGATTTTGTATAGCATGGGATTGTTCAGCTATAGTATATACCTACAGATCAATATGTAGAAGATATTTTGACAAAGGCATTGGGGAAGACGAAATTCATCTTCTTCATAGATAAGTTGGGTGTCATGCAAAACACCTTCCTTGCTAAGAGGGAGTGTTAATTTTTGTAGTTCAGACAGTTGTTATCTCCATTCCCAAGATTATTTAATTAATTATTTAGTTTTTCTAGAGACTTCTATAAGGAGTGAGTTGTCTAGATAATTATTTAATTAATTAATTGATTCTTCTAGAGACTTCTAGAATCCAGTCAATTAGGGTTGTTAGAGTCTATTTAATCTTAGCCATTCATTGAGATTAAATCATGGCCATTGGTTTTCCAATGAGAAAAGTATAAAATGGGATCAATGGGCATTTGAAGAACATACTTGAGAAAGACTTGTAGCGATAGCAAGTAGATTTACAGTGAGAGAAAATAATATTCTAGTGTTAGCAAGGGCGCAGTGAGTTGAGGATAGTAGTAGAGGAATTTCACCAAGAGAAATTGATGGAAGAATTTCCAGAGAAGATTGTTGCCAGAGCTCTGCTAGTAAGAGGCAAGCAATTTTATGTATCTCTTAATTTGTTGAAGTTTAATAAAACTCCTCATTTGCAGTAATGGTTTTGTGTTCAATATTTTGCATGTTTTATTTTCTATTCCTATGAGTTTTATTTGTGAAGCTACAGTTGTGTTATTTTTCAATATTTGCTGAAATTTTTTTGAAATACAAATAATCTATATATTAGATAGGAGATTAATAATAAATAACTGCAATAGAATTTTCACAACCACTACTTACTGCAACTCTCGTGGTATTGTTTTGTTCATGGAATCTACATAATCCTCATATGTCTTATGTCTGTACTTTGGCCTTTTTAAAATCTGGGCTGCATTGTATTTGAGTGGGCAAATGTAATTTCTTGTTCAATTGTCTGCTATCAAAAGAAAATTGTAGACCCCTCCAATTGTCTGCTATCAAAAGCAAATTGTAGACCCCTCTGCATTTTCTCGCAGATTTAATATATGCATTTATTAGAATGTTTATTTGTCCTCACGATTTTCTAGCGAGAGCAGATTTTTTATTTTCTAGCGAGATCAGATTTTTGCCGGAACTTAGATCTCGAGTGTAAACGATTAACTTTCTTTTTGTGCTTGGAAAGCTTATTATGGCCATGGTAATATTTGTGGAAATCTTTGGAAGAAATTGGAATAGGGAAATTTTTTTATTTTCAGCATTTTGTTCGTTTTCAGTTAATTAAATTTTTGGGTTGTCTGGTTTCACAATGAAATAAAATCTATAAAAACTATTTTTTATATATATTTAGGTTTTTCTTACATAATTTGTTTTTTTATTCTTCAAAATTTTACACAATTTTTTTTTTTATTTTTATTGTTATTTTAAAAAAATAATAGTAATATTTTTCATTGTTTTAAAAAAAATTATTAATGAAAATTAATGTTTTAAAAGGTTTGACAGAATTCAATACAATATTTGTTTTTTTATCTATATATTTATATTTTCACTACATTACTATTATTTTTTCTTTTGTTTTGGATTTATTTTAATTAGTAATTTTTTATACAACAAGATAAAAAATTGTTAAGAATGAGAAAAAATCTATTTTCATTTACTATAATTTAACATTGGAAGATAATAAAAAATTTATAAAAAACATGTAATAATAATCTTTTTAAATATATATATTTTGGACTTATTTTAGTTAGGTTATTCTTTATTTAATGATGAGTAAATAAGTGTAACGTCATCTTTTAAATAAGATAAATTTGGTGAAATTATAAATCCACTCCTATTTTATCCTGCACTAATCAGTTAAAAACTAGGAGAAATATTTATTTGATTTCTCATTCATTGATGTAATTATATTGGAAATGATTAAGTATTAAAATTTAGAGCATAATTTGTGAGAGGAGCTCTTTCACTAAAGGGGCATTAAGACTATGGGTACCTAATTTGGTTTCAAATATTATCACTTCAACTTTTGGTATGAGTTTCTTACAATACATTACCTTCGTTACATGGAAATTGTAACACTTTTTTCTCAAGTATAAAATTGCATAGAGTTTTATAGAGTTAATTTTTATATGACAATCAATTTATTAGTGTTATTATCTAAATTTTAAATATTGTAAAGTATATCTATAATTTAAATATAAATGTATAAAATGATTATTTATCAATGCTAACTAACTTAATACATAAGAATATTTTAAAAACTCTAAAAAATGCAAACGTCAAAAAATTGAAGGTATTATATTCAGTTGTTGAAGATTTGGATGTGGTTGCTCATAATTCTATGAGCGTAACATTAGCATAGAATATGTTATATCAAAAAGGAATGGGAGGTATTTTCTTTATAGAAATTTAATTTCAAATGAAGGGCGATGAAGAATGGTGTTGATCAATGGATGAGATTGCTTAGAAGCAAAGAGAAATAGGGTTAGGGAAAAAATAGGGTTTAGCTAAGGATGGACAATAGAGATTAAAAAGTAATGCCGCATGATCAAAGGTAAAAATTACGAAGAGATAAGAATGGCATGGAAAAAGAGGTTGGCACAAAAAAAAATTGTTGGAGTAAATTAAATTAACAATATAATTAAAATTAAAGAAAAAGGACAAAATATTAAATAATTATTTAATATTGGAGGGAAAAAAACAAAATGTTAAATAGTTATTTAGTAGTGGGAGAAAGGCGGAAAATAAAATAACAATTTAATTAAAAGTAGAGAAAAAGGACAACATATTAAATAATTATTTAATAGTGGAGTGAAAGATGAAAAATAATTAGATAAATATAATTTCTTTAATTATGGAAGACAGGGCTAATGAATAATTAAATAACTAAAATAAGTATTTAATTATAGGATAAAAATGAAAGTAAAAAATTAAATAAATAAGAATTTATTTAGTTAAATAAATATAATTTATTTAATTAATCAAGAAGGAATAAAGAGAAAATTAACTAATTAAATAATTAAGAATTATTTAATTAATCATAGAATATGACGTTAGGGGATAATCAAATAATTTAAATTATTTGATTATATAAGAAGGAGTTAGAATTAATGTGAAAATGGAATTCATAGGCTTAGGACATTTTTAAGTGTCTACATTTTGCCCCTTTTTGAGATAATGTTTCAACTAAGAGAAGGAACATCATTTCAAAGAATACAATATAGTGGGTAGGAAAGGGATTAGGAATAAAATCATGATGACCCAATCACTAGCGAGGAAGAGGATGGATGATGAGGAGGTAGTGGTATGCCCCCTTGAGAAGACATGTGGGTTCAAAGAACATGTGTGTACTCAAAATGGATGAGAGGACTCAAAAGGATGATGGATAAAAGGATAGAGGAAAATAGACAAGCATGATGAAAATATGGATGGAGAGGGAGGATTGAGGATCATCATTCTGCAATGATATGAGAAACCTAGATTTGATATTGTACTTGACATTATGCACCAAGGTATAATGAACTAGGATGACAATGTGCCCATTATGTGATCAAAAAGTTCAAGTGCAAAAATATTCCTTGTAAAACCATGATATGGAAGACCATGATGCCCCTATCAAAATAGAGTGCAAAAGAAAATGAGAAATGAAAACAATGATAAAATACACAAGCAACAAGAAAGCGTGCACAAAAAACCAAAAGCAAACAAGGACTATGTGAAAAGTCAAGTTGAAAACCAATTGATATATTGATTGATGATGACATTGATGTTGTTTGATGTGGGAATGACACGTCTCAAAACAATGTGAGGATTGGGAAATACATATCCTTATGATGATAATGGATTCAAGTGGATTGATACATTATCAACTAATATGGATTGAAATAATGGATTGCTTATGGATGATGCACTAGATTGCAAGATTGGATTGCATGGATTAGGCTTGATTGAATTTGGATGGACTAGATTGGAATGGTTGGGGGATGGTTGGATTGGAAGGATACGTGATAAATTGATTAGATAAGATAAGTTTGGATGGAAGATTGAATGAGATCTAATGACAAGGTAGAACCAAGGCATGGTAAAGGATGGAAGGATGGAGGAATTCCATGGATAGGAGAGAGGAATTTGGATAATGGATGGTGATGGAAGATAGGATGATGGTGGATGGAGGATAGGAAGATGAGCTATAAGGACTAGTTCCAAAGGACTAAGATTCCCCACACTAGAGGTACTGTAATTATTCATGGAAGGTGATGAGTGATGTATGATATGGAAGGATAGTGCATAAAGGATATGAATGGTAGAGGAAGTAATGATTGCATTGTCTAAAACATGCATGTATATTTTCCCTTAGCCTTATCAAGATCAAGGGTGAAAAAAGAGGATGAATTGGATAGGATGGGAGGAAGGTATGATAAGGGATATATGATGAAGGATATGGATAGGATGATCCAGATAAAGTGGATAGGATATGGATGCATTGATATTTGACCCTTGGTCTCTTCATCAAGATGAAATATGGGAAGGGTGGATTGATTTGGATAGGATGAGGGATATGGAATGAATGATATGGATAGGATAAGAAGGATGGAAGGAAATAATGTACGATGTATATGAAGATCCTTAGCCTTGTCAAGATAAAAAGAGGGAAAATGGGGAATAGATTTAGATAGGATAGTGGATATGAAATGAGGGATAAAATAGGGTGTGGTATGTAGGATAGCATGGATGAAACTTTCCCCCAAGTGTAGAGTGTATGATTTTGATGGATTAAACATGATGAATGTTTACTAGGTTTTCATCATAATACCCATTCAAGGTGCCACAAGAAGTGGTTTTCGCCATTGGACAAATGATTTCTCTTTACTTTTTTATTTTTCATCTATTTTTTTCTCTTTTCTCCTTTTTTTTTTGAATTTCTAGGAATAGGATGGATGGAGAAGGATATGATTATGGATAAGTGGATTTAGAAGATATTGGATGTAAGACAGGGAGATTGAGGGAGAACTCAAGAATCTAGTTCCATGGATGGTATCTCTTGAAGATGTGATCTATTAGATCATGGAAAATTAGAGGTATTCTCATAGATGTTGGTGGAATGATGGTAAGGGGGATGAAATGGATGGGAAGATGGTGAGGGATATGGATATATGCAAAGGATTGGATAAGAGGGATGAAAGGATGAAATATGCATGTTGGATAATTTATGGATTGATGGATGAGTTGTAGATGAGTGGATGGAAATTGTGGCAAGATTAACATTGGCACACACCTCAAAGGGCGACAAAGTTATGAAAGAGAAGTGGCTTTTGAATTTGGAGATTTATATGGAGTGGATGTGGATTTTGGGATAGAAGGGCCCAAAATGGATAGAGATGATAAAGTTTTATTAGATGGAGTTGAGGATGTAGAATTGGATGGAGTTTTTGGATAAGAAATTTTGGATGCCAATTCTGATTTTTCTTTGGGATGCATTGATTCTATGAGTATTTTTGGAATCTAGATGGTTTTTTACTTCTTTTTTTTCATCATGGGCCTTTGTGGCCTTTGGGATTTAAATTTTTTATTTCGGATCATATGTTTATTTTTTTTTTTGTCTTTTTGGAGGGACATGTTGATCCTTTGATTTTTTTGGATTTTTGCTTTTATACATTTGAGATTTGGCATTCAAATTGCTTCCAAGAGAAATGGGCTTGGTGGATGGAAAGGAATGATATGGATCTATTATGGATGGCTTGGTGTAGGTATGTTGTAAAAGGTTCAAGGGAGTGTAACTCTATTGATCTTGATGAGGTGATGGATATAGAGGATAATGGGATCTTGGAATAGGAATTTTAGATGGATGGAAAGGATGAAGGACTTGGTTTTGGGACATAAGTTCCCAAAATGGATGGAAGGGAATATGGATTTGGTTTTGGAACATAAGGGCCTAAGATATATTTTGAGGATGGGGAATGTGAATGTTTGGATTTAGATGGTAGGATTTTGGATTTGTGGTGAATGGAAGGATTACCAACATCTAGAGACTTGTAGCAAAGGCCACGATAATTAGGATTTTCTTTGATATTAATGGGTTCTAAGATGCCTTTGTCATAAAGGCCTAAAAATTTTCCTTGATAACACATAGTTTCACAAATCATTTTTCCAATAGGTTACTTATTGTTTTGGAAGCAAGATGCTAGTCCATTTTGAGGGGGATATGGCATGGATTGAATGATAGGCTTTTGGAGTACACTTGTAGACACATAAAATATACATGCGTCTGATCCTGACTCACTAATTCCATATCATCCTTAATCATTGCTTGTATCATCATTTTCCCTCTTTAATTAAATAAATCAAGTTTATTTGATTAATCTCCTAAGTCATTTCTTTAATTAAATAAATCAGTTTTATATGTAATTAATCTCCTAAAGTTCCTTCATTTAATTAAATAAATCCAAATATCTAATTAAATCTCTAATGTTATTTATATTCTCATTTAATTTTAATAAATCCAAATATTTAAGTTGAATGCTACAATCACCTAGTCACCTCTTAAATTAATCAAATCATGATTAATCTAATGTAATCACCCATCACATCCTCTAGCTTTTCTCACTTGCACAAATAAATCAATTAATTCATTTATTAAATCCTCATTTTCCTCATTAAGGAATCTTTGGAGAATATTCTTTCAAGTTTGAATTCAAAAACAAGTTGACTTGTCCCTTACAACATGGCATTAACTCCCCTCTTACATGTCGCCCTCTTGGCATTTAAGTCTCTTTTTCTCACTCCAACAAGCCAAATTTGAATTTGAAAAGGCCAACTAATCCCATTTATTGGCACATTGACCAAAACTTGCACATCCCCCATCCACTCACATTTGGGCAAGTGTTTCCTTCTTATTGGCTATATCTTTGTCCCACATTGCTCTCTTTTGGGAAATCTTCCAATTTGAGATTCGATAAATAGAAGGCTCGTTCTTTATTTCTGGCATCCACAATTGATGCAAAGTTACTCTCTTCACATTGAGAGCTAATTTTTCCCATTATCATTTGCAACATCAAGCTTGTCAAGGGTTGGGAAAGGGCTACTTTTCACATCAAAGTAGCAACAATCCACTATGGGATAGGTATCCATTATGCTTTTTTATGTTCTTAATTAGTTGTTTTATTTACATTGTGAGACATGATGGATTATTTCATAGGAGCACTATGGTATTTGCATAGATTGAACTAACCATCCTAATGTGTTTTGAAGTTTAAGTTGTTTTTCAGATTTGTTGTTCTCACATATGGCGCTAGAAGGAAATCTTGTAATATGCACAAGCTTCTAGATTTAGGTGCATTTACTGTTGCTTGTACTATGGAAATATTTGTGGAAAAAGTGCAAAATAATAGTGGTTTATTCATTAAGATTTTTCTGCTAAAACAAATCTAATTACATTCTAAATGAGTTTAGTGGAAAGATCTTGAATTGACATCATATGTAATGAGCCTACTCAAATCTGACCTCAAAGTGATGATTGAAGGCTCAATAAACTTTGTCAAACACTTCAAATGAAAACCTTCAACTTGCTGGTCTGTGGTTTCAGTATGATGTTTGCTTGATAAATACTAACTGAAGACTTCCAATGATTACAATTCAATACTATGATGTCTAAACTATATTCTAAATGCATCAATGACTTAATTCTACCTTTTACAATGCATTTATATGATTTTTATATGCAAAACATGCACCTACAACCAAGTGACATTTCGTCATACAATTGGCATACATTCAACCATGTAAATAGGTTATTTACACAAATATGATATGCAACTACAACTTATTGAAGAATGCAGCTTGTTTCTCTTTATTTCATATGCCAAATACATTGTAGGAAGAAGCAAGTAGGGACAAACTCATGACTAAATAAATATGCAATACTGCAAACTTCTGAGTACAATATCAATAGTAAGATACTATCCTATGCGCTAGGAATGAAGTAAACCATGAAGGAGCCTGGAGTAATAAGATGCAAACTAATCACTTTGAGAAGCTGCCTTGGTTGATGCTTTGAAGACCAAAAAAAAACCACCTCTTGAAGTGTTACCCCTGCTCTACCAATCTACAACTAGATATAAGATATATCCCAAGCTTTGAGTCCCTTTATTCCACTAAAAATCCTTGCTATGTCTCTAGAAGTGGAGCACTCTTCTTTGCTGGTGAAATTGATGCACATACAAGGCTTCTTGAATCAAATTGTAATTCCCAGCAAAGTCTGAAGATTGATGGAACTAATGGCTACTTGTACACAATAATTCAATTCTTCTTGGCTGCTTGGAATATGCCCTCTAGACTCTAGCGCCTAGCCTCTATGTCCACCAACGATGCCTCAGCAATTTTATTGAATTTTATGTGAGCTACGTTGAAGAAATCACGCCTTCCCAGTCAGTTACCCTTGTTGCAAATGCAATCTTCAGATATAAAATTATAACCAGTTGTTATCAACCTCCAACCCTCCACAATGAAGCACCACAATACTAGGATGAAAAAATTGATGCTTATTGTGTCTCCAATGAAGAAGTCGATGGCTGGTATGAGGTCTGAAGACACAAATCTGAGAATGCAAATACCCCAATCTGATTATTCTTTCCAACAAATATTATCAAAGGTTCCTCCAATCGATATAGACAAAATTGGAATCAACCCAGCAATACATCAGTTACTGTGAAAACTCCAAATCTGCAAGTAATTTTGGCGCTTGGCCATGAAATTTAGCCCAGCTAAGATGACTGACTTATCACCTCCACAACTTGCAATAATTCAGGTAATATTTCACACCCTCAAAATCGCGTACCAATTGAGAGTTTTCGTTCTCAATGGCCAATGGTGACTACTGCAGAAACCCTAGGCTCCACAATGCACATCAACAACAACATCAACAACAACAGATCTGGATGCCTCAATAGTGAGACCTTGAGGTCTATTTATGCTTTTTCCTCTATAGGTTGGCTTTAATAAAATAATATTATCTTTTGACTTCTAGAAGATTCCAATATATTTTAATTTTTGCACTTTATAAAATATTAAAATATTATATTATTAATAAAGTGTATCTCAACATCAAATTATAAAATAAGGTTTCCATAAATAGAAACAATAATAATATATGATGGAAAACCTTACTCCAACCAAATATTGAGCCAAGTAATCACCCAATGACTGCTAGATGACTCTCTCACCATGCCTTATTAGCCTACGAGAGCCGAGAATAGGCTAATTCCTCCAAACACCAGTGCTCATAAAAAAGGGGACATTACAGTCCGCCCTACCTAAAATTGCTTGTCCCCAAGCAATCTCAGCAACAAGTACAACTTTTCTCCACCTAGATCCCAAATGAAAATTTGTGTAATATCCCAAACATCACCAAGCAACCCTTGCAGCAGTAGCACAACCTATTGAATCAACTCAATAGCTGATGTAAACCATGCCAAATATGAATGTGCAATGAAAGCCTAAGTAGGACAACCATCAATCAATGAAGAATCAAAGAAGATTAAATCACCAACCAACAAGTAGATAGCTGCCCTGTCATATGACATATGTAATAAATCCAAAGATGGGTTGTAGATGCCTTCATTACCCACCAAGAACAACTCTTGAGTGGTTGATCAACTAAGAGTGTCATTACCAACAACCTCATCCTCCTCAAGAGAATGATCAACCTCCCCAACACATGAAGAACCCTCAAATTGTACCATGTCCTTCGATTTCCCAAACTTATCAACCTCATCACAAAGTGCTTCCCTCCTTTGAGTAAGGAGTCTTCGAATATTATCTATTCCTTTTTGTCTTGCCAAGTTGGAGAGATTGACTTTTTCTTTCATATTGTGAAGACATTGTCTTGCCTTTGCAACCACTAATCTAGCCTCCTTGGCCTTCCTCAACCACTCTTCATTCAACATTTTAGACCTTTTAATATCTTCAATGCCAAAGTACACAAATTCAGTCCTCTTGATATCTTCATGTCCACGAATGAATGTGGGGCTGCTATCGAAATTTGATATCATATCACTTGCTTGTTCATGATCATAAGCTTCTTCTTCATAAGAATGATGATGCACTAGGTTGTTGTCCTCAAACCAATCTATTATGACATCATGCCATTGTAGAATTCCTTCTTCATCATGTGAAGATAAAACACTAGTGGCTACTCCACTAGGTAGAGGATAAAATTCCATATCCTCCCTTATATCTTGTGCCTCCAATAGACTTCCATATGAATCAACATTCATTGAACTACAATCTGATTCTTTATCATGATAGGAAGAAGCAATGTTAAACTCACCTATTGAAGCATCACAAGAAACCATATCCTCATGCGACTGCTCCAAAACAATTGATTTGTCTTCAATCACCATTTGTTCTTCTTCAACCTTGAAGTCCTTTTGAAGTATTGTGTGCCCAACTTCTTCCTCTATGCAGGTCTAATTTTTGTCCTCCCTAGAATCAGATGTATGCTGGTCACCAACTGCTACAAACTCCTTGTAGAGGTTTCTAGAGACCTCTTGTTCTTCCTTCCTTTCATTTTGTGTTGTAGACTTCTTAGAAATGGAAGTCACATACCTTGCAATTTTGTTTATGTTTGTAGATGAGAGCAATTCAGCCATCTTTCTTTGACTTTGTATAAGCTTCTCCAATTCTCCCATCATGGCATTTAACTGCATCCTAGGAATAGCCATAATGTCTTTGTTCTTCACCTAACAGGATGGCAGGAGACCGATTTGATACCACTGTAATGAGCCTACTCAAATCTGACCTCAAAGTGTTGATTAAAGCTCAATAAATTTTCTCAAACACTTCAAATGAAAACCTTCAACTTGCTGGTCTGTGGTTTCAGTCTGATGTTTGCTTGATAAATACTAACTGAAGACTTCCAATGATTACAATTCAACACTATGATGTCTAAACTATATTCTAAATGCATCAATGACTTAATTCTACCCTTTACAATGCATTTATATGATTTTTATATGCAAAACATGCACCTATAGCCAAGTGACATTTTTTCATACAATTGGCATACATTCAACCATGTAAATAGGTTATTTACACAAATATGATATGCAACTACAACTTATTGAAGAATGCAACTTGTTTCTCTTTATTTCATATGCCAAATACATTGTAGGAAGAAGCAAGTAGGGACAAACTCATGACTGAATAAATATGGAATGCTGCAAACTTCTGAGTACAATATCAATAGTAAGATACTATCCTATACACTAGGAATGAAGTAAACCATGAAGGAACCTAGAGTAATAAGATGCAAACTAATCGCTTTGAGAAGCTTCCTTGGTTGATGCTTTGAAGACCAAAAAAAAAACCACCTCTTGAAGTGTCACCCCTGATCTACCAATCTACAACTGGATATAAGATATATCCCAAGCTTTGAGTCCCTTTATTCCGCTAAAAATCCTTGCTATGTCTCTAGAAGTGGAGCACCCTTCTTTGCTGGTGAAATTGATGCACATATAAGGCTTCTTGAATCAAAATGTAATTCCCATCAAAGTCTGAAGATTTATGGAACTAATGGCTGCTTGCACACAATAATTTGATTCTTCTTGGCTACTTGGAATATTCCCTCCAAACTCTAGCACCTAGCCTCTATGCCCACCAATGATGCCTCAGCAATTTTATTGAATTTTATGTGAGCTCCCTTGAAGAAATTGCACCTTCCCAGTGAGTTACCCTTGCTGCAAATGCAATCTTTAGATATTAAATTATAACCAGTTGTTATCAACCTCCAACCCTCCATAATGAAGCACCACAATACTAGGATGAAAAAATCGATGCTTATTGTGTCTCCAATGAAGAAGTCAATGGCTGGTATGAGGTATGAAGACACAAATCTGAGAATGCAAATACCCCAATCTGATTATTCTTTCCAACAAATATCATCAAAGGTTCCTCCAATCGATATAGACAAAGTTGGAATCAACCCAGCAATACATCAGCTGCTGTGAAAACTCCAAATCTGCAAGTAAATTTGGCCCTTGGCCAACAAATTTAGCCCAGCTGAGATGACTGACTTATCACCTCCACAACTTGCAATAATTTAGGTGATATTTCACACCCTCAAAATCACATACCAATTGAGAGTTTTCATTCTCAATGGCCAATGGGGACTACTGCAAAAACCCTAGGCTCCACAATGTACATCAACAACAACATCAACAACAACAGATCTGGATGCCTCAATAGTGAGACCTCGAGGTCTATTTATGCTTTTTCCTCTAGAGGTCAGCTTCAATAAAATAATATTATCTTTTGACTTCTAGAAGATTCCAATATATTTTATTTTTTGCACTTTATAAAATATTAAAATATTATATTATTAATAAATTGCATCTCAACATCAAATTATAAAATAAGGTTTCCATAAATAGAAACAATAATAATATATGATGGAAAACCTTACTCCAACCAAATATTGAGCCAAGTAATCACCCAATGACTGCCAGATGACTCTCTCACCATGCCTTATTAGCCTACGAGAGCCGAGAATAGGCTAATTCCTCCAAATGCCAATGCTCATAAAAAAGGTCACCATGCCTTATTAGCCTATGAGAGCCGAGAATAGGCTAATTCCTCCAAACGCTAGTGCTCATAAAAAAGGTGACATTACATCATAAGATTTGAGCTTGTTGTGAAGGAAGGTGTAGTCTTTTGATTAAATTTGATTAGTTATTCAATATAATATTGTGTATCATTTCTTCATTCTAAAAAATGAATTGATCTATAAAATTTATTGTCATGCTTATCTTGCTCATATGGGGTTCCTTCAAATCCAATTTTTAACATTATAACCATTATTTTTAATAGAAAATTTACATGACAATTGTTATTTTTTGTGAAAGTGATGAATTCTTTATTCGTTCCTTGACATAAATCTCCTTGCTAAGATTTTACTTTGTTTACAGGTTGGCATCGAGAGACAATGACAATTTTTCTCTCACACTGGCATCAAAAAAATAAATAGATTGGAGTTAAAGAATTGAGCATTAAATTTGAAGTTGATAAAGTGTTTTTAAATGGTTAGATCTTCATTTTATGCTTTAATTTTTTCTTTTAGACTAACTCACTTTTGTTTAGGCTCTAAAACAAACATTACAAAAGCTTTCAATTTTCGTTGCAAAGGGTTAAAATGAACTTTAGGAAAATTGACTAGATTTCGTTTGAGGTTAAAAATTGCACAAGACAACTCTCATTTGTCCTTTTTTTGTTTTAAAAATAATTCATCATTGCTTTGAAGCTAAAAATGAACAAGTGCTTAAAATGTGTGATTTTGTCTTTGGTGCATTTTGAGTATGTATCCTCTCCCCTTGCACTTCGTGCAATTTAGGGTGCAAGAGAAACACTCAAAATGCATTTTATTGCTTTCAGTCACCTTTAAGAGAGGGATTACTATGAGAAACACCTTGCAAAGGGAAACTCATAGGAAAGTTCTTGCAAGCATGTTAACCAATGGGCTATATCAAAGGATATGAAATCATGAGAAATTAGCATCAATTTGTGCCAACAACAAATTGCACCTAATCCCTTGCCTTAAGTGGAATGAGAATAGTTGAAGAGCCTTAAGTGGCCAAGCAGGTGAGTGTTGGTTCTAGTGTTCACACTTTGTTGTCATTAAGAACCTTTTTTGTAGTAACCAACCAGTCCATCCAACGATTTTATCAAATTGGTGCATTGGAACTTAGATTCCAAGAAGTTACTTTCCATGTCTGATCTTGGTTGAAATATAGAGGTTAACACTTCATTCTTAACATACCTTTTTATTTTTTCCTTGGTTGCATGTAAAATCATCTCTTCTACTATGGAGGGCATGAGGCAAGCCCACCAAGAAAAACATACCAATTGAGCTAGGATGTTATATTGCTTGTGAGTCAATTTGAAAAAATAGTGCTTCGATCCAAAACATCGAAACCAACATTCAACAAATCATCAGAATTTCAAACCCTTTCGGAGGAACAAAAAGTCCACATGTTACTACTTGTACCTAGGGGTTCTTATCCCTAGAAGGCTTCTAAACAATGAGACCCATATCTTGATTCATTCATTCCAAAGTCAACAATTGGAAACTATGCTCTTGAAACCTTGATTTTTGCATAATGGACCTTGTGGAATGAGAACAAAATCAAGACATAGACATTCAATTTGAAAAACTAAACAAGAAGTGTGGATGTGGTAAAATCAATTCATTAATCAAGATAAAATCAATTGAACCCCACACATGTGCTTGGTATCTTTTGGTCATATGGTTTTCCATGCAAACATTGGTCTTTTGGTTTGAACTACTCTTAGAGAAAAGCATGTTCTTCAATATCTTGGTCTAGTAAACAAAGTATCTCTAAGTCTCTTAGGATCAAAATAGAAACTTTCATCCATCTCCCAAACATCAAAATCAAAATCACCCCACGAACAATTCTTGAAAATCTTGAAAAAATCCCTCATGCTAAACTTTGGGCAAATCAAAATCATTTCATTTGATTAGATGTGTATAGATGAATCCTTCTCGACATATTTAGTCAAAATATCAATCCTTGTGAACAAGTCTATCCCTTGATAACATTCAACATCTTGTGGATTATGAGTTCACTATCCAAAATCCAAAATCAAACCAAATCAAAATCATCTTGTTTGGTTAGGTGTGTCTAGATGAATCCTTCTTTACACATTTAGTCAAATTATCATTTTGTGGAAAAATTTACTCTAGGACAACATCCAACCTCTTAGAGTTTATGAGTTCAGTATCCAAATCAAATAAAATTGATCCCAAATCTAATCAAAACATCAATCCAAGTCCTAAAGTTTAGTGTCCTCTTCAAGGTTTCATATCTCATCACCAATCATCCATCTTTCATATCTCATCACCATCCTTTTAATCCTTAAAATCTTATACTTTCATTTTTGTACCTAGAGTTTAGATCAATCCAAAGAATTAGATATTCACCTCCCAAATTCTTGAAAATTGATCCTTATCTACGGTCCAAACTAGACCTCAACACAAGAAGAACATGGAATATAAACTTGATCCATACATCATGAGCAGTCTAAACCAACCAAACACTCAAAGCCTTACAATTATGATTGATTATCAACACTCCCATTTATACAATCCGTACGTAGGATCATTATTTCCTATAAACCTCAATGGTACAACAAATATGAGTATGCCTAGTCAAAAGTTTGGAACACCTTTCCCAATGGTAGATTTAAATCCAAGTCCAAAACTACAAATCTATCAACCAAAAACTCAATGCATGAGTCCTCCACAAATCAACATTATCCCACCAAATCCCTACATGCCAAATGTGAATGTACCAAGTACAACTTTACCAAACATGAACATTTTGAATCCAAACTTGGTAAACTTTGGGATGGATACATTTCTAAATCATACAAATATTATTGAAAGTATGAACAATATGTTAACAACTTTGTGTATTGATCCAAGTCAACGTAACACCATGCAAAATCAAAGTTACTTAAATCAAGGAAATGTGATTCAAAAACACAACAATGTTCAATTTCAACCTATAATGCCAAATCCAAACATTATCCCAGATCAGAACATTGTCCAAGATCAATTTGTCCATAATCTCATGTAGATTCCACAAATGTACATTCCAAATCTGCTTAAACAAAATCCAAATCAACTATATCAAAGGAGTAAAAAAAATCAAGATCAAACTTTGATAGATCAACTTGCTTCACTTTCCAAACTAATTGAATTATTGAGCCAAGAGACCTCTTCACTCCAAAATCAATACATTCTTCCATCAGTTGAACCATGTCATCAAAGAATTGAGTTATGTCCACAACCACATCAAGAACAAATCAGATGTCAAGATCAACAACATCAGCAACAAATCCACCCCCCACATCTCGAAGATTAATCACCACATCTCAAAGATCAATCACTACAAGGTCAATTCAAAGTGCAAATCTCACAAGGGAACAAACAAAAATACACACCACTTGGTAGACCAATCAAATCAATCCTGCAACAATTGGTACAAGAAAATCTCATCAAGCTCCTCGTCTATGGGAACTATCAAGAAACCCTAGTTAAACCACCAAGGTATAATGAGGAGAACCATTGTGATTTTTAAAAAATAAAGGGACATGCAACATCAAGTTGTATTCGACTCAAAAATCTCATCCAAGACCTCATTGATCAAAAGATAATCACTGTTGGGGACAATGATGAAGATTCAACCACTAGTGATAGCATTCACAATCTCTCCACCACAATTGTTGAAAAAAATGATCAAAATCTATCTATCGATAAATATATTTCTACCTCATCCAACAATCAAAACAACATACATCAAGGGTCACTTTTCAATCATGATCAAAATCCACCAACAATACCCAACAATGATGTAATTCAAAAAATGTCAACATCACTTGACCCTATGGTTGAAGACATTCACAATCTCTCTACCACAATTGTTGAAAACAATGTTCAAGATCTCTCAATTAAGGATCACATTGAAGATGTTTCCATGTCATCCGATGACCAACTCACCATACATCAAGAGCCAATTTTTAGTGATCTATTTCAAGGAGTGTTAGGGTTATTTGATCCTATTGACATAATCCATGATCCATCGACCAATGATCATGCTAAAAATGTTTCTACATTATCTAATGAGTTAGAGGAAATATCTCAATGATTTATTCCAAAGCATGATCAACATCTTTCACCAAAGTCTAGCAATGGTCCTTTCCAAGACATGTTGACTCCATTTTACTTCATGGTTACAAATATTGAAGGAATCCTCAACTTGACACTTGATCCAAGTCCACTCAAAGATCAAGAAGATATTGAGCCAATTCCCATGTCTAATGAGGATATCCAAGAACCCTTCATAATCAATCCATCCTTTGAAATAGACCCATGTCAAGAACTTGATCCAAAGCATGTCAAAAGTATTTCCAAAATTAATCAAGATCAAGAATTTGTATCTCCAAACTACTACAATGATCTAATGAACATTCTCCTATCTATACAAGATGTCGCAATGATGATCATATCCACATAGCATATAATCCTCCATCTACCCATGGGATGCTTTTTGTGAATGGACACGTAAATGATCTTCATCCAGAATAGGATTCCTTTACTCTTGACATTACTACACAAAAAGAGTAGGTTATTGATTCCTATGCTCAAACTAAGTTGTCAACATCAAAATTAGATATATTCCAAATTCAGACTAAGGACATCATGAATAAATATATCCAGCATTATCCACTCAAGGAAACAGGTCAGACATAATAGGATATTTTGAATTCAGCAGCACAAAAAAATCCAATAACATCATCTATGGCAGTCACTTATCAGAGAATGCATTCTAAACAAGAGCTCTTAGAATAGGTAGAATCAAAGCATGAAGGAAATATTCTGACAATACTAAGGGAAACTATGTCTCAAGCAAATGTCAACATAGGGAGCATGAAGAGTCCTTATGATAAAACTAATGTCAATGCTACAACCAGCCATGTCATGAATCTTCATCCACCCATCACCCCATCCATAAATTGGGACCAACATCAAAGGAAATATTTGAATCAAAACAAGAACATTATCAAAGTAGAAGAAGCAAGGAAGCATAATGGATAAATCAAATACAAATGGATACCAAAGAACACAAAGAAAGATTATCCCTATCAAACTCCATTAGTCAAAGAAACTATGGGGCAAAATAAAGAAGGGAAGAGTATCTATCAAAGATGTCCGCAAAAGAAAAATCTCTAGCTTCTAAAGTGGCGTACAAAGTATATCAAGCAATTGGTCCTAATTACACACACACTTTCATATCCATGCATCATTTCTCATCTTCCCAAGTTTGGAGAGTTAAAGGTTCCAAATTGTCAACCATTCCATCTCCCATTCCTAAATGCACTCCATCCACACCTCCACGCATGATATCCAATTCTTACATTGACCATGTATTGGAAACAACCCTTCATCATAAGGATTCAAAAGGAACTCTATCATGATGTATGCACAAAGATAGAGTTAAACTTTGGTATCAGCAAAGCAGTTCAGGCATCTCAAAAGTTGCATTCAAGTGTGTGTATCCTGGAAAAGAAACTTCTTCAAGAATGATATCGACGGCACATTATGAGTTTTCTATATTTGAACACCTTATTTTAGCACAAGATAATCCATATCCATCCATCGATACACTTATCCAAGCATCCATCCATGGAATTCCATACATTGCTAGACACTAGGGGCAAATATTTACATCTTACTTCGAGAATAAATCTTGAGCTATATCCTCCAACTCATGTGGGGATCTAAACATTGGAAAATGTGAAATCAAACTAGTCAAAACACTTTTGAGCAAAAAAATCCAACTCACTAGCCCATGGCACATTTTGACGAGAAGACATTCCTTATCACACTGAACATCTTTCATCTAACACCAATCCAAACAACGACTATCACTCGCAACTAATTTACACTTCAAACATCACATCAAATTATTTGAAAAACTTTTGTTTGAAATCAATCTTCATCAATTGTGATCAATCAAATCTAATAGAAAATTCATCATCTTATGATATCCTTGTGTTGCTTAACACTATCCTTGCATTTTTGTGTATCCTCAACAATGTTATCATCATCAATCCCTCATCATCTTAGGATATCCATCCTAATCCTTGTGTTGCGCAACACTATCCTTGCATCGTTGTGCATCCTCAACAATGTTATCATCATCAACCCATCCACCTGAGCTTGTCTTTCAAAAAAATCCCAAAATAGATCATTGATATCGTCACACACACCCATATCCAAATTGTCAAAATCATGCTAAAAATCCAAAAACATTTGAAACATATCAAAAATCCAAAAAATCCAAAATCACATCAAAATCCAAAAATATTCAAAAAATATCAAAATCCAAAAACATTCATAAAATCTCATAAAACACAAAAACATTTGAAAAATCTTGAAAATACCAAAAAAAGCCTCAAAACATTCCAAAAACATCAAAAACATCCAGATATTTGAAAAAATCCATCTATCACATCTCGCTTTCACTCAAAATAATCAATCATCCATAATAAACTGGTCGTCACCTTCATTCTTTGGCAACACAAATAGAAATAATCACAACAATCAAAAAAAGCAAACTTCAAACACAAAATCAAAATTGAAACAACAAACCTTTAAACACAAAATCAAACTCTTGATCATTTTCAAACATGTCATTCAACCTTAAATCAACAGCCTATCAATCAACCTTATTTTCAAAAATATTCAAAAAATATCAAAATCCAAAAACATTCATAAAATCTCATAAAACACAAAAACATTTGAAAAATCAAAAAATAAAAACATTCAAAAAATCTTGAAAATACCAAAAACAGCCTCAAAACATTCCAAAAACATGAGAAACATCCAAATATTTGAAAAAATCCATCTATCACATCTCGCTTTCACTCAAAATAATCAATCATCCATACTAAACTAGTCGTCACCTTCATCCTTTAGCAACACAAATAGAAATAATCACAACAATCAACAAAAGCAAACTTCAAACACAAAATCAAAATTGAAACAGCAAACCTTTAAACACAAAATCAAACTCTTGATAATTTTCAAACATGTCAATCAACCTTATATCAACAGCCTATCAATCAATTTATCAAACCATCATCATCCTATACAATGCATGTCCTAGGATATATTGTTCCGACAATGGGCATCATTTTGGATATCACCTTGAATTCTTATCCTATCAAAACACATCCCTTTGGCTGGAGGTATGAAGAACATTGTCTTGTTTGTGAACTTGATCTTTTCATTTGATTTATCTTATTACGCTCATTCCAATGAACTCTCGATGATGTCTACTCAAAATGATTTAGAGAGAAAGGAATGGGGCATTGATCATTATATTTTGTCTATTGTGCTTGTTGGACGTTCTTGTAATATAACCTTGGCGAATAGTTGCTCTATTAGGTATGTATGGAGTGTGTTTTGGGAAGCTTGTTGACTATTGCATTGATAGGTTATACCTTTCTATGTTTTGGTCTGAGATGTTTGAAACTCTAAAGTGCATCCTAGCAAGGTTTTTGTATGTTAGGTGTGAACAAGAATACTCCTATCTATTTGTCAAATCAAATTCCATCACACTAAGTACAATGCCATCCTAGTTTTTTATACCTTGATGCATTGTGCTTATGCATGTTATCAAACATAAGGTAATTAGCCCTTTTAAAGTCCCAATTCTTGATAAGAAAATCATCATACATCTCTCATCATCTCTAATAAAGTCTCATTAGATCATCAACTTGTTGGATCCTCTTGTCATCATCTTGTTTCTTCTTTCTTCTTTTCTGCACTAACATCACGTCATGATCAATTAATCATCATCACCAATGCATCCATCCTGCATCCAAAAATCATTTGCATACACAAATCTCATAATCATAGCATATCACATCATCCATCTCATCCATCTCACATTCATTATATCATCATTTAAGTTGTTTAGGATAATATAGATTAGTTATTCTAAGCATCTTAAAACCATCTCCTTTGCATCATCATCATAAACATCTATATGTCTATCTTGAACCTCTTTATCACAAGATCAACCCTAAAATCAAATCTTTTTTCTTGATCTCTCAAGGGGGCAATGTACCAATGTTCTTCTTTCCTCTGGGCATTTGAAAAATTAGAAATTTTTTGACTTTGATCTCAGTAGTGTTATTATTTGAATCATCGTAGCAAGTACATTGCTTCAAAAAGGGGCAAAATGTAGACACGTAAAATATACATGCATCTGATCCTAACTCACTAATTCCATATCATCCTTAATCATCCCTTTTATCATCATTTTCCCTCTGTAATTACATAAATCAAGTTTATTTGATTAATCTCCTAAGTCATTTCTTTAATTAAATAAATCAGTTTTATGTAATTAATCTCCTAAAGTTCCTTCATTTAATTAAATAAATCCAAATATTTAATTAAATCTCTAATGCTATTTATCTTCTCATTTAATTTAAATAAATCCAAATATTTAATTTGAATGTCACAATCACCTAATCACGTCTTAAATTAATCAAATCATGATTAATCTAATCTAATCACCCATCACATCCTCTAGCTTTTCCCACTTGCACAAATAAATCAATTAATTCATTTATTAAATCCTCATTTTCCTCAGCAAGGCATCTTTGGAGAATATTCCCTCGAGTTTGAATTCAAAAACAAGTTGACATGTCCCTTCCAACATGGCATTAACTCCCCTCTTACATGTCCCCCACTTGGCATTTAAGTTTCTTTTTCTCCCTCCAACAAGCCAAATTTGAATTTGAAAAGGCCAACTAATCCCATTTATTGGCACATTGACCAAAACTTGCACATCCCCTATCCACTCACATTTGGACAAGTCGATCCTTCTTATTGGCTAAATCTTTGTCCCACATTTCTCTCTTTTGGGCAATCTTCCAACTTGAGATTCTATAAATAGAAGGCTCATTCTTCATTTCTGGCATGCACAATTCATGCAAAGTTACTCCCTTCACATTGAGAGCTAATTTTTCCCATTATCATTTGCAATGTCAAGCTTGTCAAGGGTTGGGAAAGGGTTAATTTTCACATCAAACTAGCACCAATCCACTATGGGATAGGTATCCATTATGCTTTTTTATGTTCTTAATTAGTTGTTTTATTTACATTGTGAGACATGATGGATTCTTTCATAGGAGCACTATGGTATTTGCATAGTTTGAACTAACCATGCTAATGTGTTTTGAAGTTTAACCTATTTTGCAGATTTGTGGTGCTCACAACACCCACATGGATAAAACTGGGGGAACCAAATTGATAAGTAGGGAACTCATGGGTAGCTTGGATATGAGTAATTAGATCTTGTGGAGGATTAGGATCATGACATGAAGGTGAAGGGGTGCTTTTATCTTGATTTATGATAGGATCATGGGATGGGGTAGATGATATAGTTTTCTCTTGGTTATTAGATTGAAGGGGATCATCAGATGGAGTGTATGATACACCTTGATCATGCTTGGGATGGGTATCATTAGATGGGGTAATGGATGGAAAGGTTTGATCTTGTGATGGATTAGGGTCATGCCATGGAGGTGCTATGATATGATCATGATATTATGTGTATATGCTAAGACCATAAAATGGTTTATATATGGTAAGATTATGAGATGGTATGGAAGGGATACTTTGATCTTGATATGAAAGGGGATTATGTGGGGGTATGAAAGGTATGGCTTGATCTTGATATGAAATGGGATCCTTTTAGATTTCTTGATCAACAGGAGGATCTTGATCAAAGATAGGTTTATCTTGGATTTGATGGTTAGGAATAGGATCTTGATCAAATATTGGATCACCTTGTACATCATGATCATATAGAAGGATTTCTTAGATGGACTTAAGGATAGAATCATGAGATGGAATGGGATCACAAGTACTTTTATCTTGACATAAAGGGGAATCTATGATGTCATGCTTTGGATCAACGAGGTCCAGTGAGTGACATGGTTAACATTGTATAGGTTTTATGAAGGTGGAAAAACATGAAATGAATGAGGTGGATAAACATAGAATGGATGAGGTGGAAGTGGGTGGAACTAGAAGACTACGACTAGAATTTTGTGAAATAGGATTTTGTATCCAGGTTCTTGTTTTCCTTTGATGGTGACTTTTGGTGCTCCTCGGAGGGTGAATTTTGGTGCTCCTTTGATGGTAATCTTTAGTTCCCCTTGGAGGGTGACTTTTGGGCTTCTTTTGATGGTGTTTTTCTGCTTGGCAATGGGTTGACTAGGATGTAAAGTGCATAAGATATGATTATGGATGGGTGTTATTTAAACATGGAATACATTTTGGTTTCCCTTTTGAATGGACAAAAATGATGACATGGGGGCTTGGATGGTTTTTAATATCTCTTGGAATCAACTTATAGGACAAATTATCATAGATTTTATGTCATTGTTAAAGTAGTTGGCAAGGAGAAATTCAAAAAGATCTTGAGGTATGAGATGGAATATGGAGGATATGTTAGGCACATTTTAATCCATGTGGTGATGAAGGATGTTGAAAATGAAGTATGTAGATTAAGGATGATGATAGAGATTAAGAATGATAATGAAGAATAAGGATTAAGGGTAATGATGGAGATTAAGGATGATTATGGAGATGGAGATTAAGGATAATAATGGATTAGGAAATAAATATTTTGATATGGATTATGGATCATGGTTATGATAATGATTAGGACCTCAATTGGATTAGAAAAATTAGTTAATCTTGGGGTCCTAAATGATGGACTATGAATGGATGTGGATGATTGATATTCTTGAGATGATGTGGATTAGATAATTGGGTATGATTAGGATAATATGGATGATTAGAATATTAGGGGGATAATTAGGATGATTATGAATGATTAGGATGGGGTGACAAGGATTATTATGAATGATTATGGATGATAAGGACAAGGTGATTAAGATGAAAAAGAAGGATAATTAGGGTGAAGAGAGATGGTTAGGATGAAAATGAATGATTAGGATTAGAAGAGATTATTTGAATGAAGGGGAGTCAGGATGAAATGATTAGGATGAAGGGAGGTGATTAGGATGAGATGATGGATGGTTATGATGACTAGGATAGGATGATTGATTTGACTTGGATGACTAGAATAGGATGATTAGGATGGAGAATAGGGACTAGGATGATGAGAAATGGTTATGATGAATAGGATGGGATGGTTGGGTTAACTTGGATGACTAGGATAGGTTGATTAGTATGGAGAATAAGGATGAGAAATTTTACTTAGAGGACACCTATATTTGTTTGTTTTTGAAGTTTCTAATATTTTGGGATTTTTTTTTATTTATTTTTTTGGTTTATGATTTTTCTTTCTTGATTAATATTTAGATCTTGAATATGGATTCACACATGCAAGACAAAATTTTATGCAAGATGTAATAAAAATGATTATGATAAGAAGACACTTCCAAGAACAAGAAAAATCATAGTAATTATTCAAGTAGGTAGATTGATGAATGGTCTTAAACTAGGATGCACAATGATCTAGGGATGTCCTCTATATACGTTGAAGGTATGTGAGGCCCAATTTCATGAATTTGAAAGGAGAATAATGCTAAACAACCAGGAGGAGAGGGTAACCTACACTCCACCTTCACATCCCGAAGGTATACAATTCTCTAGGGCTTAACAAAGATTGACAAGATTCTACTTCCAAGAGGTGTGTCTTTCGATTCAAACCCACTATTTATACTCCGTCGGAATGCTAGAGTTGAGGTTTCCCCTAGAGTGATCACTTCTCTAGGAAGACCCCCTAAGAAGGTTATACAAAAGTGATGTAAATAATGTTTTTAATGTCCATGATCATATGATAATGTGATGAGAGAGCATACACATGTATTTGATCACACAAACAATGTTCATTAACCTTAGAAATGGAAATTTGTGATGTGAAAATGAGAGTGTTGAAGAGTACTTATGATTCTCAAGATCATATGGAAATGTGAGGGAAGAGCATACACACCTCAAAGAACAAAAAAGAATACCAAGAAATGCAAACACTTGTTCTTTTTAAGCCCAAATTGAATGTATGATTTTGAAAAGATAGTTTTTTTTTTACATCCAATTTGAAATGTGATGTTGTAAACAAGCTTAAGAAAAAGATATGAGTTGAAAAGTGTAAACCTAGGTTTTCTTTAGCTCAAAATTTATGTCCACTTGATCCAATTTTCCCTTTCAAGAGTTTATTTTTCTACACATTAACAAAACCAACAACAAAGTAAAACCCTAAAAAGATAATTGACCACTAATACTAGAGGATTAGATTAAACCATACCAAACACTAATTAACAAAAAAAATATTTTTTTTATAATTATTTTAAGCTCAAAAATAAATTTTCAAAAACACAAGCCTACTAAAATTTAAAAAGGTTTCCAAAAATGAAAAAAAAAATGAAAAACTCTTTGATTTGAGCCCTATAGAGTAGATATATTGAAAAACCCTAATGTTGATTTGCTCCTAAAATTATTTTCTTATTAAAAACAATTAAAAAAATTATAAATAATTCAAAACAGATCCAAAAAAAAAGTTTTTGGATTAAAAGCTCCTAATATCATCCCTGCAAAAAAAATTATGCAAGAATTTGTAGCCATTTGAGAGATATGTTCAAATCCTTGAAAACTAGAGTTTTGTTAAAAATGATGCAAAACTTGCAAGAAAAAGCTGACAAACCTAAAAAAAACAAGATAGATAGTATAGTTTTTTCTATAGTATAATATGAATCAATTATTTATATATAAATATTTTAATAGAATATAATATGCAAATAAAAGCTAAGGTTAAATACATTAAAAATTAAATTAAATTAAGCATAACTTAATGGGGGACACCCCTACCCCATAAAAAAAAAGCAAGCTAAGATAGTCTAGTGTTTTTATAGTATAATATGAATTAAAAATTAAATTAAATTAAGCATAACTTAATGGGGGACACCCCTACCCATTAAAAAAAAAGCAAGCTTGTTTTTATAGTATAATATGAATTAAAGTGTGATTTTATCTATCAAGTCTGTAACTAAATATAATAAATCTATTATTTATCTATAAATATTTTAATAGAATATAATATACAAATAAAAACAAAGGTTCAAATACATTAAAAATTAAATTAAATTAAGGATAACTTAATTTAATCTTTGTTTTATTAAAACATTATGAATTCTTTTAATTCAAGTAAAATAAGAAATTCAATATTACTAATTTATATATAATAGAACATAAAAAATTTCAATTAAATTTAGTTATTTCATCTAATACATTTAAATAATTATTATGTTGTGGTTAAACATAAAAAATTGTGTCTCTTCTTAGACATACAAAATTCCTACAACACTTATATGACAACAACATTTAAAATCTCTTTTAGTATGTTGACAACAACATTAAAATAATCATTCATAACGGACTGTTTTGAGTAAAAAACTAATTGTAATAAGTTAAACCTGGACTTGAATCTTTCTCCACCTGCTGAAGAATAAGACACTTTGGTGCCTACATAATACTCAAATACATGCAAACCTAAAAAGATTGGAGGCATTATATTGAGTTGTTGAAGATTTGGATGTGGATGCTCATAATTATATGAGCATAACATTAGCATAGAATATAGGGTCATGCCATGGAGGTGCTATGATATGATCATGATATTATGTATATATGCTAGGATCGTAAAATGGGTTGGATATGGTAAGAATATGAGACGATATGGAAGGGATTTTTTGATCTTATATGAAAGGGGATTATGTGGGGGTATGAAAGGGATGGCTTGATCTTGGTATGAAATGGGATCATTTTACATTTCTTGATCAACAGGAGGATCTTGGTCAAACATAGGTTTATCTTTGATTTCATGGTTGGGAATAGGATCTTCATCAAATACTAGATCATGTTAGACATCATGATCATCTAGAAGGATTTCTTAGATGGACGTAGGGATAGGACAAAATGTTAAATAATTATTAATAGTGGGAGAAAGGTGGAAAATAAAATAACAATTTAATTAAAGTAGAGAAAAAGGACAACATATTAAATAATTATTTAATAGTGGAGTGAAAGGTGAAAAATAATTGATAAACAGAATTTATTTAATTATGGAAGAAAAGGCTAATGAATAATTAAATAAAGAAAATAATTATTTAATTATAGAATAAAAATGAAATAAATAAATTAAATAAATAAGATTTTATTTAATTATAGAAAGAAAGAATTAATTAGTGATGTAATTTATTTAATTAATCAAGGAGGAATAAAGAGAAAATGAATTAATTAAATAATTAAATAATTATTTAATTAATAAGGAGAATAAGACCTTAGGAAATAATCAAATAATTTAAGGAGTGACATGGATATTCACATTTGATTATATGTAGGTTAAGGTTCTGGAAGAGTTAGAAAAACATGGATGAGAAATGATGATAGGTGGATGAAACATGGGTTAATTGATGACTGATAGGATGGACAATAAGATGAGGTTTGGAGCTGGAAGTGGATCTAGGACTATCTTGAATATGATTCGATGTGAGAATAGATGATTTTGATATGATAAGGTTCTTGATGAATTCTTAAACTTTGAAGGGATGACCTTTTGTGAGGAATTTCTTCAGAGGGGGTGGATTTTAGGAAGATTGTCCCTTGATTAGATGCAGGTTGAGGTTTGATAGAGTGATCCCCTTGGTGATGTAAATAATGACTCCTTGATCATGTTTTTTTATGCACAAGAATGTGTTTTTTGGCTTGGCAAGTGGGTTGAAACACTACACATGTGAAGTGCAATGAGATATGGTTATGGATGGGTGTTATCTTAAACGTGAGGGGAATAAATTTTGGTTTCTTCCTTTTCAATGGAGGAATGAGAATTTGACATGGTTTTGTGCTTGGATGGTTTTTAGTATCTCTTGGAATCAACTATATGGGAAAATTGATCATAGATTTTATGTCATTATTTTTGATAAAAGGGGAAAATGGGTTTTACAGGGACCCCAAACTGTGAAGGAACATTACAAGAAAAGATCAGACAACCAAACAAAACAAACCAGAAAGGTCAAACCAAAAAACACAAAGTAAACACCGAAACCCCAACCATAATTCACAGTTTGAGAAGCTCATCTGTTCTCTAGTTTTGCATATCTGACCCCTTTATAAAAATTTGAATCATCTTCGGGTGGGGGGCCTTTCTTTTAGATTGGATTGGTTCTTTTGGAAATCCCATTCCTATCCTGGTTTTTTCTCCTAATCAAATCCACCACAAACCCCTGCAGGCTTTATCAAGCTTTTAGTATCGCATTGATGATAATGGATTGTGTCTTGAATTCATAGTTTTGATCAGCAATGGATTGATGGATTCCTGATTTTCAACCTTTCAATATTTCTTTTGTGTCTTATCCTTCACATCTTTCTTCTCGTTCAGCAATAAGCCCCAGCTCTTCAATTTTCTATGAAGAGACAATTTTTAATTTTGTTCATTATTTCATGAAAATCCATTCCAGATTCAAGTGGGCCATCGAATTGGTTTTCCAAGGTCAAAAGCGGGAAGGACTTTCTAGAATTGACAAAATTTTCACTTACAGTCAGGGGGCTATAATTATCCTGTTGAGGTTGGGAAATGGGCGTTCTCAAACTATCCACTCTTAATAAAAAATAAAGGGGACCCATCTGGAAAAGTTAATAAATATAATATGCCCAAAAACTAGGTTAGTGGATAAAGGTAAATAAACCAGGCACCTCAAGGAGGTGAATGAAGGTGCGAAGGCTTTTAGATTGAAAGTCTTTTCACGCTGGGAAATGATCACAACTGATTTTGTATTTCATTAAGTTCTCCAAATTAGACTATAGGGTTTAGGGGTAGGGTTTTGGAAGGGTTAGGAATGGAAGGGTTAAGTTGGGTATGGTTAGGGTTATGTGAAAAAAACTAAGATAAGGGTTGGGTTAAGATCAGGGTTTATGTTTAAGATTTAGACACGAAGATTAGCTATGGGTATGGTTTAATTTAGCATTTCTTAAGTTTTTTAGGTTTCTTGTAAGATTGTGTGAAATAGGGTTGATTGATATTAGGTTAGGAATGATTATGCTTTATGGTTCGATTGGGAAATTTAGGGTTCCATTAGGGTTTATGGTTTAAGGTTTGGAAAATTTTGAGAAAAAGGGTTAGGATTATTTTCTAAGAAATATGTATTTGATTGGGCCTGGTTTTCAATTAAAAAGTAATCATTTCATTTTAGGGTTAGTTTTAGGTGTTTTGATTGGGAATCAAAGTTGAGTAGGTTCCTTTTTTTTATAGTTGTATTTTTGGCTTAGAACAATGGGTTCACTACAATGTGAATTGTTACATGAGGATATGGTTGGGGATCATTGGTAAGAAATTGGTTGTTTTCATGGTTAGGGTTATTTTTATTTTACTAACTTATAAGAAAATTACATATATATTAGTTTTCAGGGCAGGTCCAGGAAGGCTAGGGTTAGGAAAAAAGCAAACCATAGGATTAGTTTTGGTAGAGTTGAGATTGGTAATAATTAAATTACCATTAGGGTTAGGGTTCAAAAAGCCAGGGTTAGTTTAGGGAACAATTAGAAGTTTTCTTTCATCTAGTTCTGAACACAATTCCTGAAAGTTATTAGAGATAGGTTTTCTTTTAAGAATTTTTTTAGTTGAGATGGGGGAATGAGAAAGAGAATTTTAATATGATCATGGTTGAAAGGGTAGGGAGTTTATTTCCAAAAAATTCAATTAGGGGTTTGATTGTGATTTGGTATTTTGTTAGGTTATAGTAAGATATGGTTAATTAGGGTGGTTTCCTTTAAGGGTTTTATAAGGTAGCAACTAGTTGTGGGAGGTTGGGTTTTGCTTAGATTATCCAAATTAGTGTTATTTTGCAGAAAAGGGTTAATTTGTTAGGTTAGGTAAGACATGATTTTTCAGGGTTGGTATAAGAGGGGATGATTTGGCATATGAAATCTAGGAAAAGGTAAAGAACAGAAAAGTCACTTTAGAATTGAGAATACAATTCATCACCTACCTCCTGATTTAAGCAAATCTTAATTCAATATTATGAGGGACCCAACATACAGAACAATAAATTAAGCCTACTTAAACCTTTAATAATAATAAAAAAATTACAAAATTATCTTTAAAGATCTAGATTAAATTTAACAAAGTTAATACATAACAATAATAAAATTACTATACCATGTACTAATATTAATAATTAATTTATAATAATATATAGTTAATATCTTTAATAATGATTTTAATAATATCTTAATATTATCTAAATGTAGATGTTTAATTATTTTTTTAAGGAAGAAAAGTAGGGTTTGGAAGGGTTCCATCTAATTTTTGCTCAACCTATACCTTATAGATTGATATTAAATATATAAACTCTTTTTCTTTCTTAATTAAGAAAAAATATTGAATCTAATATTTAAGCATATTTGGATATTTAAAAACTTTGTTAGATAAATTGATTTACATAGAAGTTAACATAAATATCTTAAATAGCGGCCTCCTTTACGTCCATACAATTTGAAAACCTATTCCATAGGAAAAAAGTTATTCTTGTGGTTTTCATAGGCAATGCCGTGTATCAGAAATCCATCTTGCTTCTCCAGCTTCAACTCTGGCAGCACATCATTAAAATAAAATAATTTCTTTTTCTCCTTTTTATCTCCTAACCATCTTACATAGGTAAAAAGGCGGCATCTTTTTAAATTCCGGTGGGTTCCCAATTAAAGTGTTTTTCCTTTATAATCCCTCAAATTGCAGATGATATTTAGCCCCATGATAGTTGGACAACCAATTTACCTACCTATTGAACCCTATGATGTGAGGGACGTTTTGGTGGAGAAATGGGAACCCCACCTTAACCCTCTAGACTACGGGAAATTGAGGGGCTTTCCCATGTAGAATAGATATGGCTAATTGATAAGTTAAAACTTGTTTCATTAAAAAAAATTTTAAAATTAAAGTAAACAAAAATTCAGTCCAATTTATTATAATAGCCTTAAAAAAATTCAATTAAAAGTTATTCATTAATACATTTAAATAATTTTACGTTGTGGTTAAAGAGTCAAGAATTTGTCTCTTCTTAGGCATACAAAATTCCATTTTTTGAGGACAATTATACATTATAAAATCAGCCTAGTATGTTGAAACACATTCAAAATAATTCATTATAGAAGGTAAATTATAACATTTGAATTAACAAACAATCCTACTAGGTGGAAAATATGTTCATAGATGAGTGGCAAACAAAGATCCTAGAGGAGCTCCTATCGAAAATCCTCCCCAAGGCAAACCAGAAAACTTCAAGAAAAGCAGGGAAAACCATCAGAAGAGGCAATAAATTCATGGCCATCAAAATAGAAATAGCCAAGACAAAATCCTACTGGAGCTCCTAACTCAAAATGTTCATTGCAAAGATTATACAAGGGCTAGGGAAAGCCACCGAAACAATTCCAGTTAAAACTCTTCACGACAGCGGGAAAATTAGGGCCATAACAAATTCACCTCATAAGATCTACCATCAACCAGAATTACTAAAACATTTTGTTAGGTAAATTTGTCATGACAGTGAAGTAACGGTAAAATTTCTTAAAACCGGATACAACTATATTGGAAAACATTTATAAAACCTCCTCTCCCCTACCTTTTTTTTGCTTTTTCCAAACACACGTCTTCCTGCCCTAGTGTAAAAGGAGTCCCTCTTGTCATGTCTGTCAGACAAACCCATGATTCTCAGGAGCAAGTTCATTACACAGGTGTAAGAAAGCGGTCGGGAAAATTTATAGCAAAAATCAATAGCAGAACAAAGAGCCAACATGTGTGGCTTGGAACTTTTGATACAGCCGTGGAGGCCGCCCTTGCTTATGACAGGGCCGCCAGATCTCTCCATGGCGATAAGGCAATAACTAATTTTCCGTCTGCTCTTTCCGAGCCCACATCTTCCTCCCGTAGTGTTACGGGAGTTCCTCCCACCATGTCTGTTGGACAAGCCCATGATTCTCCGGAGCAAGTTCATTACACGGGTGTGAAAAAGCAACCGTCGGGAAAATTTACAGCAGAAATCAGGAGCAACGCAAAGAACCACTGTAAGTGGCTCGGAACTTTTGATACAGCCGTGGAGGCGGCCCTTGCTTATGACAAGGCTGCCAGATCTCTCAGAGGCGACAAGGCCAGAATTAATTTTCCGCCTCAGGGAGAAATCGAATGGAGCGCCACAAACCCACCAACCCCACCACACAGGATCCGTGCTTATGTGAGAAGACCCAGCAGTGAGTGGACCCGTGCTTATGTGAGAAGACCCACCAATGTGCGCAACGCAGCGCCTGCGGATGATTGCCTTTCTTCATCATCGGCCATGACGGATACTGACTGTTTTGAGTCAAAACCTAATTGTAATAAGTTAAACCTGGACTTGAATCTTTCTCTGCCTGCTGAAGAATAAGATGACACTATCTCTGATGCCCGCCACCTAGAGAAGACACTTTGGCGCCTCTGGCTCAATATGATCTCACCACTACTACTGCAACTCTTATGGTATTGTTTTGTTCATGTAATCTACATAATACTCATATGTCTTATGGCTGTACTTTGGCTTTTTTTAAATCTGGGCGGCATTGTATTTGAATAGGTAAATGTAATTTCTTCTTCAATTGTCTGGTGTCAAAAGCAAATTGTAGACCCCTCAGAATTTTGTCCATGGTGGGTAAGGATGGTTAACTGTAGCTTCTCAAATCTAATGAAAGATGAGTTTCTGTTTATCACAGATTTAATATATGCATTTATTAGAATGTTTATTTGTCCTCACGATTTTCTACCGAGATCAGATTTTTGCAGGAAGTTAGATCTCGAATGCAAATTATTAACTTTTTTTTTTGTGCTTGGAAAACTTATTATGGCCTTGGTAATATTTGTGGAAATCTTTGGAAAAAATTGGAATAGGGAAATTTTTATTTTCAGCATTTTGTTCGTTTTCAGTTAATTAAATTCTGCGGTTGTGTGGTTTCAGAGGGAAGATCGATCTATAAAAACTATATTTTATATATATTTAGGTTTTTCTTACATGATTTGTTTTTCTTATTCTTCAAATTTTTAAAATGATTTTATTTTTTATTTTTATTGTTATTTTAAAAAAATAATAGTAACATTTTCCATTGTTTTAAAAAAAATATTAATGAAAATTAAAGTTTGAAAAGGTTTGACAGAATAATACAATATTTGTTTTTCATCTATATATGTATATTTTCACTAATATTTGTTTTTAAAAGATTTGGATGTGGATGTTCATAATTCTATAAGCATAACATTAGCATAGAATATGTTATATCAAAATGGAATGGGAGGTCTTTTCTTTATAGAAAGTCAATTTCAAATGAAGGGCAATGAAGAATGATGTTGATCAATGGATGGGATTGCTTAGAAGCAAAGAGAAATAGGGTTAGGGCAAAAATATGGTTTAGTTAAGGATGAATGGTGGAGATTAAAATGTAATGTCACATGATCAAGGGTAAAAATTATGAAGAGATATTAATAGCAGGGAAAAAGAGGTCGGCCCAAAAATAAATTGTTGGAGTAAATTAAATAACAATATAACTAAAATTAAAGAAAAAGGATAAAATATTAAATAATTATTTAATATTGGAGGGAAAAAGACAAAATGTTAAATAGTTATTTAATAGTGGGAGAAAGTGGGAAAATAAAATAACAATTTAATCAAAAGTAGAGAAAAAGGACAACATCTTAAATAATTATTTAATAGTGGAGTGAAATGTGAAAAATAAATAGATAAATATAATTTATTTAATTATGGAAGAAAAGCCTAATGAATAATTAAATAAGGAAATAATTATTTAATTATAGGATAAAAATTAAATAAATAAGATTTTATTTAATCATAGAAAGAAAGAATTAATTAGTGATGCAATTTATTTAATTAATCAAGGAGGAATAAAGAGAAAATGAATTAATAAAATAATTATTTATTATTTATTTAATAAGAGAATAAAATCTTAGGGAATAATCAAATAATTTAAATAATTTAATTATGTAAGAAGGAGGAAGAAATAATTTGAAAATGGAATTCATAGGCTTAGGACATTTTTTAGTGTCTACATTTTGCCCCTTTTTGAGATAATGTTTCAACTAAGAGAAGTAACATCATTTCAAAGAATACAACATAGTGGGTAGGAAAGGGATTAGGAATAAAAGCATGATGCACCAATCACTAGCAAGGAAGAGGAAGGATTATGAGGAGGTAGTGGTATTCCCCCTTGAGAAGACATGTGGGTTCAAAGAACACGAGTGTACTCAAAATGGATGAGAGGACTCAAAGGGATGATGAATAAAAGGATAGAGGAAAGTAGATAAGGATGATAAAAATATGGATGGAGAGGGAGGATTGAGGATAAAGTAATATCTATAATTTTTATATGATAATGGATTTATTAGTGTTATTATCTAAATTTTAAATATTGTAAAGTATATCTATAATTTAAATATAAATGTATGAAATGATTATTTATCAATGTTAACTAACTTAATACATAAGAATATTTTAAAAAATCAAATACACGCAAACCTCAAAGATGGAAGGTATTATATTGAGTTGTTGAAGATTTCGATGTGGATACTCATAATTCTATGAGCATAACATTACCATAGAATATGTTATATCAAAATGGAATGGGAGGTCTTTTCTTTATAGAAAGTCAATTTCAAATGAAGGGCGATGAACAATGATGTTGATACATGGATGGGATTGCTTAGAAGAAAAGACAAATAGGGTTAGGGCAAAAATATGGTTTAGTTAAGGATGAACGGTGGAGATTAAAATGTAATGTCACATGATTAAGGGTAAAAATTATGAAGAGATAAGAATAGCATGGAAAAAGAGGTTGGCCACAAAAAAAAATGTTGGAGTAAATTAAATAACAATATAATTAAAATTAAAGAATGACCTTACAGCTCCAAAAAGTTGCAACCCCACCAAAAGCACTAGTAGAATCACTGCCTTGAATGGAATAGTGCTAGAACAAAGAAATCTTTTCCACCTTTTCACTTAACATTTTTGTTTCCTGAATGAGGAGAATATCAGGCTTTTGGTCCTAGGCAAAATTGTGTAAAATATCCTGCTTGTAGGGGTTATTTAGTCCCCTAATATTCTAGGACAATAACTTCATGGGAATTTAAGAGAGAGAAGGAGCTCCAGGATGGTTTTTTGGAAGCCATCCGCAACATCTTGAAAGCTATGGTGCTCTCTTATCAAATTTTTGGGTCTTCTTCCTTTGGCTAGAGATATTGCCCCATAGTCTGCTTCTACTCTTGATCTTGTTGAAATCCCACAAGGGGTGATTTTAATTTTAATTTTCAAAATTTTCTTCTTTTTCTTAGATAGCACCTCTTCTCTATCAATATCATCTTGACTATCTGATTCTTTGCTGGATTCCCATTCTTTTTCAGATAGGAATTTCTGTTCCCAGGGGAGGGTATCCATGAGTCCATTCCCACAAGGTAGGGAGATACTTCTTTCAAGAAGGCTTGTCTGGCTAGGGTCCGAATAAGTGTCTTTAACAACATCAAAAGAAGCTAGATCTGAATAGGATTCAACACCTGGGTTATTTTTCCTAACCGAAGACACAATCAAGGGAATGCCTACCTCTAGAGAGAGACCCTGAGAAGGAATATCGTCCAGCCCTTGCATCACGGGGTCCCGAAAGATGGGGCTCATCTTCGAGGTAATAGAGTCATCTGACTTGCTAGGGGCTAATTTCCCAGCTTCCCATTCCACACTTTCATCTTTGTCCTGAGAATCAGAGGAAAACTCTAGAACCAAAACTTGGGGGGTCTAGATGGCAGAGCCTTCATTTCTAGCTTCATCAGAGATATTGTATTGAGAAATATCCGCCTTGCTTAGAGCCAAGTTCCTAGCATTGTAATCCATTCCTTCTCCTTTATCCTAAGAACCAGACTTAATCTCATGAACAAGAGCTTGGGGGACCTGGAAGGTGGAGCCTTCATTTCCAGCGTCACCTGAGAGGTTATCAGGGATTTCAACAACCTTTCCCACTGGCTCCGTAACAAATTTTCCCTCCTATTTCTTTTTCCATACCACTTTTGAATCCCTTTTAGGGTTTTCTATTTCTTTTATTACCTTAAGGGGGCAATGCTTCACCCAATGGCCAAATTTTCTACAGTTGAAGTAGGCAAAGGGGATGGTCTCAAACTCAATAGTTTGCGACCAAGAATCAAGTTTCGAGTGGATCTCCATAGAGGAGGGAAGATTCGCTTCTTGAGAAACACCCACACATATTCTAGCAAACACCAGTCTCCTTCTTGCTGCTATCATAGGGTCAATCAATAATAGCTACCCAAAGGAGCTAGCAATCCCCCTAAAAACATCCTCGTTCCAATATTCTAGAGGAAGACCATGCAACCTAACCCATACTGGACCATTCTCAAAGATGGAGTCAGTTAGATCTAAGTTTGAAGACCATTTTTTAAGTGGGAGAGTTGATTTCCCAATGACCCATGGTCCTCCGCATCTAACAACCTTAATGTCTTCTCTGTTCGAGATGTCATTTTATGTCATTGTTAAAGTAGTCGATAAGGAGAAATTCAAAAAGATCTTGAGGTGTGAGATGGAGGATGGAGGATATGTTAAGCTCATATTGATCCATATGGTGGTGAAGGATGTGGATTAAGGATGATGATAGAGATTAAGAATGATAATGAAGAATAAGGATTAAGGGTGATGATGGAGATTAAGGATGATAATGGATTAGGAAATAAATTTTTTGATGTGGATTATGGATGGTGGTTATGATATTGATTAGGACCTCAATTGGATTAGAAAAATTAGATAAGCTTAAGGTCCTAAATGATGGACTATGTATGTATGTGGATGATTGATATTCTTGAGATGATGTGGATTAGATAATTGGGTATGATTAGGATAATATGGATGATTAGAAATATTAGGGGGATAATTAGGAAGATTAAGAATGATTAGGATGAGGTGATAAGGATGATTATGAATTATTGTGGATGATAAGGACAAGGTGATTAAGATGAAAAGGAAGGATTATGATGGGTGAGGATAATTAAGGTGAAGAGAGATCGTTAGGATGAAAATGAATGATTAGGATTAGAATAGATTATTAGAATGAAGGGGAGTCTGGATGAAATGATTAGGATGAAGGGAGGTGATTAGGATGAGATGATGGATGGTTATGATGACTAGGATAGGATGATTGATTTGACTTGGATGACTAGGATAGGATGATTAGGATAGAGAATAGGGAATAGGATAATGAGAAATGATTATGATGAATAGGATGGGATAGTTGGGTTAACTTGGATGACTAGGATAGGTTGATTAGTATGGAGAATAAGGATGAGAAGTTTTACTTGGAGGACACCTAGATTTGTTTGTTTTTGAAGTTTCTAATTTTTTTTGGATCTTTTATTTTATTTTATTTTTTTGGTTTATGGTTTTTCTTTCTTGATTAATATTTAGATCTTGAATATGCATTCACACATGTAAGACAAGATTTTATGCAAGATGTATTACAAATGATTATGATAAGAAGACACTTCCAAGAATAAGAAAAATCCTAGTAATTATTCAAGTAGGTAGATTGATGAATGGTCTTAAACTAGGATGCACAATGATCTAGAGATGTCCTCTATATACCTTGAAGGTATGTGAGGCCCAATTTCATGACTTTGAAAGGAGAATAATTCCAAACAACTAGGAGGAGAGGGTACTCCACACTCCCCCTTCACTTTCCAATGGTATAAAGTTCTCTAGGGCTTAACGAAGATTGACAAGATTCTACTTCCAAGAGGTGTGTCTTTTGATTCAAACCCACTATTTATACTCTGTCAGAATGCTAGAGTTGAAGTTTCCCCTAGAGTGATCACTTCTCTAGGTAGACCCCCTAAGAAGGTTATACAAAAGTGATGTAAATAATGCTTTTAATCTCCTTGATTATGTGATAATGTGAGGAGAAAGCATACACATGTATTTGATCACACAAGCAATGTTCATTAACCTTAGAAATTGAAATTTTTGATGTGAAAATGAGAGTGTTGAAGAGTGTTTTTGATTCCCAAGAGCATATGGAAAAGTGAGGGAAGAGCATACACACCTCTAAGAACAAAAAAGAATACCAAGCAATGCAAACACTTGTTCTTTTTAAGCCCAAATTGAAGTATGATTTTGAAAATACACTTGTTTGTTTAGATCCAAATTGAAATGTGATGTTGTAAACAAGTTTAAGATAAAGATATGAGTTGAAAAGTGTACACCTAGATTTTCTTTAGCTCCAAATTTATGTCTACTTGATCCAATTTTCTGTTTGAAGAGTTTATTTTTCTCCACATTGAAAAAACCAACAACAAAGAAAAACCGATAATTGATTATTAATATTAGAGGGTTAGCTTAAAACCTACCAAACCTTAATTAACAAAGATTTTTTTTTTTAATTATTTTAAGCTCAAAAATAAATTTTCAAAAAACACAAACCTTCTAAAATTTCAAATGCTTTCTCAAAATTCAAAGAAAAATGAAAAAAATTGTGGTTTGATCCCCATAGAGTTGATTTATTTTAAAACCCTAATGTTGATTTGCTCCTAAAATTGTTTTCTTATAAAAAATAATTAAAAAATTATAAATAATTCAAAACAAATCCAAAAAATAAAGTTTTGAATTAAAAGCTCCTAATATCATCCCCAACCTGCAAAAAACAAATTATGCAAAAATTTGTAGTTGTTTAAGAGATATGTTCAAATCTTTGAAAACTAGGGTTTTGTTAAAAATGATTGCAAGAAAAAGCTGACAAAACCTGAAAAAAACAAGACATATAGTATATTTTTTTTATTGTATAATACGAATTATAGTGTGATGTTATCTATCAAATCTGTAACTAAATATATGAAATCAATTATTTATCTATATATATTTTACTAGAATATAATATGCAAAAAAAAATAAAGTTTAAATACATTAAAAATTAAATTACATTAAGGATAACTTAATGGGGGACACCCCTACCCCATTAAAAAAATAAAATGCAAGCTAAGATAGTATAGTATTTTTATAATATAATATGAATTATAGAGTGATGTTTTTGATAAAAGGGGTTAAACGGATTTTACAGGGACCCGAAACCACAACGTTTACAAAATAGAAAAGAGGACAAAAAAGTCCAGCTGCCCAAGAAAAGATCAGCAACAACCAAATGAAACAGACTAGAAAGGTCAAACCAAAAGGAATAGCAAAGTAAATACCAAAACCCCAACCATTAATTCAGAGTCTTGAGGACAGACTCCGTCTCCGCCTCCAGATTCTCCATATCATTGACACCCTTTTTAAAAATTTGAATCTTCAAAGTGGGGGGAACCTTTTTCTTCAGATTGGCTCTAGTTCTTTTCAAAATGCCTGCATCCGTATCCTAGCTTTTGTCCTCAATTTCCTCCAGATCCACCACAAGAGACCCCTGGTAGGCTTTATCAAGCTTTTTAGTCATCGCGTTAATGATAATGGCATTGTGTCTTGCAATTCGGTTGTTTTGCTCAGCAACAGTATTGATGGTATTCCTGATATTCTCAACCTTGGAGTCAATATTTCTATTACTATGATCTTGAACCCCACTATCCACATCTTTCTTTTCAGTCTCAACAATCTTAGCACCCAGCTCTTCAATCTTGCTTTGAAGGGCCCATTTTTTAATTTTCATCTCATTAATTTTGATGAAAGTCTATTCCAAGAGTTTGAAGTGGGACTCCCAATTGGTTTTGGCAAGGTTCAGAACATTCCTCCGACTTTGTAAGTAAATATAATAAATCTTTTATTTATCTATAAATATTTTAATATAATATCATATGCATATAAAAATTAAGGTTTAAATACATTAAAAATTAAATTAAATTAAGGATAACTTAATGTAATATTTGTTTTATTAAAAAATTCTAATTTTTTTTAATTAAAGTAAAATATGAAATTCAATATTACCAATTTATATATAATAGAACATAAAAAAATTCAATTAAATTTAGTTATTTCATCTAATACATTTAAATAATTATTATGTTGTGGTTAAGCATAAAAAATTGTGTCTCTTCTTAGACATACAAAATTCCTACAACACTTATATGACAACAACATTTAAAATCTCTTTTAGTATGTTGACAACAACATTAAAATAATCATTCATAACAAGTAAATTTAACATTTAAATTAACAAACAATTTACTAGGTGGAAAATATGTTCATAGATGAGTGGCCAAGACAAAATCCTAGCTGGAGCTCCTAATGAAAATGTCCTCCCCAAGGCATAAGGATGGATACAAGGGCTTCAAGAAAATTCACTGACCGAAAAACTCATCACGATTCACCACAAGAAAATTCATGGCCATGACAAATTCATAGATCAATGGCCAAGACAAAATCCTAGCTGGAGCTCCTAACCAAAATGTCCGCCCCAAGGCACAAGGATGGATACAAGGGCTTGAGGGAAATTCACCGAAACAATTCAGGGTTGGAAAACTCATCATGATTCAGCGGGAAAATTCACCACCATAATAAATTCACCTCATAGAAAACTCACCACCATGAGTTACTTAAGATACATTTTTCATTAGGTAAATTTGTCATGACAGTGAATTGTTAACGGTAAATTTTCTTAAAACCAGATACAACTATATTGGAAAACATTTATAAAACCTCCCCTCCCCTACCTTTTTTTTGCTTTTTCCAAACACACGTCTTCCTGCCCTAGTGTAAAAAGAGTCCCTCTTGTCATGTCTGTCAGACAAACCCATGATTCTCAGGAGCAAGTTCATTACACAGGTGTAAGAAAGCGGTCGGGAAAATTTATAGCAAAAATCCATAGCAGAACAAAGAGCCAACATGTGTCGCTCGGAACTTTTGATACAGCCATGGAGGCCGCCCTTGCTTATGACAGGGCCGCCAGATCTCTCCATGGCGATAAGGCAATAACTAATTTTCCGTCTGCTCTTTCTGAGCCCACATCTTCCTCCCGTAGTGTTACGGGAGTCCCTCCCACCATGTCTGTCGGACAAGCCCATGATTCTCCCGAGCAAGTTCATTACACGGGTGTGAAAAAGCAACCGTCGGGAAAATTTACAGCAGAAATCAGGAGCAACGCAAAGAACCACTGTAAGTGGCTCGGAACTTTTGATACAGCCGTGGAGGCGGCCCTTGCTTATGACAAGGCTGCCAGATCTCTCAGAGGCGACAAGGCCAGAATTAATTTTCCGCCTCAGGGAGAAATCGAATGGAGCGCCACAAACCCACCAACCCCACCACACAGGATCCGTGCTTATGTGAGAAGACCCAGCAGTGAGTGGACCCGTGCTTATGTGAGAAGACCCACCAATGTGCGCAACGCAGCGCCTGCGGATGATTGCCTTTCTTCATCATCGGCCATGACGGATACTGACTGTTTTGAGTCAAAACCTAATTGTAATAAGTTAAACCTGGACTTGAATCTTTCTCTGCCTGCTGAAGAATAAGATGACACTATCTCTGATGCCCGCCACCTAGAGAAGACACTTTGGCGCCTCTGGCTCAATATGATCTCACCACTACTACTGCAACTCTTATGGTATTGTTTTGTTCATGTAATCTACATAATACTCATATGTCTTATGGCTGTACTTTGGCTTTTTTTAAATCTGGGCGGCATTGTATTTGAATAGGTAAATGTAATTTCTTCTTCAATTGTCTGGTGTCAAAAGCAAATTGTAGACCCCTCAGAATTTTGTCCATGGTGGGTAAGGATGGTTAACTGTAGCTTCTCAAATCTAATGAAAGATGAGTTTCTGTTTATCACAGATTTAATATATGCATTTATTAGAATGTTTATTTGTCCTCACGATTTTCTACCGAGATCAGATTTTTGCAGGAAGTTAGATCTCGAATGCAAATTATTAACTTTTTTTTTTGTGCTTGGAAAACTTATTATGGCCTTGGTAATATTTGTGGAAATCTTTGGAAAAAATTGGAATAGGGAAATTTTTATTTTCAGCATTTTGTTCGTTTTCAGTTAATTAAATTCTGCGGTTGTGTGGTTTCAGAGGGAAGATCGATCTATAAAAACTATATTTTATATATATTTAGGTTTTTCTTACATGATTTGTTTTTCTTATTCTTCAAATTTTTAAAATGATTTTATTTTTTATTTTTATTGTTATTTTAAAAAAATAATAGTAACATTTTCCATTGTTTTAAAAAAAATATTAATGAAAATTAAAGTTTGAAAAGGTTTGACAGAATAATACAATATTTGTTTTTCATCTATATATGTATATTTTCACTAATATTTGTTTTTAAAAGATTTGGATGTGGATGTTCATAATTCTATAAGCATAACATTAGCATAGAATATGTTATATCAAAATGGAATGGGAGGTCTTTTCTTTATAGAAAGTCAATTTCAAATGAAGGGCAATGAAGAATGATGTTGATCAATGGATGGGATTGCTTAGAAGCAAAGAGAAATAGGGTTAGGGCAAAAATATGGTTTAGTTAAGGATGAATGGTGGAGATTAAAATGTAATGTCACATGATCAAGGGTAAAAATTATGAAGAGATATTAATAGCAGGGAAAAAGAGGTCGGCCCAAAAATAAATTGTTGGAGTAAATTAAATAACAATATAACTAAAATTAAAGAAAAAGGATAAAATATTAAATAATTATTTAATATTGGAGGGAAAAAGACAAAATGTTAAATAGTTATTTAATAGTGGGAGAAAGTGGGAAAATAAAATAACAATTTAATCAAAAGTAGAGAAAAAGGACAACATCTTAAATAATTATTTAATAGTGGAGTGAAATGTGAAAAATAAATAGATAAATATAATTTATTTAATTATGGAAGAAAAGCCTAATGAATAATTAAATAAGGAAATAATTATTTAATTATAGGATAAAAATTAAATAAATAAGATTTTATTTAATCATAGAAAGAAAGAATTAATTAGTGATGCAATTTATTTAATTAATCAAGGAGGAATAAAGAGAAAATGAATTAATAAAATAATTATTTATTATTTATTTAATAAGAGAATAAAATCTTAGGGAATAATCAAATAATTTAAATAATTTAATTATGTAAGAAGGAGGAAGAAATAATTTGAAAATGGAATTCATAGGCTTAGGACATTTTTTAGTGTCTACATTTTGCCCCTTTTTGAGATAATGTTTCAACTAAGAGAAGTAACATCATTTCAAAGAATACAACATAGTGGGTAGGAAAGGGATTAGGAATAAAAGCATGATGCACCAATCACTAGCAAGGAAGAGGAAGGATTATGAGGAGGTAGTGGTATTCCCCCTTGAGAAGACATGTGGGTTCAAAGAACACGAGTGTACTCAAAATGGATGAGAGGACTCAAAGGGATGATGAATAAAAGGATAGAGGAAAGTAGATAAGGATGATAAAAATATGGATGGAGAGGGAGGATTGAGGATAAAGTAATATCTATAATTTTTATATGATAATGGATTTATTAGTGTTATTATCTAAATTTTAAATATTGTAAAGTATATCTATAATTTAAATATAAATGTATGAAATGATTATTTATCAATGTTAACTAACTTAATACATAAGAATATTTTAAAAAATCAAATACACGCAAACCTCAAAGATGGAAGGTATTATATTGAGTTGTTGAAGATTTCGATGTGGATACTCATAATTCTATGAGCATAACATTACCATAGAATATGTTATATCAAAATGGAATGGGAGGTCTTTTCTTTATAGAAAGTCAATTTCAAATGAAGGGCGATGAACAATGATGTTGATACATGGATGGGATTGCTTAGAAGAAAAGACAAATAGGGTTAGGGCAAAAATATGGTTTAGTTAAGGATGAACGGTGGAGATTAAAATGTAATGTCACATGATTAAGGGTAAAAATTATGAAGAGATAAGAATAGCATGGAAAAAGAGGTTGGCCACAAAAAAAAATGTTGGAGTAAATTAAATAACAATATAATTAAAATTAAAGAAAAAGGACAAAATATTAAATAATTATTTAATATTGGAGGGAAAAAGACAAAATGTTAAATAGTTATTTAAAAGTGGGAGAAAGTGGGAAAATAAAATAACAATTTAATTAAAAGTAGAGAAAAAGAACATCTTAAATAATTATTTAATAGTGGAGTGAAATGTGAAAAATAAATAGATAAATATAATTTATTTAATTATGGAAGAAAAGCCTAATGAAGAATTAAATAACGAAATATTTTTTTAATTATAGGATAAAAATGAAATTAAAAAATTAAATAAATAAGATTTTATTTAATTATAGAATGAAAGAATTAATTAGTGATGCAATTTATTTAATTAATCAAGGAGGAATAAAGAGAAAATGAATTAATAAAATAATTAAAAATTATTTAATTAATAAGACAATAAGATCTTATGGAATAATCAAATAATTTAAATAGTTTAATTATGTAAGAAGGACGAAGAATTAATTTGAAAATGGAATTCATAGGCTTAGGACATTTTTTAGTGTTTATATTTTGCCCCTTTTTGAAATAATGTTTCAACTAAGAGAAGTAACATCATTTCAAAGAATACAACATAGTGGGTAGGAAAGGGATTAGGAATAAAAGCATGATGCACCAATCACTAGCGAGGAAGAGGAAGGATTATGAGGAGGTAGTGGTATTCCCCCTTGAGAAGACATGTGGGTTCAAAGAACACGAGTGTACTCAAAATGGATGAGAGGACTCAAAAGGATGATGAATAAAAGGATAGAGGAAAGTAGATAAGGATGATGAAAATATGGATGGAGAGGGAGGATTGAGGATAAAGTAATATCTATAATTTTTATATGATAATTGATTTATTAGTGTTATTATCTAAATTTTAAATATTGTAAAGTATATCTATAATTTAAATATAAATGTATGAAATGATTATTTATCAATGTTAACTAACTTAATACATAAGAATATTTAAAAAATCAAATACATGCAAACCTGAAAAAGATGGAAGGTATTATATTGAGTTGTTGAAGATTTGGATGTGGATGCTCATAATTCTATGAGCATAACATTAGCATAGAATATGTCAGATCAATATGGAATGGGACTCTTTTCTTTATAGAAAGTCAATTTCAAATGAAGGGTGATGAAGAATGATGTTGATCAATGGATGGGATTGCTTCGAAGCAAAGAGAAATAAGGTTAGGGAAAAAATATGGTTTAGTTAAGGATGAACGGTGGAGATTAAAATGTAATGTCACATGATCAAGGGTAAAAATTATGAAGAGATAAGAATAGCACGGAAAAAGAGGTTGTCTCCAAAAAAAATTGTTGGAGTAAATTAAATAACAATATAATTAAAATTAAAGAAAAAGGATAAAATATTAAATAATTATTTAATATTGGAGGGAAAAGAGACAAAATGTTATATAGTTATTTAATAGTGGGAGAAAGTGGGAAAATAAAATAACAATTTAATTAAAAGTAGAGAAAAAGGACAACATCTTAAATAATTATTTAATAGTGGAGTGAAATGTGAAAAATAAATGGATAAATATAATTTATTTAATTATGGAAGAAAAGCCTAATGAAGAATTAAATAATGAAATAATTTTTTAATTATAGGATAAAAATGAAATTAAAAAATTAAATAAATAAGATTTTATTTAATTATAGAATGAAAAAATTAATTAGTGATGCAATTTATTTAATTAATCAGGGAGGAATAAAGAGAAAATTTATTAATAAAATAATTAAAAATTATTTATTAATAAGAGAATAAGATCTTAGGGAATAATCAAATAATTTAAATAATTTAATTATGTAAGAAGGAGGAAGAATTAACTTGAAAATGGAATTCATAGGCTTAGGACAATTTCTAGTGTCTACATTTTGCACCTTTTTGAGATAATGTTTCAACTAAGAGAAGTAACGTCACTTCAAAGAATACAACATAGTGGGTAGGAAAGGGATTAGGAATAAAAGCATGATGCACCAATCACTAACGAGGAAGAGGAAGGATTATGAAGAGGTAGTGGTATTCCCCCTTGAGAAGACATGTGGGTTCAAAGAACACGAGTGTACTCAAAATGGATGAGAGGACTCAAAAGGATGATGAATAAAAGGATATAGGAAAGTAGATAAGGATGATGAAAATATGGATGGAGAGGGAGGATTGAGGATCAAAGTAATATCTATAATTTTTATATGATAATGGATTTATTAGTGTTATTATCTAAATTTTAAATATTGTAAAGTATATCTATAATTTAAATATAAATGTATGAAATGATTATTTATCAATGTTAACTAACTTAATACATAAGAATATTTAAAAAAAATCAAATACATGCAAACCTCAAAAGATGGAAGGTATTATATTGAGTTGTTGAAGATTTGGATGTGGATGCTCATAATTCTATGAGCATAACATTAGCATAGAACATGTTATATCAAAATGGAATGGGAGGTCTTTTCTTAATATAAAGTCAATGTCAAATGAAGGGTGATGAAGAATGATGTTGATCAATGGATGAAATTGCTTAGAAGCAAACAAAAATATGGTTAGGGCAAAAATATGGTTTAGTTAAGGATGAAGGGTGGAGATTAAAATGTAATGTAGCATGATCAAGGGTAAAAAATATGAAGAGATAAGAATAGCAGGGAAAAAGAGGTTGGCCCAAAAAAAAATTGTTGGAGTAAATTAAATAAAATATAATGAAAATTAAAGAAAGAGCATAAATATTAAATAATTATTTAATATTGGAAGGAAAAAGACAAAATGTTAAATAGTTATTTAATAGTGGTAGAAAGGCGGAAAGTAAAATAACAATTTAATTAAAAGTAGAGAAAAAGGACAACATCTTAAATAATTATTTAGTAGTGGAGTGAAATGTGAAAAATAAATAGATAAATATAATTTATTTAATTATGGAAGAAAATCCTAATGAATAATTAAATAACAAAATAATTATTTAATTATAGGATAAAAATGAAATTAAAAAATTAAATAAATAAGATTTTATTTAATTATAGAAAGAAAGAATTAATTAGTGATGCAATTTATTTAATGAATCAAGGAGGAATAAAGAGAAAATGAATTAATAAAATAATTAAAAATTATTTAATTAATAAGAGAATAAGACCTTAGGGAATAATCAAATAATTTAAATAATTTAATTATGTAAGGAGGAAGAATTATTTTGAAAATGGAATTAATAGGCTTAGGACTTTTTTTAGTGTCTACATTTTGCCCCTTTTTGAGATAATGTTTCAACTAAGAGAAGTATCATCATTTCAAATAATACAACATAGTGGGTAGGAAAGGGATTAGGAATAAAAGCATAATGCACCAATCACTAGTGAGGAAGAGGAAGGATTATGAGGAGGTAGTGGTATTCCCCCTTGAGAAGACATGTGGGTTCAAAGAACACGAGTGTACTCAAAATGGATAAGAGGACTCAAAAGGATGATGAATAAAGGATAGAGGAAAGTAGATAAGGATGATGAAAATATGGATGGAGAGGGGGGATTGAGGATCAAAGTAATATCTATAATTTTTATATGATAATTGATTTTTTAGTGTTATTATCTAAATTTTAAATATTGTAAAGTATATCTATAATTGAAATATAAATGTATGAAATGATTATTTATCAATGTTAACTAACTTAATACATAAGAATATTTAAAAAAATCAAATACATGCAAACCTCTAAAGATGGAAGGTATTATATTGAGTTATTGAAGATTTGGATGTGGATGCTCATAATTCTATGAGCATAACATTAGCATACAATATGTTATATCAAAATCGAATGGGAGGTCATTTCTTTATAGAAAGTCGATTTCAAATGAAGGGCAATGAAGAATGATGTTGATCAATGAATGGGATTGCTTAGAAGAAAAGAGAAATAGAGTTAGGGCAAAAATATGGTTTAGTTAAGGATGAAGGGTGGAGATTAAAATGTAATGTGGCATGATCAAGGCTAAAAATTATGAAGAGATAAGAATAGTAGGGAAAAAGAGGTTGGCCCAAAAAAAAATTGTTTCAGTAAATTAAATAACAATATTATTAAAATTAAAGAAAAAGAATAAAATATTAAATAATTATTTAATATTGGAGGGAAAAAGACAAAATGTTAAAAAATTATTTAATAGTGGGAGAAAGGTGGAAAATAAAATAACAATTTAATTAAAAGTGGAGAAAAAGGACATCTTAAATAATTATTTAATAGTGGAGTGAAATGTGAAAAATAAATAGATAAATATAATTTATTTAATTATGGAAGAAAAGACTAATGAATAATTAAATAACTAAATAATTATTTAATTATAGGATAAAAATGAAATTAAAAAATTTAATAAATAAGATTTTATTTAATTATAGAATGAAAGAATTAATTAGTGATGCAATTTATTTAATGAATCAAGGAGGAATAAAGAGAAAACGAATTAATAAAATAATTAGAAATTATTTAATTAATAAGAGAATAAGACCTTAGGGAATAATCAAATAATTTAAATAATTTAATTATGTAGGGAGGAAGAATTAATTTGAAAATGGAATTCATAGGCTTAGGACATTTTTTATTGTCTACATTTTGCCACTTTTTGAGATAATGTTTCAACTTAGAGAAGTAACATCATTTCAAAGAAAACAACATAGTGGGTAGGAAAGGGATTAGGAATAAAAGCATGATGCACCAATCACTAGCGAGGAAGAGGAAGGATTATGAAGAGGTAGTGGTATTCCCCCTTGAGAAGACATGTGGGTTCAAAGAACACGAGTGTACTCAAAATGGATGAGAGGACTCAAAAGGATGATGAATAAAAGGATAGCGGAAAGTAGATAAGGATGATGAAAATATGGATGGAGAGGGAGGATTGAGGATCATCATTCTGCAATGATATGAGTAACCTAGATTTGATATTGTAATTGACATTATGCACCAAAGTATAAGGAACTAGGATGACAATGTGCCCATTATGTGATCAAAAAGGTCAAGTGCAAAAATACTCCTTATAAAACAATGATATGGAAGACCATGATACCCCTATGGAAAGAGTGCAAAGGACAATGAGAAATGAAAACAATGATAAAACACACAAGCAACAAGAAAGCATGCACAATAAACCAAAAGAAAACAAGGACTATGTGCCAAGTCAACATAAAAACCAATTGATATATTGATTGATGATGGCGTCGATGTTGTTTGATTTGGGAAGGACACATCTCAAAACAATGTGAGGATTGGGAAATACATATCCTTATGATGATAATGGATTCAAGTGGATCGATAGATTATCAACCAATATGGATTGAAATGATGGATTGCTTATGGATGATGCATTAGATTGCAAGATTGGATTGCATGGATTAGGCTTTATTGAATTTAAATGGACTAGATTTGGATGGTTGGGGAATGGTTCGATTGTAAGGATAGGGGATAAATGGATTGGATAAGATAAGTTTGGATGGAAGATTGAATGAGATATAATGACAAGGGAGAACCAAGGCATGGTACAGGATGGAACGGTGGAGGAATTCCATGGATAGGAGAGACGACTTCGTATAATGGATGGTGATGGGAGATAGGATGATGGTGGATGGACGGTAGGAAGATGAGCTCCAAGGACTAGTTGCAAAGGACTAAGATGCCCCATACAAGAGGTAGTGTAATTATTGATGGAAAGTCATGAGTGATGTATGATATGGAAGGATAGTGCATAAAGAATATGAATGGTAGAGGAAGTAAGGATTGCATTTTCCAAATAATGCATTTATATTTTCCCTTAGCCTTATCAACATCAAGGGTGAAAAGAGAGAATGAATTGTATAATATGGGAGGAAGGTATGATAAGGGATATATAATGAAGGATATGGATAGGATGATCAAGATCAAGTGGATAGGATACGGATGTACTGATATTTGACCATTGAGGTCTTCATCATGATCAAATATGGGAAGGGTCGATTGATTTGGATAGAATGAGGGATATCTAATGAATGATATGGATAGGATAAGAAACATGGAAGGATATAATGCACTATGTATATGCAGATCCTTAGCCTTGTTAAGATCAAAAGAGGGAAAAGGGGGAATAGATTTAGATAGGATAGTGAATATAAAATGAGTGATAAAATGGGTTGTGGTACGTAGGATAGCATGGATGAAACTTTCCCCCAAGTGTAGAGTGTAAGAGGGTGATGGATTACACATGATGAATGTTTACTAGGTTTTCATCATAGTACCCATCCAAGGCACCACAAGAAGTGGTTTTCATCATTTGTCAAATGATTTCCCTTTACTTTTTTTATTTTTCATTTTTTTTTTCTCTGTTCTGTATTTTTCAAAAAAAAATTGGGAAAAGGATGGATGGAGAAGGATAAGGATATAGATAAGTGGATTTGTAAGATATAGGATGTAGGATAGGTAGATTAAGGGAGGAATCAAGAATCTAGTTCCATCTATGATATCCCTTGAAGATGCGATCCATTATATCATGGAAAATTAGAGCTATGCTCATAGATGTTGATAGAATGATGGTAAGGGGGATGAAATGGATGGGAAGATGGTGAGGGATATGGATCTAAGAAAAGGATTGGATAAGAGGGATAGAAGGATGAAATATGCATGTTGGATAATTCATGGATTGATGGATGAGTTGTAGATGAGTGAAAGGAAATTTTGGCAAGATCAACAGTAGCACACACCTCGAAAGGTGGCAGAGTTATGAAAGAGAAGTGGCTTTTGAATTTGGAGATTTAGATGGAGAAGTGGATGTGGATTTTGGGATACAAGGACCCAAAATGGATAGAGATTATAAAGGTTTATTAGATGGAGTGGAAGACGTAGAATTGGATGGAGTTTTCAAATAAGAAATTTTTGATGCCAATTCTAATTTTTCCTTGGGGTGCATTGATTCTATAAGTATTTTTGGAATCCAGATATTTTTTGACTTTGAATTTTGCTTCATGGGCCTTTGGGTCCTTTCAGATTTTAATTTTATATTTTGTATCATTTTATTTTTGTGTCTTTTTGGAGGGACATGTTGATCATTTGATTTTTTTGGATTTTTGGCTTTATACATTTAAGATTTTGCATCCAAATTGCTTCCAAGAGAAATGGGCTTGGTGGATGGAGAGGAATGATATGGAGTATGGATGGGTTGGTGTAGGAATGTTGTAAAAGGTTCAAGGGTGTGTACCTTTGTTGGTCTTGATGAGGTGATGGATATAGAGGATAATGGGATCTTAGAATAGCAATTTTAGATGTTGGAAAGTAAGGACCCAAGATGGATGGAATGGATGAAGGACTTGGTTTTTGAACAAAAGGACCCAAAATATATGGAAGGGAATATGGATTTGGTTTTGGAACATAAGGTCCCAAGATAGATTTTGAGGACGGGAAATGTGAATGTTTGGATATAGATGGTAGGATTTTGGATTTGCGACGAATGGAAGGATTACCAATGTCTAGAGAATTGTAGCGAAGACCATGATAATTAGGATTTACTTTGATGTTAATGTGTTCTAAGATGCCTTTCTGATAAAGGCCTAACCATTTTCCTTGATAACACATAGTTTAACAAATCCTTTTTCCAATAGGATACTTATTGTTTTGGAAGCAAGATGCTATTCCATTTTGAGGTGGATATGGCATGGATTGAATGATAGGATCTTGGAGTAGACCCACTTGGATGAAAGTGGGGGAACCAAATTGATAAGTAGGGGACTCATGGGTAGCTTGGATATGAGTAATGAGATTTTGTGGAGGACTAGGATCATGACATGAAGGTGAAGGGTTGCTTTGATCTTGATTTATGGTAGGATCATGTGATGGGGTAGATGATATAGTTTTCTCTTGGCTATGAGAAGGAAGGAGATCATGAGATGGAATAGAAGTTATAATTTGATCTTAATTTTGAGAAAGGGGATCATTGGATCAGATAGAAGGGTTATGTTACTTTTTATTGGAAATGGGATCATGAGGTTGGAGGGGATCATGAGGTGGAAGGTGATCATGTGATGGATTGTATGAGACATCTTGATGATGATTGGGATGGGTATCATTAGATGGGGTAATGGATGGAAAGGTTTGTTCTTGTGATGGATTAGGGTCATGCCATGGAGGTGCTATGATATGATCATGATATTATGTGTATATGCTAGGATCATAAAATGAGTTGGATATGGTAAAATTATGAGATGGTATGGAAGTTATACTTTGATCCTGATATGAAAGGGGGTTATGTGGGTGTATGAAAGGGATGGCTTGATCTTGATATGAAATGGGATCTTTTTAGATTTCTTGATCAACAGGAGGATCTTGATCAAACATAGGTTTATCATGGATTTCATGGTTGGGAATAAGATCTTCATCAAATATTCAATCGCGTTTGACATCATGATCATCTAGAGGGATTTCTTAGATGGACTTAGGGATAGGATCATGAGATGGAATGGGATCACATGGAGTACTTTTATCTTGACATAAAGGGGGATCTATGATGTCATGCTTTCGATTAACGAGGTCAAGTGAGTCACACCGTTGACATTGTATAGGTTTTCTAGAGGTGGAAAAACATGAAATGAATGAGGTGGATAAACATTGGATGGATGAGGTGGAAGTGGGTGGAACTAGAAGACTAGGACTAGCATTTTGTGAAATAGGATTTTGTATGGGTTCTTGTATTCCTTTGATGGTGAATTTTTTTACTCTTGAGAGGGTGACTTTTGGTTGTCCTTTGATGGTAGTTTTTGCTTGCCCTTGGAGGGTGACTTTTCATTTTCTTTTCATGGTGTTTTTCGGCTTGGCAATGCATTGACCAGGATGTGAAGTGCATGAGATATGGTTATGGATGGGTGTTATGTAAACATGGAATAAATTTTGGTTTCCCTTTTCAATGGAGGAAAAGGATGACATGTGGGCTTGGATGGTTTTTAATATCTCTTGGAATCAACTTATGGTTCAAATGATCATAGATTTTATGTCATTGTTAAAGTAGTTGGCAAGGATAAATTCAAATAGATCTTGAGGTATGAGATGGAAGATGAAGGATATGTTAGGCTCATATTGATCCATCTGGTGATGAAGGATGTTGAAAATGAAGGATGTGGATTAAGGATGATGATAGAGATTAAGAATGATAATGAAGAATAAGGATTAATGGTGATGATGGAGATTAAGGATGATTATGGAGATGGAGATTAAGGATGATAATGGATTAGGAAATAATTTTTTTGATGTGGATTAAGGATGGTGGTTATGATATTGATTAGGAATTCAAGTGGATTAGAAAATTTAGTTAAGCTTAAGGTCCTAAATGATGGACTATGTATGGATGTGGATGATTGATATTCTTGAGATGATGTGGATTAGATAATTGGGTATGATTAGGATAATATGGATGATTAGAAATATTAGGGGGATAATTAGGATGATTATGAATGATTAGGATGGGGTGAAAAGGACAAGGTGATTAAGATGAAAAGGAAGGATTATGATTAGTAAGGATAATTAGGGTGAAGAGAGATCGTTAGGATGAAAAGGAATGATTAGGATTAGAAGAGATTATTAGAATGAAGGGGAGTCTAGATGAAATGAATAGGATGAAGCGAGGTGATTAGGATAAGATGATGGATGATTATGATGACTAGTATAGGATGATTGATTTGACTTGGATGACTAGGATAGGATTAGGATAGAGAATAGGGAATAGGATAATGAGAAATGATTATGATGAATAGGATTTGATGGTTTGGTTAACTTGGATGAATAGGGTAGGCTAATTAGTATGGAGAATAAGGATGAGAAGTTTTACTTGGAGGACACCTAGATTTGTTTTTTTAGAGTTTCTAATGTTTATGGATTTTTTTTTATTTTTTTTTATTTTTTGGTTTATGGTTTTTCTTGATTGATTAATATTCAGATCTTGAATATGCATTCACACATGCAAGAAAACATTTTATGCAAGATGTAATACAAATGATTATGATAAGAAGATACTTCCAAGAACAAGAAAAATCCTAGTAATTATTCAAGTAGGTAGATTGATGAATGGTCTTAAACTAGGATTCACAATGATCTAGGGATGTCCTCTATATACCTTGAAGGTATGTGAGGCACAATTTTGTGAATTTGAAAGGAGAATAATGCCAAACAACCAGGAGGAGAGGGTACTCCACACCCCCCCTTCACTTCCCAATGCTATAAAGTTCTCTAGGGCTTAACGAAGATTGACAAGATTCTACTTCCAAGATGTGTGTCTTTTGATTCAAACCCACTATTTATACTCTGTCGGAATGCTAGAGTTGAGGTTTCCCCTAGAGTGATCACTTCTTTAGGAAGACCCCCTAAGAAGGTTGTACAAAAGTGATGTAAATAATGCTTTTAATCTCCTTGATCATGTGATAATGTGAGGAGAGAGCATACACATGTATTTGATCACACAAGAAATGTTCATTAACCTTAGAAATGGAAATTTTTGACATGAAAATGAGAGTGTTGAAGAGCATTTATGATTCCCAAGATCATATGGAAAAGTGAGGGAAGAGCATACATACCTCCAACAACAAAAAAAGAATACAAAGCAATGCAAACACTTGTTATTTTTAAGCCCAAATTGAATGTGTGATTTTTAAAAGACACTTGTTTGTTTATATCCAAATTGAAATGTGATGTTGGAAACAAGTTTAAGATAAAGATATGAGTTGAAAAGTGTACACCTAGATTTTCTTTAGCTCTAAATTTATGTCCACTTGATCCAATTTTTGGTTTGAAGAGTTTACTTTTCTCCACATTGACAAAACCAACAACAAAGAAAAACCAAGATAATTGATCAGTAATATTAGAGGGTTAGCTTAAACCCTACCAAACCCTAATGAAAAAAGAGATTTTTTTTTATAATTATTTTAAGCTCAAAAATAAATTTTCAAAAAACACAAACATTCTAAAATTTCAAAAGCTTGAACAATGAAAAATTTTGTGGTTTGATCCCTATAGAGCTGATTTATTTTAAAACCCTAATGTTGATTTGCTCTTAAAATTATTTTTTTATAAAAAACAATGAAAACATTATAAATAATTCAAAACAAGATAGATAGTATAGTTTTTTTATAGTATAATATAAATTATAGTGTGATGTTGTCTATCAAATCTATAACTAAATATAAGAAATCAATTATTTATCTATAAATATTTTAATAGAATATAATATGCAAATAAAAATGAAGGATTAAATACATTAAAAATTAAATTAAATTAAGGATAACTTAATGGGGGACACCCCTACCCCATAAAAAAAATAAAATGCAAACTAAGATAGTATAGTATTTTTATAGTATAATATGAATTATAGTGTGATGTTATCAATCAGTCTATAACTAAATATAATAAATCTTTTATTTATCTATAAATTTTTTAATAGAATATAATATGCAAATAAAAACTAAGGTTTAAATACATTGAAAATTAAATTAAATTAAGGATAACTTAATGTAATCTTTGTTTTATTGAAAAATTCTATTTTTTTTATTTAAAGTAAAATAAGAAATTCAATATTACTAATTTATATATAATAGAAAATAAAAAATTTCAATTAAATTTAGTTATTTCATAATTACATGTAAATAATTATCGTGTTGTGGTTAAACATAAAAAAATTGTTTTCTTTCTTAGACACACCAAATTCCTCCAACACGCATATGACAACAACATTAAAATATATTTTTAGTATGTTGACAACAACATTAAAATAATCATTCATAACAAATAAATTTGACCTTTAATAGAATATAATATGCAAATAAAAACTAAGGTTTAAATACATTAAAAGTTAAATTAAATTAAGGATAACTTAATGAGAGACACCCAAAAAAATGCAAGCTAAGATAGTATAGTGTTTTTACAACATAATATGAATTATAGTGTGATGTTATCTAACAACTATGTAACTAAATATAATAAATCTATTATTTATCTATAAATATTTTAATAGAATATAATATGTAAATAAAAAATAAGGTTTAAATACACTAAAAATTAAATTAAATTAAGGATAGCATAATGTAATCTTTGTTTTACTAAAAAAAAAGTGATTTTTTTTTAATTGAAGTAAAATTAGAAATTAAATATTACTAATTTATATATAATAGAACATAAAAAAGATCAATTAAATTTAGTTATTTCATCTATTACATTTAAATAATTATCATGTTGTGGTTAAAGATAAATAATTGTGTCTCTTCTTAGACACAAAAAATTCCTACATGTATATGACAACAACATTAAAAATTGGTTTTAGTATATTGAAAACAACATTAAAATAATCATTCATAATAAATAAATTTGACCTTTAAATAAACAAACAATTTACTAGGTGAAAAATATGTTCATAGATTAGTGGCCAAGACAAAATCCTAGTTGGAGCTCCTAACAAAAATTTCCTCCACAAGGCACAAGGATGGATACAAGGGCTTCAGGTACCCCATTAAAAAAAATGCAAGATAAGATAGTATAGTTTTTTTATAGTATAATATCAATTATAGTGTGATGTTATCTATCAAGTCTATAACTAAATATAATAAATCTATTATTTATCTATAAATATTTTAATAGAATATAATATGCAAATAAAAACTAAGGTTTAAATACATTAAAAATTAAATTAAGGATAACTGGATGGGGGACACCCCTATCCCATAAAAAGAAATGCAAGCTAAGATAGTATAGTGTTTTTATAGTATAATATGAATTATAGTGTGATATTATCAATCAAGTCTATAACTAAATATAATAAATCTATTATTTATCTATAAATATTTTAATAGAATATAATATGCAAATAAAAACTAAGGTTTAAATACATTAAAAATTAAATTAAATTAAGGATAACTTAATGTAATATTTGTTTTATTAAAAAATTCTAATTTTTTTTAATTAAAGTAAAATACGAAATTCAATATTACCAATTTATATATAATAGAACATAAAAAAAAATCAATTAAATTTAGTTATTTCATCTAATACATTTAAATAATTATTATGTTGTGGTTAAGCATAAAAAATTGTGTCTCTTCTTAGACATACAAAATTCCTACAACACTTATATGACAACAACATTTAAAATCTCTTTTAGTATGTTGACAACAACATTAAAATAATCATTCATAACAAGTAAATTTAACATTTAAATTAACAAACAATTTACTAGGTGGAAAATATGTTCATAGATGAGTGACCAAGACAAAATCTTAGCTGGAGCTCCTAACGAAAATGTCCTCCCCAAGGCACAAGGATGGATACAAGGGCTTCACGAAAATTCACCAGAAAACTCATCATGATTCACCCCAGGAAAATTCACCGCCATGAAAAATTCATCTAATAGAAAATTTACCACCATGGATTACTTATAATCCAAGTATACTAGAAAATATTTATAATTATATGACAACATTAAAATCCTTTTTAGTATGTTGAAAACAACATTAAAATAAGCATTCATAACAAATAAATTTGACCTTTAAATTAACAAAGAATTTACTAGGTGGAAAATATGTTCATAGATCAATGGCCAAGACAAAATCCAAGCTGGAGCTCCTAACCAAAATGTCCCCCCCAAGGCACAAGGATGGATACAAGGGCTTGAGGGAAATTCACCGCAACAATTCACAGTCGGAAAACTCATTATGATTTAGTAGGAAAATTCACGGCCATGACAAATTCACCTCATAGAAAACTCACCACCATGAATTACTTATGATACATTTTTCATTAGGTAAATTTGTCATGACAATGAATTGTTAACGGTAAATTTTCTTAAAACCGAATACAACTATATTGGAAAACATTTATAAAACCTCCCCTCCCCTACCTTTTTTTGCTCTTTCCAAACACACGTCTTCCTCCCCTAGTGTAAAAGGAGTCCCTCTTGCATGTCGGTCAGACAAGCCCATGATTCTTAGGGGCAAGTTCATTACACAGGTGTAAGAAAGCGGTCGGGAAAATTTATAGCAAAAATCAATAGCAGAACAAAGAGCCAACATGTGTGGCTCGAAACTTTTGATACAGCCGTGGAGGCCACCCTTGCTTATGACAGGGCTGCCAGATCTCTCCATGGCGATAAGGCCATAACTAAATTTCCGTCGGCTCTTTCCGAGCCCACATCTTCCTCCCATAGTGTTACGGGACTCCCACCATGTCTGCGAGACAAGCCCATGATTCTCCGGAGCAAGTTCATTACACGGGTGTGAAAAAGCAACCGTCCGAAAAATTTACAGTAGAAACCAGGAGCAACGCCAATAACCACCGTCAGTGGCTCGGAACTTTTGATACAGCCGTAGAGGCGGCCCTGGCTTATGACAAGGCTGCCAGATCTCAGAGGCGACAAGGCCAGAATTAATTTTCCGCCTCAGGGAGAAATCGAATGGAGCGCCACAAACCCACCAAGGAGACCAACTCCATGCAGGATACCAACCCCACCACATAGGATCCGTGCTTACGTGAGAAGACCCACCAGTGAGTGGAACCGTGCTTATGTGAGAAGACCCACCAATGTGCGCAAAGCAGGGCCTGCGGATGATTGCCCTTCTTCATCATCAGCCATGATGGATACTGACTGTTTTGAGTCAAAAACTAATTGTAATAAGTTAAACCTGGACTTGAATCTTTCTCCGCCTACTGAAGAATAAGATGACACTATCTCTGATGCCCACCACCTAGAGAAGACACTTTGGCCCCTCGGATCAATATGATCTCACCACTACTACTGCAACTCTCATGGTATTGTTTTGTTCATGGAATCTACATAATACTCATATGTCTTATGTCTGTACTTTGGCTTTTTTAAAATCTGGGCGGCATTGTATTTGAATAAGCAAATTGTAGACACCTCTGCATTTCTCCATGGTGGGTAAGGATGGTTAATTGTAGCTTCTCAAATGAGTTGGCCTAATGGTGGAGAACTTGTACTCTTGGAAGAGAGGTCACAAGTTCAAATCCTGCAGCGGGTAAGGTATGTACACCTCATATTGTGGAGCAGAGTTAGGTGTCTCCCTCAGATTGGGAGTATGAAGAGTCCCATATATACTATAAGCTGTCTATAAACCCAAAAACAGATCGCCTCGGTATTTGTGGACTATAAAAGAATATTTATTTATTTTTTTGTTTATCGCAGATTTAATATATGCATTTATTAAAATGTTTATTTGTCCTCACGATTTTCTAGCGAGATCAGATTTTTGTAGGAACTTTAGATCTCGAATGTAAACGATTAACTTTTTTTTTGTGCTTGGAAAGCTTATTATGGCCTTGGTAATATTTGTGGACATCTTTGGAAAAAATTGGAATAGGGAAATTTTTATTTTCAGCATTTTGTTCGTTTTCAGTTAATTAAATTCTGCGGTTCTGTGGTTTGACAGTGAAGTAAGATCTATAAAATCTATTTTTTATATATATTTAGGATTTTCTTACATGATTTGTTTTTTTTATTCTTCAAATTTTTAAAATGATTTTTTTTTTTTTATTGTTATTTTAAAAAACTAATAGTAACATTTTTCATTGTTTTAAAAAAATTATTAATGAAAATTAAAGTTTGAAAAGGTTTGACAGAATAATACAATATTTGTTTTTTATCTATATATTTATATTTTCACTACATTAATATTATTTTTCTTTTGTTTTGGATTTATTTTAGTTAGGCAATTTTTTATACAACAAGATAAAAATTGTTAAGAATGAGAAAAAATCTATTTTCATTTACTATAGTTCAATATTGGAAGATAATAAAAAATTTATTAAAAAAATTGTAATAATAACTTTTCTAAATATATATATTTTGGACTTATTTTTGTTAGGTTATTCTTTATTTAATGATGAGTAAATAAGTGTAACATCATCTTTTAAATAAAATAAATTTGGTGAAATTATAAATCCATTCCTATTTTATCCTCCACTAATCAATTAAAAACTAGGAGAAATATATATTTGATTTCTCGTTAATTGATGTAATTATATAGGAAATGATTAAGTATTAAAATTTGAAGCATGATTTTGGAGAGGAGCTATTTCACTAAAGGGGCATTGAGATTGTGGGCACCTAATTTAGTTCGAAATATTAACACTTCAACTTTTGGTATGAATTTCTCACATTACATTACCTACATTAGGTGGAAATTGTAACACTATTTTTTCTCAAGTATAAAATTGCATAGAGTTTTATAGAATTAATTTTATATGATAATGGATCTATTAGTGTTATTATCTAAATTTTAAATATTGTAAAGTATATCTATAATTTAAATATAAATGTATGAAATGATTATTTATCAATGTTAACTAACTTAATACATAAGAATATTTAAGAAAATCAAATACATACAAACTTCAAAAGATTGAAGGTATTATATTGAGTTGTTGAAGATTTGGATGTGGATGCTCATAATTCTTTGAGCATAACATTACCATAGAATATGTTATATCAAAATGGAATGGGAAGTCTTTACTTTATAGAAAGTCAATTCCAAATGAAGGGCAATGAAGAATGATGTTGATCAATGGATGGAATTGCTTAGAAGCAAAGAGAAATAGGGTTAGGGTAAAAATATGGTTTAGTTAAGTATGAACGGTGGAGATTAAAAGGTAATGTCACATGATCAAGGGTAAAAAATATGAAGAGATAAGATTGGGAGAGAAAAAGAGGTTGGCCCAAAAAAAAATTTGTTGGAGTAGAATAAATAACAATATAATTAAAATTAAAGAAAAGGGATAAAATATTAAAAAATTATTTAATATTGGAGGGAAAAAGACAAAATGTTAAATAGTTATTTAATAGTGGAAGAAAGGTGGAAAATAAAATAACAATTTAATTAAAAGTAGAGAAAAAGGACAAATAATTATTTAATAGTGGAGTGAAAGGTGAAAAATAATTAGATAAATATAATTTATTTAATTATGGAAGAAAAGGCTAATGAATAATTAAATATCGAAAATAATTTTTTAATTATAAGATAAAAATGAAATTAAAAAATTAAATTAATAAGATTTTATTTAATTATAGAAAGAAATAATTAATTAGTGATGTAATTTATTTAATTAATCAAGGAGGAATAAAGAGAAAATGAATTAATTAAATAATTAAGAATTATTTAATTAATAAGAGAATTAGACCTTATAGAATAATCAAATAATTTAAATTATTTAATTATGTAAGAAGGAGGAAGAATTAATGTGAAAATGGAATTCGTAGGCTTACGACATTTTTTAGTGTCTACATTTTGCCCCTTTTTGCGATAATGTTTCAACTCAGAGAAGTAAAATCATTTCAAAGAATACAACATAGTGGGTAGGAAAGGAGTTAGGAATAAAAGCATGATGCACCAACCACTAGCGAGAAAGAGGAAGGATGATTAGGAGGTAGTGGTATGCCCCCTTGAGAAGACATGTGGGTTCAAAGAACACGAGTGTACTCAAAATGGATGAGAGGACTCAAAAGAATGATTAATAAAAGGATAGAGGAAAGTAGATAAGGATGGTAAAAATATGTATGGAGAGGGAGGATTGAGGATCATCATTCTGCAATGATATGAGCAACCTAGATTTGATAATGTAATTGATATCATGCACCAAGGTATAAGGTACTAGGATGACAATGTGCCCATTATGTAATCGAAAAGGTCAAGAGCAAAAATATTCCTTATAAAACCATCATATGGAAGACCATGATATCCCTATGGAAAGAGTGCAAAAGACAATGAGAGATGCAAACAATGATAAAACATAGAAGCAACAAGAAAACATGCACAATAAACTAAAAGCAAACAAGGACTATGTGCCAAGTCAAGCTGAAAACCAATTGATATATTGATTGATGATGTCATTGATGTTGTTTCATGTGGGAAAGACAAATGTCAAAACAATGTGAGGATTGGGAAATACATGTCCTTATGATGATAATGGATTCAAGTGGATCGATAGATTATCAACCAATATGGATTGAAATGATGGATTGCTTATGGATGATACATTAGATTGCAAGATTGGATTGCATGGATTAAGCTTGATTGAATTTGGATGGACTACATTGGGATAGTTGGGGGATAGTTGGATTGGAAGGATAGTGGATAAATGGATTGGATAAAATAAGTTTGGATGGAAGACTAAATGAGATCTAATGACAAGGGAGAACCAAGGTATGGTAAATTATGGAAGGATGGAGGAATTACATTGATAGGAGGGAGGACTTTGGATAATGGATGGTGATGGGAGATAGGATGATGGTCGATGGAGGGTAGAGAGATGAGCTCCAAGGACTAGCTGCAAAGGATTAATATGCCCCACAATAGAGGTAGTGTAATTATTCATGCAAGGTGATGAGTGATGTATGATATTGAAGGATAGTGCATAAAAAATATGAATGGTAGAGGAAGTAAGGCTTGCATTGTCCAAATAATGCATTTATATTTTCCCTTAGTCTTATCAAGATCAAGGGTGAAAAGAGAGGATGAATTGGATAGGATGGGAGGAAGGTATGATAAGGGATATATGATATGGATAGGATGATCAAGATCAAGTGGATAGGATATGGATGCACTGATATTTGACACTTGGGCTCTTCATCAAGATCAAATATGGGAAGCGTGGATTGATTTGGATAGGATGAGGGATATCCAATGAATGATATGGATAGGATAAGAAAGATGGAAGGATATAATGCACAATGTATATTAAGATCCTTATCCTTGTTAACATCAAAAGAGGGAAAAGGGGGAATAGATTTAGATAGGATAGTGGATATAAAATGAGCGATAAAATGGGTTGTGGTATGTAGGATAGAATGGATGAAACTTTCCCCAATGTGTAGAGTGTAAGAGGGTGATGGATTACACATGATGCATGTTTACTAGGTTTTCATCATAGTACCCATCCAAGGCACCACAAGAAGTGGTTTTCATCATTGGACGAATGATTTCTCTTTACTTTTTTTTTCATTTATTTTTTTCTCTTTTCTACATTTTTCAAAAAATATTGGGAATAGTGTGGATGGAGAAGGATAAGGATATAGATAAGTGGATTTGGAAGATATTGGATGTAGGATAGGGAGATTAAGGGAGGACTCAAGAATCTAGTTCCATGGATGATATCCCTTGAAGATGTGATCCATTAGATCATGGAAAATTAGAGGCATGCTCATAGATGTTGGTAGAATGATGGTAAGGGGGATGAAATGAATGGGAAGATGGTGAGGGATATGGATCTAAGAAAAGGATTGGATAAGAGGGATGGAAGGATGAAATACGCATGTTAGATAATTCATGGATTGATGGACAAGTTATAGATGAGTGGATGGAAATTTTCGCAAGATCAACATTGGCACATACCTTGAAGGGTGGCAGAGTTATGAAAGAGAAGTGGCTTTTGAATTTGGAGATTTACATGGAGGAGTGGATGTGGATTTTGGGATATAAGGACCCAAAATGGATAGAGATGATAAAGGTTTATTAGATGGAGTGGAAGACGTCGAATTGGATGGATTTTTTGGATAAGAAATTTTTGATGCCAATTCTAATTTTTCTTTGGGATGCATTGATTCTATGAGTATTTTTGGAATCTGGATGGTTTTTGACTTTAAATTTTGCTTCATGGGCCTTTTTGGCATTTGGGATTTAAATTTTTTATTTTGGATCATATGTTTTTTTTTGTTTGTGTCGTTTTGAAGGGACATGTTGATCCTTTGATTTTTTTGGATTTTTGGCTTTATACATTTAAGATTTTGCATCCAAATTGCTTCCAAGAGAAATGGGCTTGGTGGATGGAGAGGAATGAAATGGATCTATTATGGATGGGTTGGTTTAGGAATGTTGTAAAAGGTTCAGTGGTGTGTACCTTTGTTGATCTTGATGAGGTGATGGATATAGAGGATAATGGGATCTTGGAATAGCAATTTTAGATGGTGGAAAGTAAGGACCCAAGAATATGGATGGAAAGGATGAAGGACTTGGTTTTGGGACATAAGGAACTAAAATGGATGGAAGAGAATGTGGAATTGGTTTTGGAACATAAGGGCTTAAGATAGATTTTGAGGATGGGGAATGTGAATGTTTGGATTTAGATGGTAGGGTTTTGGATTTGCAATGAATGGAGGGATTACCAACGTCTAGAGACTTGTAGCCAAGTCCATGATAATTAGGATTTTCTTTGATATTAATGGGTTCTAAGATATCTTTCTCATAAAGGCCTAGCCATTTTACTTGATAACACATAGTTTGACAAATCATTTTTTTAATAGGATACTTATTGTTTTGGAAGCAAGATGCTAATCCATTTTTAGGGGGATATGGCATGGATTGAATGATAGGCTCTTGGAGTAGACCCACTTGGATGAAAGTGGGGGAACCTAATTGATAAGTATGGGATTCATGGGTAGCTTGGATATGAGTAATGAGATCTTGTGGAGGATTAGGATCATGACATGAAGGTGAAGGGGTGATTTGATCTTGATTTATGGTAGGATCATGGGATTGGGTAGATGATATAGCTTTCTCATGGTTATGAGATGGAAGGGGATCATAAGATGGAATAGAAGTTATACTTTGATCTTAATTTGGAGAAAGGGGATAATTGGATCAGATAGAAGGGTTATGTTAGGTTTTATTGGAAATTGGATCATGAGGTTGGAGGGGATAATGAGGTGGAATGGGATCATTTGATGGAGTGTATGAGACATCTTGATCATGACTGGGATGGGTATCATTAGATGGGGTAATGGATGGAAATTTTTGTTCTTTTGATGGATTAGGGTCATGCCATGGAGGTGCTATGATATGATCATGATATTATGTGTATATGCTAGGATCATAAAATGGGTTGGATATGGTAAGATTATGAGATGGTATGGAAGGGATAATTTGATCTTGATATGAAAGGGGATCATTTGGGGGTATGAAAGGGATGGATTGATCTTGATATGAAATGGAATCTTTTTAGATTTCTTGATCAATAGGAGGATCTTGATCAAAGATAGGTTTATCTTGGATTTCATTGTTGGGAATAGGATCTTGATCAAATATTGGATCTCCTTGGACACCATGATCATCTAGAAGGATTTCTTAGATGGACTGAAGGATAGGATCATGAGATGGAATGGGATCACAAGGAGTACTTTTATCTTGTCATAAAGGGTGATCTATGATTTCATGCTTTGGATCAATGAGGTCAAGTGAGTGACATGCTTGGCATTGTAAGGTTTTATGAAGGTGGAAAACATGAAATGAATGAGTTGGATAAACATGTGATGGATTAGGTGGAAGTGGGTGGAACTAGAAGACTAGGACTAGCATTCTGTGAAATAAGATTTTGTATGGGTTCTTGTATTCCTTTGATGGTGACTTTTGGTGTTCCTCAAAGGGTGAATTTTTTAGCTCCTTTAATGGTAATTTTTGGTTCCCCCCTTGAGGGTGACCTTTTTCTTTATTTTGATGGTGTTTTTTTGGCTTGACAATGGGTTGACTAGGATGTGAAGTGCATGAGATATGGTTATCAATGGGTTTTATTTAAATATGGAATACATTTTGGTTTCCCTTTTCAATGGAGAAAAATGATGACATGGAGGCTTGTATGGTTTTTAATATCTCTTGGAATCAACTTATGGGACAAATGATCATAGATTTTATGTCATTGTTAAAGTAGTTGGCAAGGAGAAATTCAAAAAGATTTTGAGGAATGAGATGGAAGATGGAGGATATGTTTGGCTCATATTGATCCATGTGGTGATGAAGGATTTTGAAAATGAAGGATGTGGATTAAGGATGATGATAGATATTAAGAATGATAATGAAGAATGAGGATTAAGGGTGATGATGGAGATTAAGGATGATAATGGATTATGAAATAAATATTTTGATGTGGATTATGGATGGTGGTTATGATAATGATTAGGACCTCAATTGTATTAGAAAAATTAGTTAAGCTTAAGGTCCTAAATGATGTACTATATGGATGTGGATGATTGATATTCTTGAGATGATGTGGATTAGATAATTGGGTATGATTAGGATAATATGGATGATTAGAAATATTAGGGGGATAATTAGGATTATTATTAATGATTAGGATGGGTTGATAAGGATGATTATGAATGATTACGGATGATAATGACAAGGTGATTAAGATGAAAATGAAGGATTATGATGGGTAAGGATAGTTAGGGTGAAGAGAGATGGTTAGGATGAAAGGGAATGATTAGGATTAGAATAAATTATTAGAATGATTCCCAAGATCATATGGAAATGTGAGGGAAGAGCATACACACCTCCAAGAACAAACAAGATTACCAAGCAATGCAAACACTATTTCTTTCTAAGCCCAAATTGAAAGTATGATTTTGACAAGACACTTGTGTTTTTAGATCGAAATTGAAATTTCATGTTGTGAAAAAGGTTAGGATAAAGATATGAGTTGAAAAGTGTACACCTATATTTTTTTAGCTCCAAATTTATGTCCACTTGATCCAATTTTCCCTTTGAAGAGTTTATTTTTCTGCACATTGACAAAACCAACAACAAAGAAAAACCCTAACAAGATAATTAATCACTAATATTAGAGGGTTAGCTTAAACCCTACCATAACCTAATTAACAAAGATTTGATTTTTTATAAGTATTTTAAGCTCAAAAATAAATTTTTAAAAAATACAAACCTTCTAAAATTTCAAAAGCTTTCTCAAAATGCAAAAAAAATTGAAAAATTCTTTGGTTCCAGGCCTATAGAGTAGATTTATTTAAAAACCCTAATTTTTAAAGATGTGATTTTTTGCTAACTTTTTTTATCAAAATTAAAAACACAAAGAATAGAACCCCAATAGAATTTTAAGATCTCTCCATAAATATAAGAAATAATGTTGATTTGCTCCTAAAATTATTTTATTATGAAAAAAAATTAAAAAATTATAAATAAGTCAAAACAGATCCAAAAAACTAAGTTTTGGATTAAAAGCTCCTAATATCATCCCCAACCTACAAACTAGGTTTTTGTCCAAAAATGATGCAAAACTTTTAAGAAAAAGCTGAAAAACCTAAAAAAAAGGGATAAATCAAGTGAACTAGATCCAACTCCAAAATTTCTCAAAAACTTGATCCAAAAGTCAATTAGGGGGTTCACGTGGATTTCGCCAATGTGTATGCATGTAAAATGGATATAATAGAAATATCCATAAAATAGATTAAATCAAACCAAAATGCATGCAAACCTCAAAATAAATCAAATACATGCAAACCTCAAAAGATTGAAGGTATTATGTTGATTTGTTGAAGATTTGGATGTGGTTACTCATGATTCTAGCAGTATGACATTAGCATAGAAGATGTTGATTTCAAAATGCAATGGGTGCCTCTTCTTTATAGAAAGCCAATTTCAAATTAAGGGCTAGGATCAAAAGATGAAGAATGATGTTGATCAATGGATGATATTGTTCAGAAGCAAAGAGAGAGGGTTAGGGAAAATTTATGGTTTAGTTAAGGATGGACACTGGAGATTAAAAGGTAATGTTACATGATCAAGGGTAGAAATTCAATGAGATGAAGAGATAAGAATGACATAGAAAAGAGATCACTAGAGTAAATTAAATAATTATAAAATTATTCAATCTAAGAGGGAAAATGAATAATTAAATAATTAAAATAATTATTTAATTATAGAAGAAAGAGAAAATGTTCACTTTTAATTAAAATAACATTTTAATTAAAAATTAGAGGAAAAGGAAAAAATATTAAATAATTATTTAATAGTGGAGGGAAAGGTGGAAAATAATTAAATAAATAGAATTTATTTAGTTATGGAGGTAAATGTTAATGAATAATTAAATAATTGAAATAATTATTTAATTATAGGATGAAAATGAAAGTAAATGATTAAATAAATAAGAATTTATTTAGTTATAGAAAGAAAGAAAGAATTAGTGGTGTAATTAAATAAATATAATTTATTTAATTAATCGAGGAATAAGGAGAAAATGAATTAATCAAGTAATTAAGAATTATTTAATTATGGAAGGAGGAGGAAGAATTAATGTGAAAAATGACATTTGTAGGTTTAGGACATTTTTCTTTGTCTACAAATATTACCATCATTAATATATAAATTGACATCTAACAATATGAAAATGATCAAAAGAAGTTTGGAAAGTCAATCAAAATAAATTGTGATCTATTTTTTTGTACTATATAAAACTATAATAATTATTAATTATAAATTTTAATCATTTTATGTAATTAATAGTTTGATTTAAAAATATTAGATATAATAATAAGTATAATTAAATTATTTATTATTAATTATAAATTTTAATCATATGTAATTAATAATTTTATTTAAGAAAATAATTCATAAAATACTTTAATACAAACTTAAAAAAGACATTTAGCTATGCATCCAAACTAACAAATTCTAACATCAACAATTAAAATACCAAAATCTGAAACCATTATTAAAACTCATGAGAAAAATAAAAACCATTATTAAGACTAAACAATCCCCTTCTCAAAATAAAAACTATATAATATTTAAAAAATATAAACACCACCAACCACATCCAAAGTGTAAACCATGACCAAAGAAAAAAAAAATACAGGAATCAACCTCTTAAACGATTCTGTTTGAATTCTCCCCACATTTCTAAGTCAAGCTAATAATAGATGTGAACCTTGGTATAAGACGGATTTATTGCCCATCGCCTCAAAATCATGTCAGGATGAATTCCTTACAGAAAAGCGGAGGAAAACTGATGAACGGCTGAGATTTATTTAATGGTCGGCAAATTGATATAAAATCTTGATTGGCATTTTTAGCTTTGTCTTTTTCAAATAAGGATATGCCTTCCGCGTAAATTAAAATATCTTTTAATAAGTTAAGCACTTATCTAAATCATAGCAATTAAAATATAATTTAATAAGTTAAGCACTTATCTAAATCATAGCATTTGAAAAGTTTATTCTCACACTAGAAATATTTTAGTGGTATTGGTCTTCATAACTATGACACACATTGGAGAACACGTGTAAAACCAAAAATTATGCTTACAGGTCATTCAAATGCATCAAATTTCTTAGCAAGGACAATCTTAAGTGTACTATGTACTTTGAGTTGGAAACACTCTATCTGCCCCCTCCTCTAATGTCCATAGCCCACCAAACTATCTTCTTCTTCCTTGATGATCTCCATGCCCTTTCCAAGTTTCACATAAATGACTTACATAAGCCTATAAAAGTTGGTTTTCAAACCATCACACCCTCTCACAAAGCTTGCATTTAATACTTTCATCACTTTATTTTCAACTTGGGAAAAAAGTTTCATAACATAATTTTATTGGAGGTTGAAGGCAATGGATGAAAACCCATTGGTTTTCTAGAGGCAATTTCACTCAATAATTACATTTTAATCTCAAAGATTTGTAAATAATTAGTATTTATTTGTGTTGTGTTGTTATAAATTAAAGTGAATTAGCAAATACTTTATATCTCCTATATTTTTCCATTTCTATTACATATTTAATCATGTAAAATGATTTAAAAAATTTATTAGAATTTTATATTTCAAAATAGACTAAAATTTGTGTGCTATATGCTATATTTTTATATTTTATATTTTTATTTGGAATTTACATAGTCACTCTACTTTAATAAGAAAAAAATATGTTGGTATGGTATATATTCCAATTTCTTAAGTGTGAATAACTCATTTTCATATACTCGTTACCTTCTTTAATACATAAACAAATGTATCATTATAATAATAAGATTTTCTAATTTTTTGAAGTAAGACTTTTTATCTCCTATATTTAATACATACTATATTGTTACCAATATAGTTTAATTTTTAAATGGCATAATTAACCTTGCCATTCAACCTATAATTAATAAATTTATGTCCAATTTTTTTTGTTGTTGTAGGTAGCATATTTTTTGTAGTGCCCCTTCATTCTCACCATGAATGTGTAGGTAGTCGGCTTTGGAACTCGAAAGTGGAGGTCAAGATAATAGGGATAATTAAAGGTATGTGTTATGATGCCATTTGATGACACTTTGATGATGCTTCTATTACTTGAATTTATATATATGTTATGTCTATTATATGGACTTATTAGATTATGTGGGTTAATTTTATTAGGAGCATTGTGTGACTATCTGGTCATGGTTGTTATGCAATTATCTGGTGTTTGTTCTATAACTGACTATTATGTATTGATTTGGTTACTTGTTTGTTAAGCAACTAATTTTTATGTATAGATGTGGTTGTGGTGTGTTTTGGTGAAAGGCGTAGTGTTTCTTTACTCATTCGTGAGTACCTTGCTATGTTGTGATTTTCTTTCACGGTGTGCCTAAAATACTTTATTGGATATTGCAATAAATAAATGGTCAAATAAAATAGTAATATAATAAATAAATAATAAAAGTTGGTTTTTGAGAGTATTAAATGAAATTTCTAAATGGGACTGCTCATAACAGCCCCATTGACCATGCAGTTGCATGCAGCTCAAGTGGTCACAAGAAAATTAATTATTCGCTAAAATGAAATGGCAAGGAATCTTCTACAGTCTTTCATTTTGAAAATAATTGTCTTGTGGAGGATTTTTCATGAATATTAATGGGAGTTTCAAGAAAGAAAGAAAAAAAGAGAGGGAAGTTTTGTTTTGATTCTCATGAATTTCTTCAATGTTGGAGATTTTTATTGGAGATTTTTATTTTTGGGGGGAATTTTGAATGGTATTTTCTAAAAAATTTCTTTGGGGAATTTTGATTTGAGAGGCTATGAAAATTGTTGGAGGATTTTGAAGAAGTTGGAGCTGTAAGTTGAGAAGCCTGAACTCAACATCAAGTCTACAGCTAAGCCAATCATCTTTTTAACTAGGTTCCATTCTCTTAAAATTCCTATCTTTGTTTGTTTTGAAGCAAAAATTTTGACTGTAATGCTGAAAATAAATCAAACATTTCCTTGTTTTCTCCATTTGAATTGAAAACAATTAAAAATTATATTTTTTGAAGATTACCAAGCCTCTTTCTGGAAATTGTTTTGTGAGTGTTCTATAAAATTATTGCTTCCCTTCAAGCCACCTTTCTTTTGGGGATTTTGTTTAATTTTTTTATGTGGACATCAAAATCTACAAATGGTTAAAAAAACTAACATACACAAGCATGGTTAGTGTTTTTAAACAAAACAAACCTTCAACATCCATATGAGATAATCTAACATACTTTTTAAAATGCAATAAATAACAAGATAACTAAAGCATCTATAGAAAAACATGAAGTATATCTATCCCATATTGGATTGGTGCTACTTTGATGTGAAAAATAGCCCTTTCCCAACCCTTGACAAGCTTGATGTTGCAAATGATGGACAAAATTAGCTCTCAATGTGAAGAGAGTAACTTTGCATGAGTTTGTAGATAGGTTGTTGAAGAATGAAGCCTTTATTTATAGATTCTCAAGTTTAAACAATGCTCACAAGAGATCAATGTGGGATAAAGATTGGACCAATGAGATGAGGCCACTTGTCACATTATGATAGGTTGAAGAATGTGCAAGTTTTGGCCAATGTGCCAAAGAGGGGGAGATTCAAATTTGAAATTGTGAATTAAATGTTGAGAGGGGGACATGAAAGAGAGAAGTTATTGCAATGTTGGAAGGGACAATTCAACTTGTCTTCATATTCAAACTTGAGGGAATATTCCATTTTATGCCAAGTTGAAAGAAAATAATGAATTTATAAATGAATTAAAATGATTTATTGGTGCAAGTGGGAAAAGCTAGAGGATGTGATGGGTGGTTAGATTAGATTAATCAGGATTAGATTAGTTTAGATGATGATTAGATGCTTTGACCCATTTGACCTAATTTCTTTGATTTATTTAAATCAAGACGGAGAAATATGAATTTTGAGATTTAATTAAATATAGTCTAGTTTATTTAATCAAAAGGTTGATGTGAGACTTTGATTTATTTAATTTAAATAACCTTAGGAATGAATTAAATAGTCCTTATTTACTTGGTGAATGGATTTGATGAGCTTGATTAATTTAATGAGAGGATGAATATGAACTAAGTGCATAATATTAATTTCACGTGTCTACATTTTTCCCCTTTAAAGCAATGTACTTGCTACATTGGTTCAAAGAATAAACTTACCATGATCAAAATTTAAAAAAAATCTTATTTTTTTGGTTGCCCCAATGGAAAGAGGTACACTAGTACATTGCCCCCTCAAGAGATCGAGCGAAAAGATTCTATTTGAAGGTCGATCTCGTGATAAAGAGGTTCAAACTGGATGGTTATGGATGATGATGCAAATGAAATGGTTTTAAGATGCTTAGAATAACAAATATATATTATCTTAAACAACTTAAATGATGATATCATGTGAGATGGATGAGAAGGATGATGTGATATGCTATGATTATGCAAATGATTGTTTTATGCAGATGCTTAGACTAACAGATCTATATTATGATGATGAATATGTATGTGAAATGATATGTAGAAATTTGATGGTTTATGGATGCAGGATGGATGTAGGATGGATGCACTAATGATGATTGACTGATCATGACGTGATGTTAGTGCGGACAACAAGAAATTAGATGATGACAAGAGGATCCAATAGGCCAACTTTATGAGAGATGATGATGAGAGATGATGATGATAGATGGATGATTTGCTTATCAAGGATTGGGATTTTAAAAGGGTCACTTACCTTATGTTTGATAACACATATAAGCATGATGCATCAAGGTATAAAGAACTAGGATTGCATTGTACCTAGTACGATGGACTTTGACTCGACAAACAGATAGGAGTATTCTTATTCACACTTGACATACAAAAACCTTGTTAGGACGTACCTAACAAATCAAGTATTCACCAAGTTATTTTACAAGAACGTCCAACAAACACAATAGACAAAAGATAATGATCATTTCCCCATTCCTATCTCTCTAAATCCTTCGTTCAGATATCATCAAGAGGTCCTTGGAATGAGCGCAATAAGATAAATCAAAAGAAGAGATCAAGTATGCAAACAAGCCAATGTTCTTCATACCTCTAGCCAAAGGGATTTGTTTTGATAGGATAAGAATCCAAAGTGATACACAAAATGATTCCCATTGTCGGAACGATATATCCTAGGACATGCATTGTATAGGATGATGATGGGTTGATAAGTTGATTGGCATGTTTGAAAGTGATCAAGAGTTTGATTTTGCATTTAAAGGTTTGTTGTTTCGATTTTGATTTTGCATTTGGAGTTTTCTTTTAATGATTTTTGTTATTGTTTCTGTTTGTGTTGCCGAAGGATGAAGGTGACGATTAGTTTATTATGGATGATTGATTATCGCGGGTGAAAGTGAGATGGGGACAAATGGATTTTTTCAAATATTTGGATGTTTTCGATGTTTTTGAAATGTTTTGAGGTTGTTTTTGGTATTTTATCAAGATTTTCAAATGTTTTGATTTTTGATTTTTTGAATGTTTTTGGATTTTCTGAGATTTTATGAATGTTTTTGGATTTTGTATTTTTTGAATGTTTTTTGGATTTTGATATCTCAGGGGTTGATCAAAGATTAACCTTTCCTACATTTAAGCTCATAGACGACATAGTTCGGATTTCAATGCTTTTTTATTCTTTTCTAACTTTTTTAAGTGTTTTTGGATTTTTTGATGTTTTGGATGTTTTTGGATTTTTTGATGTTTTGATGTTTCTGGATTTTCTGATGTTTTAAGTTTTTTTTATATTTTGATATGATTTTGGATGTTTTTGGATTTTTGCATGATTTTGATGATTTGGATATGGACATGTGTGATGATATCAGTCCTCTATATGGATTTTTGTTGAAAACTAAGCTAGGGTTGATTGATCTAATTGATGGATTGATGATGATGATAACAATGTTGAGGATACACAACAATGCAAGGATTTAATTGATCAGGATTGATGATGATAACATTATTGAGGATGCACAACAATGCAAGGATTGATTGATCAGGATTGATGATGATAACATTGTTGAGGATGCACAACAATGTAAGGATAGTGTTAAGCAACACAAGGATATCTCGAGATGATGATTTTTTTATTAGATTTGATTGATCATGATTGATGAAGCTAAATTTTGAACAAAAGATGTTTGGATGATTTGATGTGAAATTTTTAGTGCAACTTAGATGCAACTGATAGTGATTACCTGGATTGATGTTCGATGAAAGATGAAGATGATAAGGAATGTCTTCTAGTGAAAATCTTCTATGGGCTAGTGATTTGGATTTTTGCTTACGAGTGCTTTGACCAATTTGATTTCACATTTTCCAATGTTCAGATCACCACATAAGTTGAAGGATATAGACCAAGATTTATTCCTGAAGCAAGATGTAAATATCTACCCCCAGTGTCTAGCAATGTATGGAATGTTATGGATAGATGCTCGATTCTACACATGATGCCTATTTTCTAGGTTTTTATCATGGTACCTATCCAAATCACCACCATAGTGACTTTCACTAGAGAACAATTTCTATCTTTACTATTTTCAATCCTTTTTTCTGATTCTTTTAGTTTTATGAAAGATTTATGCTGACCCAACTAGTGGTGTCGATGTAGATGCTTCTGTCATGATGTGCCATTGGTATCCTACCTAAAGAAGTTGCTTTGCTAAGATACGTGCACTTGAATGTAGCTTTTGGGATTCCTGATTTGCTTCATTGATACTAGAGTTGACTTCATCTTGGTGTGAACATCGCGATAGACTACCTTCTGAATCCTTATGATAAAGGTTCGTTGCCAATACATGGTCAATGTGAGAATTTGATATCATGTGTGGAGGCATGGATGGAGTGTGTTTAGGGATAAGAGATGGATTGGTTGACAGTTTGGAACCTTTTACTCTCCAAACTTGGGAAGATGAGCAATGATGGGTGGATATGGAAGTGTGCATGTAATTAGGACCAACTACTTGATACACTTTGTACATTGCTTGAAAAGTATACTTTTTCTTTTATGGACATCTTTGATGGATACTTTTCCCTTTTTTATCTTGCCCCATAGTTTCTTTGACTGATGGAGTTTGATAGGGATAATCTTTCTTTGTATGTTTTGATATCTATGCATATTTGATTTGTCCATTATGTTTCTCAACTTCTTTTGACTTGATAACATTCTTCATACTTTGATTCAAATCTTTCTTTTGATGTTGGTCCCAATTCGTGGATGGGGTGATGGGTGGATGAAGATTCATGACATGGCTGGTTGTAGTATTGACATTAGTTTCATCATAAGGATTCTTCATGCTCCCTATATTGACGTTTGCTTGAGACATAGTTGCCCCCAGTATTGTGGAAGTAGTACCTTCATGCTTTGATTCTTCCTATTTTGAGATGTCTTGTTCAGTAAACATGCTCTGAAAAATGACCACTGTAGATGACATTTTTTCAATTTTCTGCTCTGCTAACTTTGGATTATACTGCTCTATCTGACTTGTTTCCTTGAGTGGATAATGTTGGATATCTTTATTCATGATTTCCTTAGTTTGAATTTGTGATATATCTAATACTATTGTTGACAACTCTATTTGATTGTAGGAATCAATAACCTACTCTTTTTGTGTAATAATATCAGGAGTAAAGGAATCCTATTCTAAATGAAGATCATCTACGTGTCCATCCGCATAAAGCATCTCATGGGTAGATGGAGGAATATGTGTTATGGGGATATGATCATCATTTGTGACATCTTGTATAGATAGGAGAGTGTCCATTAGATCTTTATTGTATCTTTGACATATAAATTCTTGATCTTGATTTATTTTGGGATTGCTTTTGACATGCTTTGGATCAATTTCTTGACATGGGTCAATTTCAAAGGATGGATTGCTTATAAAAGGTTCTTGGATGTCATCATTAGGCATGGTAATTGGCTCAATATCCTCTTGATTTTTTAGTCAACTTGGATCAAGTGTCAAGTTGAGGATTCATTTAGTATCTATAACCATGAGGTCAAAGGGGTTCAACATGTCTTGGAAAGGACCATTGCTAGACTTTGGTGAAAGATGTTGATCATGCTTTGGAATGAATTCTTGATACATGTACTCTAACTCATCAATTGATGTGCAGACATTTTCGTCATGATCATTGGTCAATGGATCATGCATTATGTCAATAGGATCAAATAATCCTAACACTCCTTGAAATAGATCACTAAAAAGTGGCTCTTGATGTATGGTGAGTTGATCATCTGAGGGGGTAGACACATCTTCAATATGCTCCTTAATTGAGAGATCTTGAACATTGTTTTCAACAATTGTGGTGGAGAGATTGTGAATTTCTTCAACCATAGGGTCAAGTGATGTTGACATTTCTTGAATTGGATCATTGTTGGGTATTGTTGGTGGATTTTGATCATGATTGAAAAGTGACTCTTGACCTATGTTGATTTGATCTTCAGATGAGATAGAAACATCTTCAATGTGCTCTTTGATGGATAGATTTTGATCATTTCTTTCAACAATTGTGGTGGGGAGATTGCCAATGCTATCACCAGTGGTTGAATGTTCATCATTATCCCCAATAGTTATAATTTTTCATGTTTGTGCTTGTGTTTGTTGGGTAGCTTGAGAGGCTTGTTGCACTTGTTGAGCTCATGTTGCTTGTTGTGTGGCTAGATATTATCAAATGGCCTTTTGATGGGCCTGGTGAGCTTTTAGCACAATGTTATATTGTCTTTTTTTGTTTGGTTTTGGTGGTAATGGTGGTGGATTTGGAATCATGTTGGATTTAGTGCCAAGTTGTTGAGATATGCTTGGAGTGATCATGGTAGTGAGGGGTTGAGATATGATGGGTGTGATAGGGGTGGATGGAGTGATTGAGGTGATAGGTCCTTGGGGGACCATGTTTTGATTTTTCAATATTGATGTTGTCATTTGATTAGATACCATATGTTGGTGCGATGTCGATGGTATACTCAAAGGTTCTAATGTGATGGTTTGATTGGTGTTGGTGGATTGATTTGGATGGAGTGATTGGTGCTAGGTAAAGGGGAAAGCCCTAAACCAAGGATGTTGATAGGTAATGGAGATGTCTCTTGCTACAATGACTCAACTATTTTGTTAAGTGTAGCAATTTGATCTCGCCAAATATGATCTTGATTTCAATCTTGACTCCCTTGATATAGTTGATTGGAATGCATACTTGTGGTTTTTGGACAAATTGATTTTGAACAATGTTCTAATTTGGGATGATGTTCAGATTTGGCATGATAGGATGAAATTGAACATTGTTGGTGTTGGGAATCACATTGTCTTGATTTAGGTAACTTTGATTTTGCATGGTGTTATCGTGACTTGGATTAATACATGGAGTTGTTAATGTCTTGTTTGTATTTTGAACAACATTTGTATGATTCAAAAACATATCCATCCCAAATTTTTTTGGATTCATGTTTGATAATATTGTACTTGGTACATTCACATTTGGCATGTAGGGATTTGATGAGATGACGTTATTCATTTGAAGGCTCATGCATTGGGTGTTTGGCTGATGGATTTGTAGGTTTGAATTTAGATCTACCATCAGGAAATGTGTTCCAATCTTTGATTTGGGCATACTCACACTTGTTGTACCATTGACATTTGTAGAAGCTAATGATCCCATGTATGGATTGTATAAGTGTGAATTTTTATAATCAATTGGCATTGTAAGGCTTTGAAAGTTCAATTGATTTGGATTACTCATGATGTATGGATTAAGTTTGTATTCCATGTTCTTCTTGTGTTTTGACCTTTTCATAAAAGTGACCTCTAATTTTTTAGGACTAATGATGAGCTGGAGGATGAAAAAGGGGTGAATGGTATGAGTGTTTGAATGTTTAGGGACTTTGAATCAATGCTAGACTTAGGGCTTGATTTTGATTGGTTTGATTGGATAACGAAATTGTAAACCCAAGATGTTGGATGTGATCTTAGGTTGAACTTGTTCAAAGGATTGCTAATTCAATTAAATGTATGAGAAAGGATGCATTCCCATACACCTAACTAAAAAAGGTGATTTTGATTTTGATGATTTACCCATGTCTAGAATGATGTTTCCAAAGCTCTAAAGTTTTTTGGTGGGATGGTTTTTGATAAATGTTGTGGATAGGTGAAATTTTTTATTTGATCCTAAATGAACCTACGAAGGACTTGTTTCTGAGACCAAGATGGTGAAGAACATGCCTTTCTCTAAAAGTAATTCAAAATCAAAAGACCAATGTTTGCATGAAAACCATATGACCAAAAGATGCCAAGCACATGTGGTGTCAAATTGATTTAATCTTTGCTTAATGGATTCTTTTTACCACAAACACACTCTTGATTAGATTTTGAATCTAGATGTCTAATGTCTCAACTTTTCCCTTATCCCACAAAGTGTATTATGTAGAAACCAAGGAAATTTGAGGCAATACTTACCTATTGTTGACCTTAGTAGGAGAAAACTGAGATGAAATCCAAATGCTTAGAAGCATCTAAGGATACAAATCCCAAGGGAAAGCAATAACATGTGAATTTTTTCAAGGATATTTGCTTCTCCTAAAGGGTTTGAGATTTGATGCTCATGTTGAATGTTGGTTTTCCAATGTTTTTCGATCAAAGCATTGTGTTTTCAAAATAAATCACAAGCAATATAACACCCTAGCTCAATTGGTACATTTTTCTTGGTGGGCTTGCCTCATGCCCTTCATAGTAGAAGAGATGATTTTACATGTAACCAAGGAAAAAATATAAAGTTATGTTAAGAATGAAGTCTTAACCTCTATATTTTAACCAAGATCGGACATGGCAAGTAACTTCTTGGAACCTAAGCTCCAATGCACCACTTTAATAAACTCATTGGTTACTACAAACAAGGGTTTTAGTTCACACTTTTCATTTGTGGAGATTGACCCATACGACGAGAGTCCCTTTTTGGATCCATCTCGTTGGAATCAACCATGTGATACTGGCATTTACTCCAGTACCCACATTTATATCTCGGTTGGAAATAATCTTGGCTTTAGAGTGTTACCGGTTGAGTCATTCCCTTGGGTGAGTACTTTTTCCCAAGGCAGGCCCTCTAGGATAGACAAAAGTGAGTAGACATATTCATAGTTCGATCAACCTTTGTTTAGAAACAAAGGGAGAACACATGCAATAGGTCTACTCACACTCACAAAGTGTTTTGTTCAATTTTAGTTTCCAAAATGAAGTGTGGAAGAAATATTTTATGCAACTTAATGTCATCAAAAAGACTTTTGATTCTCAAGATCGCCATAAAGCACGAGAGAAGTGCATATGCCTTTTTAGATGAGATTATTTTGCATAAAAGATTACAAAACATAAAAGACACATGTTCGTTTAAATCCCACAAAGAAATAATGACTTCATTTTAAGCACCAAAGGAAATGTGATAATTTGCTTTGTTCAATTTTAGCCAAATCCAAAAGCTAGTGAGTTTCTAGGGTTCAATTTTTAGCCCAACTTTAAAAAAAAATAAAAAATCAATGATCTAGGTGGCCTAAAACAGAAAATAAAATCAGCCATGGATGCTCTAGACTATTAGAATAAGCATTGAAAAATGCTCCTTTTAAGTTCCAATTCAAGGCCCCTCTTTCAACTCAATAATTCTGCAAAGATTGTTTCCTACGCTTCAATTTCGCAAGTTCTTTGTGCAAATGAAGTCCCTCCTCCTCACTTTTCCTACAAGATAAAAAGAAAAGTCATGCAAGGATCAAGTTATTTAATTAAATTCATTTTAAACATTGATTTGTAACAATAGAATGATTTTAGATGAGAAGACCAATGACTTTTTGGACAATTATGATAATAAATGGAGTGTCAATAAGTGGATCGTTATGCATTTATGGATCTTGTATCCCTAGCCACTAATTGTTTATCCTCACTTCAATCTATCGATGCCATCTTTAGTTTCTAATTATGAATGATTTGTCCAAGAAAAGATACCAAGTCATCTAAAGATCTACAACAAAAGATATTAAACATACAAAGTGTGCCCTGAAAGATATCCACTGCAATGTGAGAGATTTAACATAACCACAACATACAAACATTGTATTACCACATAATCAACGTTGCTAAACTCAATAGAAAAGTAAGATTTGATTTGATGTCAACAAAAAGTTTGGTGCCTGATTTAATGAAGGTGTGCGATTTAATGCATCAGCTAAAGAGTACAAACTTTAATTCATAAATGCATGCAAATAGGGTTTGTGGAATCATAAATCATAGTGTGATTCATAAGTCCATGGAATTTAGAAATTAACTCTATGGAAGGTTGATTTTCATTTTGGCATACAGGTATACTCCCCCGCTCATCAAAATGCAAATAATAAGTCAAAAACCGCAGCCACGTGTTAGAAATGACTTCTTAAACTACATGCAACCCGATTAAGAATCAAAACCTTAGTTAGCAATGGAAAATTCCCAATAATTTATCTTTAAACCATAGACTATCCAAATGAAATAATTGATCAAGCAATTCCCAACTGACAAGGCGATCTGAGAACCAAACATGAACTATTGGTGCTATACTCACACCAACTTACCATTAAATCATAGACCATCCACGGGATGAATTCTCTCGAGCGGTTCCCAGTCATGACACCAACCTAAGAATCGAACCCAAGCTTGTAGTGCCACACAAACACCAATTTCCCAAGTTCGCTTTGCTGGAATTGATCTCAAACCCAGAAACTTCTAAACGGGTTGAGATTTCACAGCCCCCAACAAAAATTACTTCTAATCTATTTCCTGCACTAGAGATGAACTGTGCTGATATAAATGTATGTAGAATGTATAAGCATGGAGAAGGCATGTGAACCATTGGACATAATTCTTGTATGAAGAATGCGCAAGCATAGGGAAGGCGTGTGATCCGTTAGACAAAATGCATTAGAGGAATAACATGATTGTAAGAATACGTACCAAAGGCCTAAGAATATTTCAAGCAAATGTAATTGGCAAGTGTAAAGTTGAATTCCACAACCTTTGACTGCACCCCTACCTATGCTAAGAATGAGCTTTTGTAACAGGGTATGGCCATCCATCAAAACATAATGTCACTACCATGAAGGTGGATTTAAATCTACGACCTTACACATCAACTTGTTGGAATGTATGTTGATTGTGACAATAATGGAGGTAGCTAATTTCCTCACACCTCTATAACTTTGATGTGACTAACACAAGTTGAACATGAATGCAATCTTTCTTCAACCTCCCTGTATCGATGATCGCTCTACCAGCCATTTATTGGCATATTGATAGAGAGGTGGGGTTCCCAAACAATACAACCTGACCTCTAGCTATTAGGCTCGACTTGCAGCATATGTTGGCCTGGCATTTATATCAGTATGGAGCCATCATCTAAAAATATTGTCAAAACCATACTTGGATGAGGTTGAGGCTAATGTCAAGCTGATTTTTAGCCATTATTGATGGCACTTGAGTCATTTTGGAAATTCCCTCACCTAGGCTTAAGTGTCTCTCCTATCTTTGCAATTAATATCATCATGGGAAGAAGATTGTAATACTCTTATCTCGAGCTCAGAGTGGAATGGATTTGTTAGTATAGGTAGGTGACATTAATTTCTAGCCTAACAATCTTCTTCACTGTCTTTTTATTTTGGTGACTTGCTCACACCTCCCCGCCCATTCACTACAACTTCAATCTACACATAATGAAAAAAAATGAAATGCAAGATGTTGTGGTTTCAGTCTCTCTATAATTTTGATCACAAGCTTCTTTATGTTTCTTTTTGCAGCCTTACAAGCGATAGTGAAACATAGATTTCTACAAAATGTTGAACACTAATGAAGAAGTACGATTCTTTTGTTGAAGAAGTTATTCATTTGTATTCATAATCAAAGACACGCAACTTTATAAAAAAGGAATGATTATTTATGACAGAAGCAATGATTAAAGCAAATCTATAACATGAAGAAATCAATGATTATTAAATAACATTAGCAAGTCCTCTATATGATTCATTGAGTTGGCATCAATATTCAGGTAGTTGGGAAAGGACAGACTAATCTTCAATCTATGTCCATGCCCCCTCCAGATCATCACAATTGCTACACTTCATGAATCTCCTCCCATACCCAAAAGCTCAAAAGGGCCTCCTATAGATACACGTCAGTTATTTCGGTTGCCTTGGTTTGTTTTACACAAAAAGAATTATTTACGTTATGGAAACCAACAGTTATAGTATGCTTGAGAAGAAAGTAGATTCAAGAAGATGTGCCTCAGAGGCCCAACAAGGGAATGAGTGAAGTGGCTATTAGCATGACTTAAAGCAACAGGATTAGACGTGATTCAAAGCAAAAATATTAGAAATAACCCTTTATGTGGTCAGAGGTGACAAACTTACCCAAATTAAACCAGCATGTCCATATGAATAACAATATAAATGTTAAATTAAATAATTCCTTCAAAGTTAGTGCCACTAAACTAGTATTACTAATTGAGCTAGCATTACATTATTCAGAACAAAAAATAAGCTACAAGATAATATAATGCTTAGAAGACAACACAAAACATCATCCGATTGTCATTCATAATGCCCTCCTTCTAGCAGCATTTTGTGGACGTCAAAATCTGCAAATGGTTAAAAAAACTAACATACACAAGCATGGTTAGTGTTTTTAAACAAAACAAACCTTCAACAGCTATATGAGATAATCTAACATGCTTTTTAAAATGCAATAAATAACAAGATAACTAAAGCATCTATAGAAAAACATAAGTATATCTATCCCATATTGGATTGGTGCTACTTGGATGTGAAAAGTAGCCCTTTCCCAACCCTTGACAAGCTTGATGTTGCAAATGATGAACAAAATTAGCTCTCAATGTGAAGAGAGTAACTTTGCATGAGTTTGTAGATAGGTTGATGAAGAATGAGGCCTTTATTTATAGATTCTCAAGTTGAAATAATGCTCATAAGAGAGCAATGTGGGATAAAGACTGGACCAATGAAATGAGGCCACTTGTCACATTATGATAGGTTGAGGAATGTGCAAGTTTTGGCCAATGTGCCAAAGAGGGGGAGATTCAAATTTGAAATTGTGAATTAAATGTTGAGAGGGGGACATGAAAGAGAGAATTTATTGCAATGTTGGAAGGGACAAGTCAACTTTTCTTCATATTCAAACTTGGGGGAATATTCCATTTTATGCCAAGTTGAAAGAAAATAATGAATTTATAAATGAATTAAAATGATTTATTGGTGCAAGTGGGAAAAGCTAGAGGATGTGATGGGTGGTTAGATTAGATTAATCATGATTAGATTAATTTAGATGATGATTAGATGCTTTCACCCATTTGACCTAATTTCTTTGATTTATTTAAATCAAGATGGAGAAATATTAATTTTGAGATTTAATTAAATAAAGTCTGGTTTATTTAATCAAAAGGTTGATGTGAGACTTTGATTTATTTAATTTAAATGAATAACCTTAGGAATGAATTAAATAGTCCTAATTTACTTGGTGAATGGATTTGATGAGCTTGATTAATTTAATGAGTGGATGAATATGAACTAACTGCATAATGCTAATTTCACGTGTCTATAGTTTACTCCATTTTTACTTCTTCAATTCATTTGTCTTCCTGAAGGTTTTGATAACTCAATCTGTATATATCATGTGATCATTGTATTTGATATAATAAAATTTTCCTCCATTGTTAAATGTATTTACTTGAAGTTTTCTTATTCCTTCCAATAAATCCATTATGTGCTAAACTTGTAATTTTTTTTATCCCCTGCCATTGCATTTCTGTGAGTTTCATAATCTTCTCATTTTGTGCTCAATCTTATTTGGTGTTTAGCAAGTAAAATAGTGTTATTTTATCATCCATAACTCTTTTTATACAAACTAGGTTGCTGAGAAATTTAAAGGGTTTCTTTGCTTTGATGTGTTCTAATCCCTATCCAAAAATATCAAATACCCAGATCGTATTTTCTAAATTATTCTTGAAACATGAGGCTACTGCCAAGCTGCTCCCCCATGGCTGTATTTTGTTAATAATAAAAATAATTTATAAAAATTCATATTTAAATACATTTATATATATGTAGGTTTGAATGTATGTTTGATTATATTCATATGATTAATACTATTAATTGAATAATACTTAATACTAAACTAAATTTTTCATTTAATGTTTGGGTAAATGGTATTATTCTAATTATGGTCAGGTGCATGAAGATGAGTAGCAATTTTGTGGCCCCTTTTTTTAAAAAAAATTGAAAACTCATAATGTGAGCATATTATAATGTGCTCATGTTATTTCTTGGTGTGCCGAACCTGAGGCTCGGCCACCACAAAGCCATAACATGAGCGCATTATAGCGTACTCGCGTTATGACATGTTAAAAGCAAAAAAAAGAGGTCAATTTCATTTTCATTTTTTATTATTTTTTTCTTCTTGCCCATGGCCAAAAACAACAAAATTTCACGTTCACATTCTAAGAGGATATTTTTTGCAAAAACCTTCATCAACGATCGTTGATTCATTGCCAGGATGCCACCATGTCGACGAGGAGGTGAAAGAGGTAAGGATTGTTTTTTTTTTTTGAATTTGTTAGTTTTAGGTTGTATTTGATATTTATTTTTTAAATATGTAGGAGATGTTAATCAACCTAGAAACCCTCCTCGAAATCCATAGCAAGAACAAAATCTTCAACAACAAAATTCTCAACCACAACAAAAACCTCCTCCACCAATCCCTCAATACACTCCTGGCACTCAATGAAATTTAATGGGTGAAATTGAGAACAATAAAAACAAATTGAGGATTTAATCAGGAGGTTGAATGATCCAAATGGTTCAACTATGGAAAGAATGACCCTAACAAATTCACTGTGAGATATGTTAAAAAATGTAGATTCAATCAGCAAACAATTAACTAGCTGGTAGGATAGAAGGCAGGTGGCTAGGGCTTTTTACCAAGATAAATTATCATATAAAGATGTTAAAGATTTAAAAATTACAAAAGGTGAAATTTGTGTGCATTATTCACTAACCCACAATCAAATGAAAATATCTCCCTCAATCTAAATATGTTTCATATTCATTGGTGCCACCACCAAGAGATTAGGAAATATTTTTGGGATAGGCACGTACATGGTTTTTGATGACCCACCATGCAACGATTGTGAAGTCCTACAGTATTTCCTTAGGAAACTATACGTTGAGTTCATCTTGAACAAAATCCTAAATTATTTTGATATGAGGGTCTTCCAGGGGAGAGGTGGGGCATCAGCTCAAGATATACCTGGTGCACATCCGGGTCGTACATGACAAGCGAGACGGCCTCTCGCTAGGCCACCTCATGAGCACATCATTATCCCTTATGTCATGAAGGAGAGTGTCGACATAGAGACTCTACAAGCTATAAGCTCTTTGACGTAGAGTGTCATCCAACATGCTAGCCCTCTTGTATAGTGCCATCTAGGGGAGTCTTCAACAGGTGGGCTTCGATCCCATGTGTGTCAATCTTGTAGGGTGACTTGTTCATATGACCCCACCGACACTCAAGAGGATACTACTCAAGATCTGTCTACAACTATGCAAATGGAGAGGGTAGCAGACATTTTCCATGAGGTGTATGGCATTAATACTCAGGTAAAAGTTAGCATGTTCATTGAATTTAATTAACTAAATTTCATTTTTGATATGCAAGATTAACTAATTTAGTTTTATGTTTTTAATAAACTTGCAGGGTCACAGTGTTGATATTGGATACACCGGCCCTACACCTACTTATTTTTTTAGTACACCTATCGGTGGGGTATGTAACTAGTAAACAATTATAAATTTATTACATTTTAATAGCATTGTTTTATGAATGGTATTTTAATATGTGATTTTGTATATTGAATTGGCTAATATTAGAGGTTTCGAGGGTACACCTCTCGGCGCCAGTGGATTTAGTCAAACCTTCATGTAGGTAATAGAATAAAGAGTTTAACTATTGAATTGTACCTAATAGATTTGTGTAGTTTATATTCATATCATTGATTACCTTGCATTGCACATCATTCAAACTCAAAGCATTACTTCACATTACATAACTAATAACTAGATGTTGATAGATGACAAAATTTCAACTACAATATAGTTGTTTAGAAATTCAACATAAGTAGTGATGCAATTACTTCACATAGCATAAGTAATAAGTCTAGGAGCAACTTCCAATTACATTTAATTGTCATGGCATTCCATGAGACCACATTTTACTGAGGCATCTTTTCAAATAGTTCACTACCTTTTCTATGCTCCAAACTAGGCACCTATTATGGTCTGCTCTCACATATTTGAAACTCATTTGCAACTCTTTTGGAGCAACTATTCGAAATCTTACTTTTAATGCTGAATTAGGCCACAATTAGGCCTCTTTTTCAAAGAGACACCTCTCCAAACATGCGACCAACACTTAAAACCTCCAAATAGTCAAAATATAGCAAAGAAAACCTCAAAATATTCAACTGTCGGGTCTCCTCTCACTCATTCAGACCCTTTTTCATAAAACCCTCACTTTCCTTGCAATCAATTAGGGCTTATTGAAACTCTTATTCCCTGACCTCTCACAAGCTTATAATCACTTCAATCAGGCTTATTTATGAGTGTAAATTCTCATTCCATCCTCAAATAGTGCTTCCCCAAAGTTCTACATACACTTCTTTCACAAAATCACTTGTTTCACTAGTTTTCACCCTCTTTCACCTAGGGTTTCTCACTTATTCACTTCTCTGACCACTTACAACCTCTTAGATCTTCTAAAAACCTTCTAATTCACCTGATCTCATATTTTTTAGGGGATTCTATCCACTTCTAAACCCCTATCCTCTTTTCACTCACTCTATCCTTGTTTATCACTCACTCTAGCCTTGTTTAAAAGGCACAAAAACTAGTTTTTCACTAGGGAAATAGGAAGAACTCACATAAAAACTTCACCAAACCAATTCTTTACCTTCTACACCTACTACTTTATAATAGTCCATTCCACCAAGAAACAGTTACTACAAAAATGTGGAATGGACTTTTTAGTTCATTTGGGCAATCAAACCCTTAGCCCCTGTTTTCTAACTTCCTAGAGAAATCAGGCCACCAAAAGCTTGAAACTCAATATCAAATGCTCAAATTAGTTTTAAATTTATTGCGACACCTAAATCCTTCAATTCACAGACAATAAAAATTAACTACCACCTATAGGGAATTGTACACTAGAAAATGATGGAGGAAAACACAGAAAATAGCAATATAACAATGATATTTTATTAGTTTTCTCCTTCAAAATGCTTCACTAGATAACCAAAAAAGGAAAGATAATTGACTTAAGGGATCTACAAATGAGGGTCTCAATCTATGGGCCTAGTGCAAGTTCCATCTTTGTGTGGGGGAGAGGATCGATCGTCCTCCACAAATTTGCTTTCCCTGTAGCAATCTCCTTGTGATGGCGGTGCTGAAGCATGAGGAGGTCTCCTCGCCTGCTTGTCGCTCATGTGTGGAAAGTTTTTGGTGGTCTAGTTGTGATGATCAGGGATTCTTACCCCCCAAATAATTCCCTTTCTTCTCAAAATGGTGGTCTGAATGGCACGATTCAAAGCAAATCTTTGAAAGAAGTGGTTGCAGGTGAGAGGGTGGAGTTTCTGGCTAGTGCTAAATTTATAGTCAACGAAAGCTAGGGTGTTGCAAATGGGATGCACGGAGGAGGTAAGTGCACCCTTGACTAGCCTAAGATTGTCTCTTTTTTTTTAAATGATGAACTCAATAGGGTTTTGGTTGAAGAAGATAATAAATTAGAAAACACAGCAATTTTCCTTGCTATCATGGATATTAATAATATCACAATAAGAAGATACATGGATGCCTAGTTGTTAGATGTATGGGGGAAAAACTAGGAATTTTTTTTTCATTTTGTAGAATGATACAGAAAGGCCTCTATGTGGTCTTTCATAGAAATCATGAGATGCAATCTACGGTTTTGAGTAAGCAATATTGGATTGTAAGAAAAAAAAAATTAGAGCTTTGGCCTGGTGGCCAGATGCCATCAGTGAAGAAATTTTGGCTCTATCTTTCCTAAGATGGGTTGTCATTAAAAATGTCCCTCCAAGAATTTTGAATTTCATTTCATTGCTTCTCAAGCCTTATGGGCGAACTCTAAAAATTGATAATGTTAAAACATCTCTCCCCCACATAGATGTGAGAGTGTTAGTGTCTTTGGACCCTATGATTAACATCCTAGACATTTTGAGAATAAACCTTGGGTTGGGTTTCACGGACTATGCTCTTGAAATTCTTGGGGAGTTAAACTCTTGTTACCTATGCAGAAAAGAGGGGCACTTGAGGAAAAATTTCCCACTTATGAAAAGAAAAAGTGTGTCACAAAAACCCTCATTTGGTTGTGTTACCAAAGAGAAAATCCCATCAGAACTCAAGGGTCGAATGGTTGGTGATGGCACTACCAAGGTCATGGAGGGCTTTGATAACAAAGAAACCATATTGTGTTCTAACCATAGCAACTCAAATATCACATGTAATTTGGAAGTTGGAAACGAGGTTAGTACCCAAGGGCCAGTTATTGTTAAAAATGAAGCATCAAATAAAACTCTAGAAAACAAAAAAAAATTAAAAATTCCACAGAGTCTTTAAACTCTGAGTTAAATTTTGAGGGGAGATTGGTAGATCCCAGCATTCAAAACTCAGGGGGGGCTTTCTAAATCTATTGAAACCCTACTTGATTCTTCAAATAATGACAACTCTATTGAAGAGGACTTGCTAATGGGGGATGGGTTCTCTGACTACTCCTCTCAAGTCTCTCAGGAGGACAAGTAGGATGCCACCGGAGTTATGGTTTCAAATAGTGAGATCCTTGTGGAATATAGGGACTCAAACCCTCTACCACAAAAAGAGTTCATTCCAATCTACCCCATGTTGAAAACATGGCTCAAATTTAGAAGAATTCCCAGCAACTCATCCTAGACAAGATAAGTTCGATGGGTGATGAGAATGGGTTAACCTGCACTCTGGGTCCTACAAAGCAAACAGGTAATTTGAAAAATATTTTTGTGACTAAGTTTGATGTGGAGTTAAATAAGGACAAGAGTGATGTTGCAAGCCTAAGTAAGGTAAAGGACCTTGTCTCCACTTTTGAAACCAACATCCTTCCTGTTGATGCTCAGCGTGGTATCATTGATGGATTGGTGTTTGGACAACCTGGTGATGCAGGGTCTCTAAGAGTGGAGGTTGTCCTCATTGACTCTTTCTTTCAATCCACCGATGGTGTTGAGGTTGGTTTGGATGGGGGGGATGTTGGTGGTAGAGGAGGAGTGGATAAGGAGATAGTGATCCCAAAGGAAGTTAAGGAGGCCTCTTATGGACCTTCCTCCCCGGCCCCTACAAAGGTCGCTAAGGAAGGTGACCCCAACCCTCTAGGAAAAAGGAGGCCAGGCAGGCCAAGGAAAGAGGAAGGTACAATAATTCTAGTTGGAAAGGGTAACATGAAGCAATCTAAGAGGAAAAAATTGAATGCAGTTATTGCAAGCCTAGTGGTTAAAAGGGTTGAGATTGATTCCAAGGTGCCCAAATGTTTTGATTCCTTTAGGCATGGAAAAGACACTACCCCAGAGTCTGGTCTTGATGGCTCTTAACTATATTTCTTGGAATGTGCAGGGACTTGAGTCCTCCGATAAGAAACATGTTGTAAGAAGATTCATTGTTAAATGTAAAAATAAATATGTGGTCCTGCTTCAAGAACTCAAGTCAACATGATTCTCCCTTGGAAATAGTCTCGAGTGCATCTAGGAGGATGCCTCTCACTTTTTTATTCACCATGAGAAGGGTAAAGTTATGGCTACCATTCTTATCTCCAATAAGTGGAGCCACCTTGTCTCCAACTTTGGGATCTCCCCTTGCAACAGGGTGATTTGGATAAGGCTAATTTTAGATGATCAAGCCTTTGGGGTGTGTTCTACATATGCCCCTAATGAGTATATAGAAAGGATCGGGCTTTGGAACTAGCTCTGTAACCTAGAAAACATACCTTGGATCTTAAGAGGGGACTTTAACATGATTGAAAATAAGGAAGATAAAGCTAGGGAAATTGACATGGTATGGAAAGGTAATGAGAAGTTCTTCTAGAAAAAAATGAAATCCAAACTAAACTTGCTTGACCCGATTGAAGGGCGGAAAAATGACTCCTCAAACATCTAGTACACATGGTGCAACTCTCAGTAAGGTTTAAGAAGGATATATTGCCATTTCGATAGATTCTACCTAAATGATGACTTCTTCATTTTAGATTCTCTAAAGGATGGGTGTAAAGTTCAAGTGCACCCCTCCACTTTATCCTATCATCACCCCATAAAAGCAAGGTTTCTTCTCAAATCTGGGTGCAGGCCTGCAAGGAGGAAGGGGGAGGGGTTTATTCTAAATTCAAATTTGTTGCATTACAACAACTGCTTAGATGTTGTAGTGTCTCTCAGAATTGTTGAATGTCTCCTACAAAATTCTTGCAAAGTTGATGGCAAAAAGATTAGTGAACATCCTTCCCTGGTTTATAAGCACCGCTCAAACTAGGTTTATAAAAGGTAGATATATCTGTGAGAAACTTATTACCAGTTGGGAAGCTATGGAGTGAGAAAAGGTGACAAATCAAGAGGCAAGTATGATGTTGCTTTATTTTGAGAAGGCGTATGATAAAGTAGAGTAGGATTTCATCAGCCTAATGCTTGAGGCCTTCAGTTTCCCAGATGTGTTTTGTAAAATGGTGGTCACTCTCTTTAGGTATGCAATGCTTAAATTGATATCAACGGGACTCATACAGAGGAGTTTTCCTTGGAAAGGTCTATCGGGCAGGGGTGCCCATTGGCCCCCACATTGTTTGTAATTGTCCCTATGCTTTACACTACATCCTCAAGACTGAGAAGGTCACACCCAAAATAAAAGGTATCTTTCTCCCAAATGATGAGGACCTTCTCAACATTCAATTCACTGATGACATAGCTCTATTTCCAATTATGGAGGAAGTTAATATCACCAACCTTATGGAAAAGTTGGACACCTTTTGTATTGCATCTGGTGCAAAAATTTATATGGCCAAGTCAATCATGTTGGGGTGGAAAGAAGAACCTCCAGATTGGTTCGGTAAATTTGGCATGTAGTGGGGAGGTCCCCAAAAGCAAGTTAAGTACCTTGGTATACTTTTTTTGGTCTACCCGAATTTAACAAAAATGTGGATATGGATTCATGGTAAAATTGACAAAAAGATCAACAAATGGAATAGGAAATTTCTCTCCTTGGCTAGAAGGTTACAAATTTGTCAAAAAATCATTTCTTTGTATAGCCTTTATTTTGCATTTGTCTAGCTATTTAACAATTATCAAGTGGAGGAAATTTAGAAAAAAATTAGAGGCTTCTTGTGGTCAGATGGGAAAGGTAAAAAGAAGTTGCATGCTGTAAAATGGGAGTGATGTTGTTTAAGCAAGGTTGAAGGTGGGTTGGGGCTAAAAGATCAAAAATTACAAGGCATAGCTTTGGCCTCCAAATGGATCTATAAAGCTTTGGATGGGGATTAGTCATGGAAGGTTTTAATTAGGAGTAACATAGAAAGGGGTGCGCCCAAACATGCAAAGATGTGGAGGGGGCTCTCACTTTGTGATCTCCTTTGTAGTAAACAACCTATAAGGATAGAAGGGTCTGCGATCTTCAAGAGTATTTGGAAGGCTTAGGAGAGTATTAATTGGCATATTCAGAACACCCAGGTTGTAAGGGAGAGGGGTTGTCAATTACAGTCGGTTAAATTGAAGAACAAACACATAGACAAAAGGGAGAGGAGCTATGTGTGGGCATAGGAGCTAATTGTGGGTATACATTTGGACATATGACATATGGTGGGTATGGTATGTGAAATCCTGCTTATACACTGTCAATTTAATTGAAGAACAAACAAAGTAATGGAGGAGATTTTTTTCCCTACAGAGAATGCAGTGAAGTCGTATAAAGTTCATGGCATTTTCCATGAAATTTAGATTCTTGGAATTTGCCTATAGTTTATAATTCATGGTGTTTTCCATGGATTTTATAGCAGTTCTAACTGCATGCACTATAGGGGAAGAGTATTTTGATGTGACATAAATATTGACCCCTCTCCCTTACAGCTAACTTTGATGATGGTTGAGTCCTACTTATGCTAATACCATTTCTCAAACAACATACTCAGATATAACAAATACAACATATAAATGTGTGTAATTTTGTGTGTCGTGGCTTTTAATTATTATATGTAACATCAGTAGGAGTTAGGAATTATGATAGTTGACTGTAAAGGATAGGGGCCAATATTTACAGTCACTTTAATTAAACAAAAAAAGCATACATCTAATTAGCTTCAATGTAAATGAGGACATACATATAGTCACTTTGCAGAGATAAATAGATACTTAATTTGAATGTGAATGAACAAGGTATAAATTGAATGTAGATACCTATATTTGGTGATGAACTATACAGTAATAAATAAATTTGAGTATGCAATATATATCTATCTATGTGTATATACATATGCAAAGATAGATAGATACATAATTTGAATGTAAACGAACAAGGTATAAATTGAATGTAGATACCTATATTTGTTGATCAACTATTATGTAATATATGAATTTCAAATTGCAATTTAATAGAAATATATATACCTTGTTTTTGATAAAGGGTAAAATGGGTTTTACAAGGACCTGAAACCAACAAGTTTACAACAAAAGAGAGAGGACTAAAAATTCCAATAGAAAAAAAAGCTACCCAAAAGAAAAAAACTGAAAAAAGCAGTAGCCACCCACAAAAGACCAAGAGGATCAGTAAAAAAAACCAACCGAAAAGCCACCAAAAAGACCAGCCGTAACTAACCCAGAGTCATTAGAATAGACTCAATTTCAGCCTCTAGGTTCTACATGTTCTGAACACCCTTCTTGAAGGTTTGAATCATCTACAGTGTAGGAGGATTCTTATTCTTCAAATTAGCCCTGGTTCTCTTAGAAATACCTACCTCCTCATGCTGGTTTTTATCAATGACCTCTTCCAAATCAACCACCAAAGACCCTTGTTGAGCTTTGTCCAATTTCTCAGTCATGGCATTGATGATGATGGCATTGTGTCTTGCCATCCTATTGTTCTGCTCAACTATAATTTTAATAGTATTTTTCATTTTATACAACTCAAATTCAACCCTTTTGTCCATGCCTACTTGATTTTGGGTTTCTTTACTAGCACCATGATCTTTTTGCTCTGCCTCTTTCTTGCTAAGCATCGTAACCTTGGCTCCCATTTCTTCCAGTTTACATTGAAGGGCCCAATTTTTTATTTTTAGCTCATTAATTTCATGAAAGAGCCATTTCAAAATTCTAAAATGATTAGCAGCATTAATCCTTGCTAGACCCAAGACATCCACAGTAGGTTCCCTTTCTAGGTTGAAGCAAGTTTTAACAGGGTCAGGGGAAACAGGGGAACCAATTCTGGCATCTCTATCCAATGACAGGGCAGCATATGACTGAGTATTGTTAGCACTTGAATCCTTAGAATCAAGAGAGTCTTCAAAGTACAACACAAGGTTTTTACCCAGAAGATTCCTACCAACATTTCTGGTTTTAAGGGTAGAGCTTCCCGGCTTAGGCATAGAACAAGCTTTAATAGAATGGGGGTTTAGGATTTTCTTATCAATTTGGATAGAGGAAGGGCTAAGGACCATCCTAACTGGGCTCAAGTTGGGAAAATTCCCTGAGCAACTGGGTTTAGTATCATCCTCCTCAAAATCGGGAGGGGCACCCAAATTAGCAGGGGTCGGCATATTTTGGTAATGTTCCATAATTAGCCTAATTAAACCAGTATGCAAAATAGGGTATCTTTTTTGGGTTTTTCTTGTGATCATCCATACTATTTCTCAAAGAATAGAGAAGATAGTAAGGAAAAGAAACCCTAACCTTGTAGTGGAAATGGTTGAGCAGATCAAAGTGATACCCGTAGACCCTAGTGAAGCGACCATCCACAGTAATGTACTCCATGATAACATGAAGAACTTTCCTCCAAAGAGATTTTATGGTGTTGACTTTGAAGTAGCTATTAGAAATTTTTGCCAGTTTCATTCTTTCCTTCTCTTTCTTTGGAAATCTGATGATAGCTTCATCAAAGAAAACCATGTCCCTAAAAAATTTATGTCCTTCAGTGCACATACAAGTCACTTCAGCAATAAGGTTTTCATCGAGCTCAACTTTCCTACCAAAAAGGGTAAGTTCCCCATTAATCCAATTCTTCTCAAAATGCTCAGTAGCCTCCTGATTCAACCCATGGAGGTTTTCCAAAAAAGGGAGTAAGCCTCCACTTTTTACTTTGTTCCACGCTTTAGAATTTCTAGTATGCATCTCAAAGTTGTCTGGATCAACTCTTTTCCTGTCTCCACCCATTTTGACAAGCATAGTGGGGCAGACAACAACAAAATCTTTACAAGAAATGGTCCTACTAGATCTAAGAGCCCACAAAGCATGCCAGGAAACCTTACAAATTAAGCAACTAAGCTTGGTCCCATACAATCTAATGATTGTGATGTTATTACCCCGTCCTATCATCATTAATGAGGTGACACGCTTCTTGCCCATGTGAAGCATCATAGTTCAATAAGGGCTGGACATTAACACTTAATTCACTAGCATTTAGCCAAGTGCATTGTCCTTTTCTCCTAACCCCTTCATTCGCAAAAAAATCCACAACAACATTAGCTTCACTATAGGCATGTGAAATCTTTATATTATCAATTTTGGCTAAAGTCGAGATAGCATCATCAATCCATGACTTAATAGTCTACGAGGGGGGGACTTACTTTAAAGACAATAAATAATATTTTTGGAATCCCCTTCAAGCCAAAGGTTTTTAAAATTTAGGCTATGGGCCAAGTTTATAATATGAAAAGCTCCAGTAGCCTCAACCAGGTGATTTGTTTGAGATCCAAGAGGAGTGGCAGTCACACCTAGAAAGTTGCCAAAGGAATCCCTTATGAATCCACCACAACCCACTGCCCTAGGATTACCTTTAGCCGCTATGTCGAAGTTGGCTTTCATCCATCCATTAGGTGGAAAAGACTAGCAAACACCCTCTCTATTCTTCTTAACTTATTTAGGGGCACACGGCAAGTCAAGACTTATATTCCATTCCTTAGCAACCTTAAGATCATATGATGATTGAACCACTTTTTCAAAGTTGCTTGCCTTCTGGGAAATAACATTGACATTTTCTTTTAGAAATCTGATTATTTTATCAAACATAATATCCACCGGAGCTTCTTTATCTCTGTAAATTATTTTTCATTCCTTCCAAAGACCCCAAGCAACATGAGGGAAAGAGAAATCCCACAAGTACCGAAGTACAAGATTGTGAGTTGGGGCTTTCCATTGAGAGAAGAAATCTTCAATAGACAAGGGAAAAACCCAAGATAAATGCCAGTAACAGATAATTTTTTCCCAAATTGAGGCAGCAAAAGGATAGTAAAGAAATAGATGACGCACTAACTTTGCATCCATCTTGCAAAGAAAACATCTGTTAGGAATTTATAAACCACACTTGCAGAGGTTATCAACTATGAGCACCTTGTTTTGGAGAAGGATCCAAAAAAATATATTGATTTTAGGGACCAGATGTTTGAACCAAGCCTTCCACTAGAAGGGGGGAGAAGCTTGGAAAGAAGTAAGCCTAGAGAAAGTAAACGAAATAGAATAATTGCCTGAGGGTTCATTACTCCAAACAAGATGATCTTCTGTCTGATCAAGGCCGAGTCTGATAGCCTGAAAAGAAGATTGAATAGGAGCAAGAGCCTGACTAACAAGGCACAGATCCACCCATTTTCCATCCACATGATAGTCTTTCACATATGAGCCAAAAAGAGCTTTGCAATTCTCATCCCACCTACTAAAAGAATCAATTTTTATAAGGGGCTCATTAAACAACCATTTATCCTCCCAAAATCTTGTTTGGTTTCTGCTTCTAACCTACCAACCCACTCTAGATTCAAAAAAATTTCTTTCATTAAGCATATTGGTCCAGTAGGTTGAGCCTTTGGGAAGAATATGGGAATCCTTCATAATTATAAGGGATCTATTACTCTCCAAATATTTGCTCACTAGGATATCAGTTCATTCCCTTGAGGACGAAAATATTCTCCAAATTTGTTTAGCTAGAAGAATCCTATTCACCATTCTAATTTTTCTAAGACCTAAACCTCTGACCTTTTTCGGTCTGCACACCAAATCCCATCCAATTAGAGGAGTGTTGAAGAAGAAAAGAGAGCTTTTCTATTTATTAATCATCTATCCTGATGCCCTCCCATACTCATCTAGAAGATATTTCAAAGTTTTTCCCTCCGAGATAGTAGATTTTCCCAAGGGCATGGTATCATCAACAAATTGTTGATGAGAACAAATCAGATTGCTTGAGGACGGTTTGAGACCAAGAATGGATCTATTTTTTATCAACCTTTTTAAATTTCTTCCAAGACTTTTAGCCATAATAGTAAATAAAATAGGAGAAATAGGATCTCCTTGTCTTAGACCTTTGGAACTCTAGAAGAAAGTCGTAGGAGAACCACTAACCATAACAGATATAGAAACAATAGACACAAGATGTTCCACCATTTGAAGAACCCTATTGCAAAACCCAAACACCTTTAAAAATTTGAACAAGAATTTGGAGTCAACTCTGTCATAGGATTTCGAGATATCAAGCTTTAACAAAAAGCCTTCAGTCTTAGATTCAACCAAGGAATGGATATTCTCATGCACAATGATAATAGAATCAAGGATTTGTCGACCAGGGACAAATCCATTCTGTTCACATGAAATAAGAGTGGGCAAGAGAAATAACAGTGTAGAAGTCAAAACCTTTGAGATGATTTTATAGATCGAGTTGCAAAGGCTTATGGGTCTAAAAGCCTCAAAGTTCACCACTCCAGGCTTCTAAGGGATTAGAACCAGAAAAGTAGAATTCAACTATTTTAGGAGACTTCTAGATCTAAAAAATTCTTTAATAGCACTCACCACATCTTCTCCAACAATCTCCCAGAACCATTGAAAGAAAAACATAGGGAACCCATCTAGACCCGAGGCTTTACTCCCTTCAAAGGAAAAAATAGCCTTCTTAACTTCCTCATTGGTAGGAATAGCAGACATCATAGAGTTATTTTCCTAATTGATCACATTAGGTATAGCCTCTATTAGATGATCCTGATCATTTTGGTTATTTTCATCATTCTCAGAAAGAAGATTTTTAAAGAATAAAACAACATACTTTCTAATGTACTCCTCCTCCTCATGGCTAGTACCATCCACCTCAATTTGATAAATTCTATTGACCGCCCTGTGTTTTGAGGCCGAAAAATGAAAGTACCTAGTATTTTTGTCACCTGCAGATAAGCATAAAGCTCTAGATCTTTGTCTCCAGAACTCCTCCTCTTTTCTAATGATATCATGCATTTTAATAAGGATCTCATTCTCTTTTTCCTTAATATCATTCAAATATCCTTCCTTCTAGGTTTTTTTTAATCTCCCCCAGCTATTTCTAAACATCAGATTTAAACCTGAAAATATTCCTAAAGGACTCTTTTTTCTATTTTTTAAGGTTGAATTTGAATTCCCTTAATTTTTTAGCAACTCTAAACATAGTTGTGCCAGGGATAGTTGTATTCCACCATTTCCTAATATCTTCTTTACAAGAAGGATGAGAAAGCCACATTTTTTCAACTCTGAATAGGATATTTGTCTTCTTCTTTAAAGGATCTGCAACAAAACTAATAGGGAAGTGGTCAGAACCAATCCTAGTGAGGGCTTTAAGAGAATAGTAATAGTTAAAGAACCAATGATTAGATATTAAAGATCTATCTAATCTAACCTAGATAAGATCCATACCCTTGCTACAATTTGACCAGGTAAAGGAAGCTCCATGCAAATCTAGATCAATCAATGCCTGGTTGTTGATGAAGCTTTGAAGATCCTCTTTACTCTCTGCATTGATCTGGGAACCTCCGAAAAAAATTTCATTCAGTAAGAGAGTGTTAAAATCTTCTATGAAAACCCAAGACTCACTATCAAAAATCCTCCTAAAGGCAGCCAACTCCATCCAAAACAATTTTCTAAGACCTTTTCCATTGGGGGCATAGATATTAGATTGGATCTAGCTGAAATTATCTCTAATATGGGTGAATCTAGTAGCAATATTGTTTGTACCTTCCAAAATAGGATCCCCTTTGATTATATGACTATTCTAGAAGGTAACAATACCTCTTGAAGCACCATTTGAGTTGTTTCCATATGAATTACAATACTGAAATAGTTTCATTTTTTCAACTTTTTCCTTTCACATTTTAGTTTCCTGAATAAGGAGAATATTAGGCTTGTGATCTCTAACAAAATTTCGTAGAACATCCTGCTTGTGGGGATTATAAAGTCCCCTAATATTCTAAGACATGATCTTCATGAATTACAAGGGGATTTGAGGCACTCTGGGATGGTTTTATGAAAACCATCCGCAATACCCTGAAAACTATTATGCTCTCTTGTCCATTTAGTAGACTTTTTCCCTCAAGAGTTCTTTATTGCTCCATAGTCAGCCTTTGCTTTAGATCTGGTTGAAATACCACTAGGAGTCTTCCATTGTTTGTTTTTTTTTCTTTTTCTTAGATAAGACCTCTTCTTTGTCATTCTCTTCTTGACTATCTATATCTTTACTTGACTCGCATTCCTTATCAGTAAGGAGTCTTTGCTCCCAAGGTAATGTCTCCATGATGCCATTCAGATGAAAATTTGAATAGTTGCTAGAAAGTTTAGAGGAATGGTCCTGATTATCAAAGGATTCCTTAATTAGTTCCAAGGAATTAGGATCCGTAAAGTGAACTACACCCAAATGAAGAAAACCTTCAAAGGAAGGGAGAAGAAGAGGGATGTTCAACTCCAAGGACAACCCCTGGATAGGAATATCCTCCAAGCTAGGGTTTCCATCTATTTTCTCAACTGGGCTTAGCTCTTGGGATAAGGGGCTAACTTCCTAACTCTGCTTTTCTTCACCAACCATCTAATCTACACTAGCTTCTTTTACCTGGTTAAGGTAATCTCCACATCCTTACTCTGGAGTTCTTGTGGAACCTCACCATTATTTCCAATATCACCAATAGCCTTATGTGAAGTGCTTTGTACGTTATACTCTTTATTCTCAAGGCTTTCGCCTTTTGATTTCTTTCACCATACTAATTTCAAAGTGCCAGTTGGCTTCTCTTTCTCTTTCTCTTAGATTGTATTCCACCCATTTGTACTTCACTCCACTTATCGTCTCATCGTTGCATGCCACTACATGCAATTGCTAGTAAATATAACTATTCCTTTTTTTTATAAAAGAAAATCATAAATATTCCTCTTTTATCTCCATTTTAACTAAAGATGGTATTATCCTTTATTTTTCTATCTCATTTTAATGATTTTGTCACTTTATTTTCAGTTTGGAAAAAAGATTTCATTCAAAAAACCTGTGAAGGTTGGAGGCTATGGATGAAAATCCACTGGTTTGCTAGAGGCAATTTCTCTCAAAAATTACATTTACTATCAAATTTTCAAATAGTTAGTATTTATTTGTCTTGTGTTGTAAATTAAAGTGAACTACCAAATAATTTCTATATCCAATATTTTTTTCTTTTCTATTACATATTTAATGATATAAAATTATTTAAAAATTAATTAAAATTTAATATTTTGAAATAAACCAAAATTTTTGTTATTATGTTCTATTTTTTATTTTTTTATTCTTATTTGAAATTTAGATAGTCACTCCACCTTATTTAATAAGAAAAAAAAAGAGTGTTATTATGATATGTTTTCCAATTTCTTAAGTGTGAATAACTCTTTCTCATCTAATATTTACCTTCTTTAATACATAAAATAATATATCATTATAATAATAAGATTTTTCATTTTTATGTGATATAATAATATGGGTGAGCTTTATGCAAAAATATATTATTGATAAAAAAAATCATTACATTTGAGACACTCTAATCAAAGTGACTCCAAAACAAAAAGGAAAATGACATGAATATGCAATTTTAACCATTACAACTATTGATTATGTGGTTCCACTAATTCAGACTTTCTACTAGGGGTAATGCAAGATAAGATAGGCATGTTGGGTAGTAGAGTTGGCTTGGGCTGTATGTGGCCGCGGGGACACCCCTACCCCATAAAAAAATGCAAGCTAAGATAGTATAGTTTTTTATAGTATAATATAAATTATAGTGAAATTCAATATTACTAATTTATATATAATATAACATAAAAAAAAATTAATTATTTCATCTATTACATTTAAAGAATTATCAAAATTTTGTCTCTTCTTAGGCACACGAAATTCCTATAGCATGTATATGACAACAACATTAAAATAATCATTCATAACAAATAAATTTGACATTTTTAAATTAACAAACATATTACTAGGTGGAAAATATGTTCATAGATCAATGGCCAAGACAAAGTCCTCACTGGAGCTCCTAACCAAAATTTCCTCAAATATAATAAATATATTATTTATCTATAAGTATTATATATATATATATAGACTACAAGAATCAGGTAAAATAATCATTCATAACAAATAAATTTGACATTTTTAAATTAGCAAACAATTTACTAGGTGGAAAGTATGTTCATAGAACATAAAAAATTTCAATTTAGTTATTTCATATATACATTTAAATGATTATTGTGTTGTGGTTAAACATAAAAAATTGTCTCTTCTTAGACACACCAAATTCATACGTGTATATGACAACAACATTAAAATCTCTTTTTAGTATGTTGACAACAACATTAAAATAATCATTCATAACAAATAAATATGACCTTTAAATTAACAAAAAATTTACTAGGTGGAAAATATGTTCATAGATCAATGGCCAAGACAAAATCCTAGCTAGAGCTCCTACCCAAAATTTCCTCCCCAAGGCACAAGGATGGATACAAGGTCTTCAGGAAAATTCACTGTCAACAATTCAAGGCTAGAAAACTCATCATGATTCACCATAGGAAAATTCACCACCATGACAAATTCACCTCATAGAAAATTCACCACCATGGATTACTTATAATTCATTTTTCAGTAGGTATATTTTTCATGACAGTGAATTGTTAACGGTAAATTTTTTTAAAACCCCGGATACAATTACACTGGAAAACATTTATAAATTATTTCATCTATTACATTTAAATAATTATCGTGTTGTGGTTAAACATAAAAAATTGGCTCTTCTTAGACACACCAAATTCAAAACTGGCTCTTCTTAGACACACCAAATTCCTACAACACGTATATGACAACAACATTAAAATCTCTTTTTAGTATGTTAACATCAACATTAAAATAATTATTCATAACAAATAAATTTGACCTTTAAATTAACAAACAATTTACTAAGTGGAAAATATGTTCATAGATCAATGGCCAAGACAAAATCCTAGTTGAAGCTCCTAACCAAAAGTTCCCCCCCAAGGCACAAGGATGGATACAAGGGCTTGAGAAAAATTCACCTCAACAATTCACAGTCAGAAAACTCATCACGAAAAATTCACCACCATGAAAAATTCATCTCATAGAAAATTCACCACCATGGATTACTTATGATACATTTTTCATTAGGTAAATTTGTCATGACAGTGAATCGTTAATGGTAAATTTTCTTAAAACTACATACAAGTATACTGAAAAAATTTATAAAACCTCCCCTCCCCTAACTTTTTGTTTTCTCTTTCCAAACACACATCTTCCTCCCCTAGTGTAAAAGGAGTCCCTCTTTTCAATGTCTATCAAGAAAACCCATGATTCTCAAGGGAAAGTTCATTACACAGGTGTAAGAAAGTAGTAGGGAAAATTTATAGCAAAAATCAATAGCAAATCAATGTGGCATAGAACTTTTGATACAGTCGTGGAGGCCTCCCTTGCTTATGACAGGGCCGCAGGATCTCTCCATGGCAATAAGGCCAAAACTAATTTTCCCTCTACTCTTTTCAAGCCCACATCTTCCTCGCATACTATTATGGGAGTCCCTCCTACCATGTCTGGTAGAAAAGCTCATGATTCTCCAAAGCAAGTTCATTGCATGGGTGTAAAAAAGCAACTGTCGGGAAAATTTACAACAAAAATCAGGAGCAACACCAAGAACCACCGTAAGTGGCTTAGAAATTTTGATACACCCCTGGAGGACACCCTTGCTTATGACAAGGTTGCCAGATCTCTCAGAGGTGACAAGGCCAAAACTAATTTTCTACCTCATGGAGAAATTGAATGGAGTGCCACAAACCCACCAAGGATACCAACCCCACCACATAGGATCTGTACTTATGTGAGAAGAACCACCAGTGAGTGGGCTCATGCTTATGTAAGAAGACCCACCAATGTGTGCAATGTTGGCCCTGAGGATGATTTCCCCTCTTCATCATCAGTCATGTTGGATACTAATTGTTTTGAGTCAAAAACTAATTGTAATAAGTTAAACCTGGACTTGAATCTTTCTCTGCCTACTAAAGAATAAGATGATGCTATATCTAATGCCCACCACCTAGAGAAGACAATTTTGTGCCTTGTCTCAATATGATCTTACCACTATTAATTTTTGTAGCTTGGACAGTTGTTATCTCCACTCCCAAGATTATTTAATTAATTATTTAATTTTTCTAGAGACTTCTAGAAGGAGCGAGTTGTCTAGATAATTATGTAATTAATTAATTGATTCCTCTAGAGACTTCTAGAATCTAGTTAGTTAGGGTTGTTAGAGTCTATTGAATCTTAGCCATTGACTCAGATTAAATCATGGCCATTGGTTTTTTAATGAGAAAAGTATAAAATGGGATCAATGGGCATTTGGAGAACACACTTGAGAAAGAATTGTAGTGATAGCAAGTAGATTTGCAGTGAGAGAAAATAGTCTTGCAGTGTTAGGATGGGCACAATGATAGCATTGGGCATAGCAGTAGAGGAATTTCAGTAGGAGAAATTGAAGGAATAATTTTTGGAGAAGATTATTGTCGGAGCTCTACCAATAAGAGGCAAGCAGTTTTATGTATCCCTTAATTGCCGAAGTTTAACAAAATTCCTCATTTGTAGTACTAGTTTTCCCTTTGGGATTTTCCCAAGGATAATTTGTCCAAAAATATTGTGTTCATTATTTTGCATGTTTTCTTCTCTATTACTATGAGTTTATTTGTGAAGTTGCAGCTGTGTTATTTTTCAATATTTGCAATGAATTAATTTTTCAGAGTCAAATAATCTATGTATTAGACAAAAGATTAATAATCAGTAATTGAAATAGAATTTTCACATGGTATCAGAGCTGATCTAAGGGCAGACAAGTCTCAACATAGGAAGGAAAGATTGAGGGTTTATAAAACCTAGTTCTACCTCTTCAGAATTATTTTAATTGCTTTTATCTTTTGATATGGCCTTAGCAAGTTTAAGAGATCAAGACAAATTGGATGGAGCCTCAAATTTTGGTGTTTGGAAAGCCAAAATTTCTTTATTGCTAGAAGAGAATGGTATCAAGGAATATGTGACCAGTGTTGTAGTTGTACCTATAGATCCAACACATCTCTCAACATATAAGAAGGAAGATGCCAAGGTGAGGAGGCTGATTCTTAATGGTGTCAAGGACCATATTTTTCCACATGTTGCAGAGTTAGATATAGCTAAGAAGATGTGGGACGCCATTCTAAATCTATACTAGAATGCTACCACTAACTTGAAGTTTCTTTTTAGAGAAAAGATGAGGAATACCCAGATGAACAAGGGAGAAGACGTTACAAGTTACCTCGCCAGAATTAGACTTTTCAAAGATGAGTTGGCAGCTATTGGACATAAACCAAATGATGATGAGTTAGTGTGGATAGCCATGAATGGGTTTACTAAGCAGTGGGATGTATTTGTTCAAGTTATCAATCGACGAGACATCTTATCGAGTTGGGATCGACTATGGAGTGACTTCACTCAGGAGGAGCTTAGACTTAGTATTGTTAGTGGAACCAGTAGTAAGAGTTAGAAAAGTGAGGCAGAATAGGAAAACATTGCCCTAGCAAGAAAGGGGAAAGTGAAGAAGGGGTCTAACAAAGGATCAAATCCAGAAAGTGAGAAGGACTTGTCAAAGATCAAGTGTTATGGTTGTCATGAGTTTGGCCACTATGTCAGTGATTTCCCACAAAGGAAGAAGAATGATAAGAAGAGCAAGAAGCAGATAGTAGCTTTAGCAAATGCAAATGAGCTCTCTAGCCAAATGGAGGATGAGTTTGCACTCATAGCTTGTTTGGTTAGCTAAACCTCACAGGGTATCTGGTATATAGACAATGGGGCATCATTTCATATGACAGGAGTTAGAGATTACTTCTCCAATTATATGGAGGAAGACATCAAAATACAGATTTCTATGGGGAACATGTCCAAGCTCAATCTAGTTGGGAAAGGGATTGTTCTATTTTAGAGGGACAATGACAAGTTGATTCCCATTCATGATGTGTTGCATGTGCCAAGCTTGGGTATGAATCTGATTTCTATATCTATCCTTCAAGATAACTTCGTTACAATGTACTCTTTAGAGAGGCGAATATGTTAATCAAGCACAAGGATTGAAAATAACCCATACTATTGGAGTTAGGAGAAGGCGACTTTACAACTTGTAGTTTGATACTCATAAGGCACTGATGAGTAGTAATAATTCTAGAGATCAAGGAGAGGTATGGCATAGGAGGATGGGCCTTATACATCATGAAGCACTTAAATTACATTGTGAGACAGTGATAGGTGTTCTAGAGGTGAGAACAGAGCATGATGATGTATGTAAGGGATGTGTATTAGGGAATTTTGCTAAAGCATATTTTCCAAGGAGTGACACCAGATCCAAGGGTGTTCTTGATCTAGTACACTCAAATATATGTGGACCAATTTTGACGAAGTCTCTTAGAGGATACAAGTAATTTGTTACTTTTATTGATGATTTCTCTAAGAAGAGCTAGATATACTTCTTGAAGACCAAGGATGAGGTTTTCAGTCACTTCCAAGAGTTCAAAGCTCTTGTGGAGAATTTGACAGGGAGGAAAATAAAGGTTTTTTGGTCAAACAATGGAGGCGATTACAAAGGGAAAGAGTTCCAGGAGTTCTATACCAGGGAAGGAATCAAGAGAGAGTGGACTATTCCTTACAACCCGCAACAAAATGGGGTTGCTGAGAGGAAGAATCGGTCTATATTGGAGGTGGCAAGGGCTATGTTGTATGACCAAGATATGCCACATTACTTATGGGCAGAGGCATGCAGTACAACAATATACATACAGAACATGATTCCACATAAGGTATTAGGCAAGATGACACCACAGGAGGTGTTCTTAGGGAAGAAGCTAGATGTTAGCCACTTTAGGATATTTGGGAGTTTGGCATATTATCACATTCCAAGGCCTATACATTCCAAGTTAGATCAAACTATAGAGAGAGGGTGCTTTGTGGGGTACAATGAAACCTCAAAGGCATATCAGATATTTATTCCAGGGGTATTATAGTTAGGTGTGATGCCAAGTTCATGGAGGATGAAGCATTGAAGAGGTCTAAAGATTTGCCAGTAGATGATCAGAGTGAGCATCCAACAGAAGCTCCACGGATCATTCAACAATATCACGGGCAGCAAAGCTCAAGTATAGTTTCTAGTACAAGCATAGGCTCAGGTGTTGAGAGTTCATAGAGTATGGAGCAACAGATGTAGAAAATCCAAGAGTTGCATCAAGGAGACATGGAGGTTGATACTCCATCCTCTACAATTGGTAGTGGGAACCAACAGACACATAGGGATACTCAAGAGTTTGTGGGAACTCCTAGGATGAGTAGTAGATAGTAGAGACAACCAGCCAGGTATAATGACTATATCGCATTAATTAGTTAGTTAGGAGATAGCGAGCCTTCCAACTATTAGGAGGCCACACAATAGCAGGTGTGGAAAGATGTGATGGTTGAGGAATATGCCTCAATAGTGCAAAATGATGTGTGGGAGGTTGTTCCTTGACCAACAGATAGGGCAGTGGTTGCATCATGTTGGATCTATAAGATCAAGCATGGTGTAGATGGTAGCATCGAGAAATAAAAGGAAAGGTTTGTGGCCAAGGGGTTCTCTCAGAAGGAGGGAATTGACTATGAGGATACATTCGCTCTAGTGGCCAGGTATACTTCTATATGAGCTGTGATCTCACTTGCAGAATAGATGGGATGGAAGATCCATCATATAGATGTCAAGATGGTGTTTCTTAATGGTGAATTGAAAGAGGAAGTATACATAGGACAACCAGAGGCATTTTTAGGACACAAAGTGAAACCCATGCGTACAGATTAAAGAGAGCTTTGTAGGGACTCAAACAGGCTCTTAGGGTGTGGTATGAGCACATTGATAGATACTTGTAGGGAATGGGCTTTGTGAAAAGTGAAGTGGAAGTTAATTTCTAGTACTTATTGGTTGAAGGTGAGGTTCTCATTCTTGTTCTATATTTGGATGACTTGTTTCTAACAGGTTCACTAGGGCTCATAGAGGAGTGCAAGAGGGAACTTGGAGCAGAGTTTGAGATGAAGGATTTGGGGCTTATGTACTACTTTCTAGGCATGGAGGTATGGAAGATAGATGGAAATATTTTCTTTGGACAAGGGAAATACTGCATCGAAATCTTGAGGAAGTTTGAAATGGAGAATTGTAGAGCCATGTCTACCCCTATGATCACAAATTGGAAGAAGGTAGATTCATCTAGGGAGAAGGATGTAGACCCCACCTTATATAGGAAGTTGACTGGATCTCTCATGTATTTTGTGAACACCATACCATATATATCCTTTGCAATAAACTCTCTTAGTCAATTCATGGTTAAATCAAAAAGAGTGCATTGGATAGTGGCAAAGCATGTGTTGTGGTATTTGTTTGGTACAATCGAGTATGGGATCAAATATACTCGAGGTGATGGTATTAGGTTGATAGGCTATACTGACATAGATTGGGTAGGTAGTACATCGAAAGAGAAAAGCACTTCAGGGTGTTGCTTCAGTTTGGGATCAGGAATTGTCTCTTGGTACAGCAGGAAGTAGAAGTTTGTGGCTTTGAGTTCTATAGAGGTGGAATACATAGCAGCTAGCATGGCAACATGTGAGGCGATATGGCTTTAGAAGTTGTTGGTGGCCTTGTTTGGTCAAAGGGTTGAGACTACAGTGCTACTGCTACACTATGACAATCAGATTTCCATCAAATTGTCTAAGAATCCACTGTTTCATAATAGGTCTAAGCATATAGATATCAGGTATCACTTCATCAGGGATTGCATATAGCATGGGATTGTTCAGCTATAGTATATACCTATAGATCAACAGGTAGCAAATATTTTGACAAAGGCATTGGGGAAGACGAAATTCATCTTCTTCATAGATAAGTTGGGTGTCATGCAAAACACCTTCCTTGCTAAGAGGTAGTGCTAATTTTTGTAGTTCAAACAGTTGTTATCTCCATTCCCAAGATTATTTAATTAGTTACTTAGTTTTTATAGAGACTTCTATAAGGAGTGAGTTGTCTAGATAATTATTTAATTAATTAATTGATTCTTCTAGAGACTTCTAGAATCCGGTCAATTAGGGTTGTTAGAGTCTATTTAATCTTAGCCATTGATTGAGATTAAATCATGGCTATTGGTTTTCCAATGAGAAAAGTATAAAAGGGGATCAATGGGTATTTGAAGAACATACTTGAGAAAGACTTGTAGTGATAGCAAGTAGATTTACATTGAGAGAAAATAATCTTCTAGTGTTAGCAAGTAATGGCTTTGTGTTGAATATTTTGCATGTTTTATTTTCTATTCCTGTGAGTTTTATTTGTGAACCTACAGTTGTGTTATTTTTCAATATTTGTTGAAATTTTTTTGGAAGACAAATAATCTATGTATTAGATAAGAGATTAATAATCAATAACTGCAATAGAATTTTCACAACCACTACTTACTGCAACTCTCGTGGTATTGTTTTGTTCATGGAATCTACATAATACTCATATGTCTTATGTCTGTACTTTGGCCTTTTTAAAATCTGGGCTGCATTGTATTTGAGTGGGCAAATGTAATTTCTTGTTCAATTGTCTGCTATCAAAAGCAAATTGTAGACCCCTCTGCATTTTCTCACAGATTTAATATATGCATTTATTAGAACGTTTATTTGTCCTCACGATTTTCTAGCGAGAGCAGATTTTTTATTTTCTAGCAAAATCAGATTTTTGCGGAACTTAGATCTCGAATGTAATATTTGTGGAAATCTTTGGAAGAAATTGGAATAGGGAAATTTTTTTATTTTCAGCATTTTGTTCGTTTTCATTAATTAAATTTTGCGGTTGTGTGGTTTCACAATGAAATAAAATCTATAAAAACTATTTTTTATATATATTTAGGTTTTTCTTACATAATTTATTTTTTTATTCTTCAAAATTTTAAACTAATTTTATTTTTTATTTTTATTGTTATTTTAAAAAAATAATAGTAATATTTTTCATTGTTTTAAAAAAAAATATTAATGAAAATTAATGTTTTAAAAGGTTTGACAGAATTCAATACAATATTTGTTTTTTTATCTATATATTTATATTTTCACTACATTAATATTATTTTTTCTTTTGTTTTGGATTTATTTTAATTAGTAATTTTGTATACAACAAGATAAAAAATTGTTAAGAATGAGAAAAGATCTATTTTCGTTTACTATAGTTTAACATTGGAAGATAATAAAAAATTTATAAAAAACATGTAATAGTAATTTTTTTAAATATATATATTTTGGACTTATTTTAGTTAGGTTATTCTTTATTTAATGATGAGTAAATAAGTGTAGCATCATCTTTTAAATAAGATAAATTTGGTGAAATTATAAATCCATTCCTATTTTATCCTGCACTAATCAGTTAAAAACTAGAAGAAATATTTATTTGATTTCTCATTAATTGATGTAATTATATAGGAAATGATTAAGTATTAAAATTTGGAGCATGATTTTGGAGAGGAGCTATTTCACTAAAGGGGCATTGAGATTGTGGGCACCTAATTTGGTTTGAAATATTAACACTTTAAATTTTGGTATGAATTTCTTACATTACCTACATTAGGGGGAAATTGTAACACTATTTTTTCTTAAGTATAAAATTGGATAGAGTTTTATAGAGTTAATTTTTATATGATAATGGATTTATTAGTGCTATTATCTAAATTTTAAATATTGTAAAGTATATCTATAATTTAAATATAAATGTATGAAATTATTATTTATCAATGTTAACTAACTTCATACATAAGAATATTTAAAAAAATCAAATACATGCAAACCTAAAAAGATTGGAGGCATTATATTCAGTTGTTGAAGATTTGGATGTGGATGCTCATAATTCTATGAGCATAACATTAGCATAGAATATGTTATATCAAAATGGAATGGGAGTTCTTTTCTTTATAGAAAGTCAATTTCAAATGAAGGGCGATCAAGAATGATGTTGATCAATGGATGGGATTGCTTAGAAGCAAAGAGAAACAGGGTTAGGGCAAAAATCTAGTTTACTTAAGGATGAATGGTGGAGATTAAAAGGTAATGTCACATGATCAAGGGTAAAAATTATGAAGAGATAAGACTGGCACGAAAAAAGAGGTTGGCCCAAAAACAAATTGTTGGAGTAAATTAAATAACAATATAATTAAAATTAAAGAAAAAGGATAAAATTTTAAATATTTATTTAATATTGGAGGGGAAAAGACAAAATGTTAAATAATTATTTAATTAAAAGTAGAGAAAAAGGACAACATCTTAAATAATTATTTAATAGTGGAGTGAAAGGTGAAAAATAAAAAACAATTTAATTAAAAGTAGAGAAAAAGGACAACATCTTAAATAATTATTTAATAGTGGAGTGAAAGGTGAAAAATAATTAGATAAATAGAATTTATTTAACTATGGAAGAAAAGGCTAATGAATAATTAAATAAAGAAAATAATTATTTAATTATAGAATAAAAATGAAATTAAAAAATTAAATAAATAAGATTTTATTTAATTATAGAAAGAAAGAATTAATTAGTGATGTAATTTATTTAATTAATCGAGGAATAAAGAGAAAATGAATTAATTAAATAATTAAAAATTATTTAATTAATAAGAGAATAAGAACTTAGGGAATAATCAAATAATTTAAATAATTCAATTATGTAAGAAGGAGGAAGAATTAATGTGAAAATGGAATTCATAAGCTTAGGACATTTTTTAGTGTCTACATTTTGCCCTTTTTTGAGATAATGTTTCAACTAAGAGAAGTAACATCATTTCAAAGAATACAACATAGTGGGTAGGAAAGGGATTAGGAATAAAAGCATGATGCATCAATTACTAGCAAGGAAGAGGAAGGATGATGAGGAGATAGTGGTATGCCCCCTTGAGAAGACATGTGGGTTCACAGAACATGAGTGTAATCAAAATGGATGAGAGGACTCAAAAGGATGATGAATAAAATGATAGAGGAAATTAGATAAGGATGATGAAAATATGGATGGAGAGGGAGGATTGAGGATCATCATTCTACAATGATATGAGCAACCTATATTTGATATAGTAATTGACATTATGCACAAAGGTATAAGGAACTAGGATGACAATGTGCCCATTATGTGATCAAAAAGGTCAAGTGCAAAAATATTCCTTATAAAACCATGATATGGAAGACCATGATACCCCTATGGAAAGAGTGCAAAACATAATGAGAAATGCAAACAATGATAAAACACACAAGCAACAAGAAAGCATGCACAATAAACCAAAAGCAAACAAGGACTATGTGCCAAGTGAAGCTGAAAACCAATTGACATATTTATTGATGACGATGTTGATGTTGTTTGATGTGGGAAGGACACATCTCAAAACAATGTGAGGATTTGAAAATACATATCCTTATAATGATAATGGATTCAAGTGGATTGATATATTATCAACTAATATGGATTGAAATGATGGATTGCTTATGGATGATGCATTAGATTGCAAGATTGGATTTCATGGATTAAGCTTGATTGAATTTGGATGGACTAGATTGGGATGGTTGGGGGATGGTTGGATTGGAAGGATACGGGATAAATGGATTGGAGAAGATAAGTTTGGATGGAAGATTGAATGAGATCTAATGACAAGGGAGAACCAAGGCATGGTAAAGGATGGAAGGATGGAGGAATTCCATGGATAGAAGAGAGGACTTTGGATAATGGATGGTGATGGGAGATAGGATGATGGTGGATGGAGGGTAGGAAGATGAGCTCCAAGGACTAGTTTCAATGGACTAAGATGCCCCACACTAGAGGTAGTGTAATTATTGATGCAAGGTGATGAGTGATGTATGATATGGAAGGATAGTGCATAAAGAATATGAATGGTAGAGGAAGTAAGGATTGCATTGTCCAAATAATGCATTTATATTTTCCCTTAGCCTTATCAAGATCAAGGGTGAAAAGAGAGGATGAATTGGATAGGATGGGAGGAAGGTATGATAAGGGATATATGATGAAGGATATGGATAGGATGATCAAGATCAAGTGGATAGGATATGGATGCACTGATATTTGACCCTTGGGCTCTTCATCAAGATCAAATATGGGAAGGGTGGATTGATTTGGATAGGATGAGGGATATCCAATGAATGATATGGATAGGATAAGAAATATGGAAGGATATAATGCACGATGTATATGAAGATCCTTAGCCCTTTTAAGATCAAAAGAGGGAAAAGGGGGAATAAATTTAGATAGGATAGTGGATATAAAATGAGTGATAAAATGGGTTGTGGTATGTAGGATAGCATGGATGAAACTTTCCCACAAGTGTAGAGTGTAAGAGGGTGATGGATTACACATGCTGAATGTTTACTAGGTTTCCATCATAGTACCCATCTAAGGCACCACAAGAAGTGGTTTTCATCATTGGATGAAAGATTTCTCTTTACTTTTTTATTTTTCATTTATTTTTTTCTCTTTAATGCATTTTTCAAACAATTTTGGGAATAGGATGGATGGAGAAGGATAAGGATATATATAAGTGAATTTGGAAGATATTGGATGTAGGATAGGGAGATTAAGGGATGACTCAAGAATCTAGTTCCATGGATGATATCCCTTGAAGATGTGATCCATTAGATCATGGAAAATTAGAGGTATGCTCATAGATGTTGGTAGAATGATGGTAAGGGGGATGAAATGGATGGGAATATGGCAAGGGATATGGATCTAAGAAAAGGATTGGATAAGAGGGATGGCAGGATGAAATATGCATGTTGGATAATTCATGGATTGATGGATAGGTTGTAGATGAGTGGATCGAAATTTTGGCAAGATCAACATTGGCACACACCTCGAACGGCAACAAAGTTATGGAAGAGAAGTGGCTTTTGAATTTGGAGATTTAGATGGAGGAGTGGATGTTGATTTTGGCATACAAGGACCCAAAATGGATAGAGATGATAAAGGTTTATTAGATGGAGTGGAAGACATAGAATTGGATGGGGTTTTTGGATAAGAAATTTTTTATGCCAATTCTAATTTTTCTGTGGCATGCATTGATTCTACGAGTACTTTTGGAATCCAGATGATTTTTGACTTTGAATTTTGCTTCATGGGCCTTTGTAGCCTTTGGAATTTAAATTTATTTTTTTCGATCATATGTTTTTTTTTGTCTTTTTGGAGGGACATGTTCATCCTTTGATTTTTTTTGTTTTTTGGCTTTATACATTTAAGATTTCGCATCCAAATTGCTTCCAAGAGAAATGGGCTTCGTGGATGGAGAGGAATGATATGGATCTATTATGGATGGGCTGGTGTAGGAATGTTGTAAAAGGTTCAAGGGCGTGTACCTTTGTTGATCTTGATGAGGTGATGGATATAGAGGATAATGGGATCTTGGAATGGAAATTTTAGATGGTGGAAAGTAAGGACCCAAGATGGATGTAAAGGATGAAGGACTTGGTTTAGGGACATAAGGACCCAAAATGGATCAAAGGGAATATGGATTTGGTTTTGGAATGTAAGGGCCCAAGATAGATTTTGAGGATGGGGAATGTGAATGTTTGGATATAGATGGTAGGATTTTTGATTTGTGACGAATGGAAGGATTACCAATGTCTAGAGACTTGTAGCAAAGGCCATGATAATTAGGATTTACTCTGATATTAATGGGTTCTAGGATGCCTTTCTCATAAAGGCCTAACCATTTTCCTTGATAACACATAGTTTAACAAATCCTTTTTCCAATAGGATACTTATTGTTTTGGAAGCAAGATGCAAGTCCATTTTGAGGGGGATGTGGCATGGATTGAATGATAGGCTCTTGGAGTAGACCCACTTGGATTAAAGTGGGGGAACCAAATTGATAAGTAGGGGACTCATGGGTAGCTTGGATATGAGTAATGAGATCTTGTGGAGGATTAGGATCATGACATGAAGGTGGAGGGTTGCTTTGATCTTGATTTATGGTAGGATCATGGGATGAGGTAGATGATATAGTTTTCTCTTGGCTATGAGAAGGAAGCGGATCATGAGATGGAATAGAAGTTATACTTTGATATTAATTTTGAGAAAGGGGATCATTGGATCATATAGAAGGGTTATATTACTTTTGATATGAAATGGGATCATGAGGTTGGAGGGGATAATGAGGTGGAAGGGGATCATGTGATGGATTGTATGAGACATCTTGGTCATGACTCAGATGGGTGTCATTAGTTGGGGTAATGGATGGAAAGTTTTGTTCTTGTGATGCATTAGGGTCATGCCATGGAGGTGCTATGATATGATCATGATATTATGTATATATGCTAGGTTCATAAAATGGGTTGGATATGGTAAGAATATGAGACGGTATGGAAGGGATATTTTGATCTTATATGAAAGGGGATTATGTGGGGGTATGAAAGGGATGGCTTGATCTTGGTATGAAATGGGATATTTTTACATTTCTTGATCAACAGGAGGATCTTGATCAGACATAGGTTTATCTTTGATTTCATGGTTGGGAATAGGATCTTCATCAAATACTGGATCATGTTAGACATCATGATCATCTAGAAGGATTTCTTAGATGGACGTAGGGATAGGATCATGAGATGGAATGGGATCACAGGGAGTATTTTTATCTTGACATAAAGGGGGATCTATGATGTGATACTTTGGATCAACGAGGTCAAGTGAGTGACATGGTTCACATTCTATAGGTTTTCTGGAGGTTGAAAAACATGAAATGAATGAGGTGGATAAACATGGGATGGATGAGGTGAAAGTGGGTTTAGCTAGAAGACTAGGACTAGCATTTTGTGAAATAGGCTTTTGTATGGGTTCTTGTATTCCTTTGATGGTGACCTTTTGTGCTCTTCAGAGGGTTACTTTTGGTTGTCCCTTGATGGTAGTTTTTGGTTCCCCTTGGAGTGTGACTTTTCTTTTTTTTATAGTGTTTTTTGGCTTGGCAATGGGTTCACTACAATGTGAAGTGCATGAGATATGGTTATGGATGGGTGTTATTTAAACATGGAATAAATTTTGGTTTCCCTTTTCAATGGAGGAAAAGGATGACATGGGTGCTTGGATGGTTTTTAGTATCTCTTGGAATCAACTTATGGAAAAAATGATCATAGATTTTATGTCATTGTTTTTGATAAAAGGGGGATAAACGGGTTTTACAGGGACCCAAAACCGTGAAGTAACATTACAAGAAAAGACCAAAATAGAGGTCCGAAAAACAAAAAGGCTACTAGAAAGATAAAATCTAGTTTAAGCAGATAGCCACAAAAAGTTGCAAAAAAACCATAAAACGGCTAGCAAACAGACAAAGTTGGGCCCAGCCACAGCTAATTCATATAATTCAGAAGCTCGTCTGCAACCTCTTCCAGGTCCACCATATCCTGAACCCCCTCCATAAAGATCTGAGTCATATTTGGGGTGGTTAGGGATTTTATTTTCATGCTTGATCTGGTTCATTTAGAGATCCCTGCTTCCTCATCCTGGTCTTTCTCCTGATCAAGGTTGATAATCAAAGCTCTCTTTTGGGTTTTCTTTAGTCTTTCAGACATGGCTTTAATGATGATAGAGTTATGTCTGGCAATTCTACAGTTTTGATCAGCAATTTTTTTCATGGTTCCTTTAATTTTTCAATATCATTTTCAACTATGTTGTCCTTTTGTGTGTTATCCTTCACATTGGTATTCTTTTCCACTTCAAGCTGAATAAGCCCTGCAAATTTGGCTTCAATTTCCCCCAGCTTACTATGAAGAGACAAATTTTTATTTTTTAGCTCACTTATTTCATGAAATAACCATTTGGCAGAATTCAACTGGTCCATAAAACAACTCTTGGCATTTCCAACGAAGTCAAAAGGGGGGTCACTTTCAGAATTGACCCCAAAAATCACCGACTCTGCACCTCTAGGAGGGCTATAATTATCTTGTTGAATATTCTGAGGGACATGGGGGTTCTCAAGACTAACCCCAACTGCTTTAGCAGAAGCAACAAGGGAGTCATCAGGGTAGGAGACAAGCTTATTAACTAGAGAGATAGAGCCTGCCCCTTTGGCGTTAGGGTTAGTGTGGCCAGAGGCAGGAATAGAGCAAGCACCAAAAGACTAGGGGGAATGGCCAGAGGCAGAAGGGGGGCAGAGGAGGCGAAGAGCTCTTGACACGGCTGGGGGAAACTTTAGTATCAGAAATGCTAGGCTCAGTATCATCTTCATCAAGCTCCAAAGGGGCTATAGGGTTTCGAAGGGCAGGAATATTCTAAAAAGTGCTCATAAATGAGCCTTAAAAGACCCATGTGAAGAATCGGGTATCTTTTAGGGATTCTACTATGATAAGAAAAGCTATTTCTCAGGGAACAGAGCAAGAAGAAGGGGATAGAGACACGCACCTTATGCCAAAAGTGATTGAGCAGCACGAAGTGGTATCCATAAACCCTAGTGAAGCGGTCGTCGAGAGTGATGTACTCCATGATAACCCTTAGCACTTTTCTCCATAAAGCTTTTATAGTGTTTGCTTCATAGTAACTATTCGTCATCTTGACAAGTTTTTGCTTCTCCGTCTCAGATTTATGGAACCTCACCATAGCTTCGTCAGAGAATTTTCTGTCTCTAAAAAATTTATTCTCTTCCATTGGAATGCCAGTTACCTCCGCTATCAAGGCTTCATCAATCTGAACTTTCCTCCCAAAGAGGAGAACCTCCCCATTATTCCAATTCTTCTCAAAGAAATCTGTAATCTCCTCCTTAGGGCCATGGAGTTTCTTAATGAACGGAGTAAGCCACCCCTTCTTATTTTACTCCACGCTTTGGTGTTCTTGGTGTGTGACTCGAAGCTGGTAGGTTCAACCCTCTTCCGTTCCCCGCCCATTTTTGAGATCTTAGTTTGAATACTATTGCAGATAGAAAACCTATTCCAGATAGTTCCTTTGCTTCGTAGGACCCACAAAGTGTTCCAAAGTAAATAATTTATCTGTCAAATCCTCTCGGCCCCATTATATCTTCTAATTTTGTTATTCATGATTCATACCTTCCTCATTATTACAAGATGCCACCTCTTTTCCATTCACCACATCGAGCTCCAATAAAGCTTGAACATTGAAAAGGAGGTCAGTCTTTTTATGCCACATGAGGATTTTGTCGCTCTTAACTCCCTCATTGGCAAAAAAATCCGCAACCGCGTTTACCTCACGGTAAGCATGAGTTATTTTTATTCTATTGAACTTACTAAGTAAAACCTTAGCATCTTCTATCCAATTTTTAATCGACCATGCAGGCTGGGACCTACCACAAAGGCTATCAATTATATTTTTTGAGTCACCTTCAAGCCATAGATTTTTGCATTTAATTCCCATAGCCAAGTTGATTATGTAATAAGCCCCCGTCGCTTCCACCACGTGATTGGTTTGGACCCTCAGAGGAGTGGCAACAGCTCCTATAAAGTTACCTATCGAATCCCTTAGGACCCCACCACACCCAACCTTCCCCGGGTTTCCTTTGGTCGTGCCATCAAAGTTGGCTTTGGCCCAGCCTTCCATAGGAAAACTCCAGCAAACACCATCCCTGGATTTTTTGGTATTATTAGGAGCATTGGTAATATCCCATTTAATTCTCCATTCCCTGGAAATTAGGCTATCAAAAGGAGAATAAACCACAGTCTCAACCTTGTCCTCCCTGAAGGGAACAATAGAGAAGTTTTCTTTGATCATCCTAAGAATTATCTCAAACATAATTTCCTCTGAAGACTCCTTATCCCTGAAGATCCAGTTGTTTCTCTCTTTCCAAATTCCCCAAGTCACATGGGGGAACGAAAAAGCCCACAGTTTTTTAATAAAGGGGTTGAAAGAAGGGGCTTTCCATTGAACAAAAAATCCTCAACCAACTCTGGGGGGAACCAAGAAAAATGACAGCATTTCAAAAGCTTGTCCCAAACTAAGGAGGAGAAAGGAAAGTGGATAAAGAGGTGGTTAACCAATTCAACATTGCTTTTACAGAGGTAGCATCTGTTGGGGAGCAGAACTCCTCTTTTGCTAAGATTATCCACAGTTAGAACTTTATTTTGTAGCACAAACCAAAAAAAAATGTTAACCTTAGGTAAGAGATGCTTAGTCCAAGCTTGCGACCACAGAGGGGGAGGGTTAAGAGCATGTGAAATCCAGGCAAAGGAAGAAGAGACGTAAAAGCACCCAGAAGGCTCATACTTCCAAATAAGGCTATCCTCTTGATTTAAGCAAAGTCTGACAGCATTCAATGAGACGTAAACAGAGACCAGCATAGGGTTTATCAATGGAAGATTGATCCACTTACCATCCTGCCAGTAATATTTAACAAAAAGGCCAAAAGTATCTTTGCAAAACTTATCCCATCTACTGAGATTCCCATCCTAGGTCAAAAGTTCATTACACAGCCATCAATCATCCCAAAATCTAACCTGGTTACCATTGTGAACCTGCCATTTCAATCTCAATTTCACCACCTTTATCCCATCAGTCATATAGTTCCAGCAACTTGATCGTTTCGGAAGGTTGGGATTCTCAATAAGATCTTTGAAGGAATTGTTATTCTGTAAATACTTGCTTTTAATTATTTCACTCTATTCTCCAGAGGAAAAGAAAAGTCTCCATATCTGTTTAGCTAGGAGTGACTTGTTCAGCAGTCTAATTTTTCTTAGCACAAGGCCTCCATCCTTTTTAGATCTACATACCAAATCCCATCCAACAAGAGGCATTTTTTTTCTTTCTTCGATTCCAGACCAAAGGAATCTCTTTTGGATCTTCTCAATGGTTTCAGCATATTTGGATGGGATTTTAAAAAGACGTAGAGCATAGATAGGGAGATTCTACAGAGAAGCTTTAAGAAGCTAGAATTTTCTAGTTTGGCTTAGGCGAGATCCTTTCCAACCAGAGAGTTTTTTCTCTAACCTATCAACCAGAGAGATCCAAAAAGCATCCAAGGGTTTTAAACAAAGAGGCAATCTGAGATAAGTAGTAGGAAGGGACTCTATCTTGCAACCAAGAATTCTAGCTATCTTTCTCTATCTATAAAAAGGTGTGTTAAAGAAATACAACGAGATTTTTTTCTTATTTATCACCTGACCAGAAACTCTACCATAGGTATCCAAAATTTTCTTCATCTCTTTAGCTTCCGAGATAGCAGACCTTCCCATTAGCAAAGTGTCATCCACGAACTATTGATGAGAGCAAATCAAATTGTTCGATGACAGTTTGAGCCCCATAATAGCTCTTTGAGCAACCAATTTACTCATATTCCTACCAAAAACCTCAGCCATAATCGTGAAGAGGATAGGAGAAATGGGATCTCTCTGTCTTAACCCTCTAGAACTACAGAAGAAAGTGGAAGGGGATCCATTAATAAGAACTACCATAGAAGCAGAAGTGATGAGTTGTTCAATAAGCTGCAAAACCCTTTCATTGAAACCAAAAGACTTTAAAATCTTAAACAGAAAGTTCCAGTCCACCCTATCATAAGCCTTCAAAATGTCAAGCTTAAGAAGAAATCCTTCCGATTTAGAGACTGAGAGGGAATGAACATTCTCATGAGCGTGGACAATAGAGTAAAGAATTTGTCTTCTAGGCACAAAACCATTCTATTGAGGAGCAATTATAGAGGGTAGAATAAGAAGCAGCCTAGACGTAAGCACCTTCAAAATAATTTTATAGAAGGAATTATAGAGGCTGATAGGTTTGAAGCCTTCAAAATCCTACACTCTAAGTTTTTTGGGAATAAGAACCAAGAAAGTGGCATTTAACTCCTTCAACAGATTTCTAGAGCGAAAGAACTCTTTCACCGCCTTCTCAACATCCTCCCCAACAATGTCCCAGAACTACTGGAAGAAAAGTAAAGGGAAGCCATCAGGACTAGGCACTTTGCTTCCTTCAAAAGAGAAAATAGCTTTTTTAATTTCCTCACTGGTGGGTATATCTGTCAACATTTCATTGTCTCTAGAGTTAACAATCCTGGGGATAGCCTCCTGTAACTAATTTTGATCCTCCAAGTTAATACCCTATTTCTCAAATAGGAGGTTATTGAAGAATAGGACAACTTCTCTTCTAATTTCCTCTTCCTTCTCATAAGTTCTACCATCAACCACAATCACTAAAATTTTGTTAATTGCCTTGTGTTTAGATGCTGACAGATGAAAGTATCTGGTGTTTTTATCTCCAACCTTTAGCCAGAGAGCTATGGATCTTTGTCTCCAAAATTTCTCTTCTCTAGCAATTATCTTGTGAAGTTTTGAGAGGATCTCATTTTCCTTTTCCTTAGTTTCATTCAAGTAGCCTTCCTTTTGAATTTTATTTTGGATTTCAAATAGCCTAAACTAAAGATCGGATTTGATTTGGAAGATATTGCCAAAAGACTCTTTTTTCACTTTCTGAGATTCATTTTAACTTCTCTTAGTTTTTTGGCAATTCTAAATAAGGCAGTACCCTTAATTTTAATATTCCACCATTTCCTTATTTCCTCTCGGAGGAGAGGATGGGAAAGCCACATCTTCTCAAAGTGAAAGGGAGTATTCCTCTTAATTTTTAAGGGGTCAGCCACAAAACTAATAGGAAAATGGTCAGAGCCAATCCTAGGGAGTGTTTTCAAATAGCAGCAATAATTTATGATACAAATATCAGAAACAAGGGTTCTGCCAAGTCTCACCTAGATCAAATCAGATAGAACTCTTTGATTCGACCATGTGTAAGAGCTCCCTTGCAACTCCAGGTCGATCAAGACCTAATTGTTAATGAAATCCAAGAGATCTTCTTTTCTTTCTTCATTAATCTGAGAGCCACCAAACTTCTCGCCCTGAAGGAGAGGTGAGTTAAAATCTCCCATGACAACCCAGGGGTCATTTTGAAAGATATTCCAGAAAGCAGCCAGCTCTTTCCAAAAAGCCTTCTAAGCTTTTTTACAGTTAGGAGCATAAATATTAGACTGGATCAAGCTGAAGTTGTCCCTAATATGAGTAAATCTAGTAGCAACATGATTAGGATGAGAAAAAAGAGGATCACCTTTTATAACCTTACAGCTCCAAAAAGTCGCAACCCCACTAGAAGCACCAGTAGAATCATTGCCCTGAATGGAACAGTGCTGGAACAAAGAAATATTTTCCACCTTTTCACTTAACATTTTGGTTTTCTGAATGAGGAGAATATCAGGCTTCTGGTCCCGGGAAAAATTGTGTAAAATATCCTGCTTGTGGAGGTTATTTAGTCCCCTAATATTCCAGGACAATAACTTCATGGGAATTTAGGAGAGAGAAGGAGCTCTAGGATGGTTTTTTGGAAGCCATCTGCAATATCTTGAAAGCTATGGTGCTCTCTTATCAAATTTTTGGGTCTTCCTCCTTTGGCTAGAGATATTGCCCCATAGTCCGCTTTTTCTCTCAATCTTATTGAAATCCCACAAGGGATGATTTTAATTTTGATTTTCAATTTTTTCTTCTTTTTCTTAGATAGCACCTCTTCTCTATCAGTATCATCTTGACTATCTGATTCTTTGCTAGATTCCCATTCTTTTTCATAGAGGAATTTCTATTCCCAGGGGAGGGTATCCATGAGTCCATTCCCACAAGGCAGGAAGATACTTCTTTCAAGAAGGCTTGTCTAGCTAGGGTCCGAATAAGTGTCCTTAACAACATCAAAAGAAGCCAGATCTGAATAGGATTCAACACCTGGGTTATTTTTCCTAACCGGAGACACAATCAGGGGAATGCCTACCTCTAGAGAGAGACCCTGAGAAGGAATATCGTCCAGCCCTGGCGTCATGGGGTCCCGAAAGATGGGGCTCATCTTTGAGGTAATAGAGTCATCCGACTTGCTAGGGGCTAATTTCCCAGCTTCCCATTCCACACTTTCATCTTTGTCTTGAGAATCAGAGGAAAACTTTGGAACCAAAACTTGGGGGGTCTGGATGGTAGAGCCTTCATTTCTAGCTTCATCAAAGATATTGTATTGAGAAATATTTTCCTTGCTTAGAGCCAAGTTCCCAACATTGCAATCCATTCCTTCTCCTTTATCCTGAGAACTAGACTTAATCTCAGGAACAAGAGCTTGGGGGACCTGGAAGGTGGATCCTTCATTTCCAACGTCACCCAAGAGGTTATCAGGGATTTCAGCAACCTTTCCCATTGGCTCTGTAACAAATTTTTCCTCTTGTTTCTTTTTCCATACCACTTTTGAAGCCCTTTTAGGGTTTTCCATTTCTTTTATTTCCTTAAGGGGGAAATGCTTCACCCAATGGCCAGATTTTCTACAGTTGAAGCAGGAAAAGGGGATGGTCTCAAACTCAATAGCTTGTGACCAAGAACCAAGTTTCGAGTGGATCTCCATAGAGGAGGGAAGATCCGCTTCCTGAGAAACACCCACACATATTCTAGCAAACACCAGTCTCCTTCTTGCTGCTGTCATAGGGTCAATCAATAATAGCTCCCCAAAGGAGCTATCAATCCCCCTAAAAACATCCCCATTCCAATATTCCAGAGGAAGACCATGCAGCCTAACCCATACTAGACCATTCTCAAATATGGAGTCAGTTAGATCTAAGTTTGAAGACCATTTTTTAAGTGCGAGAGTTGATTTCCCAATAACCCATGGTCCTCTGCATCTAACAACCTTAATGTCTTCTCTGTTCGAGATGTCATTTTATGTCATTGTTAAAGTAGTCAACAAGAATATGTTAAGCTCATATTGATCCATGTGGTGATGAAGGATGTTGAAAATGAAGGATGTGGATTAAGGATGATGATAGAGATTAAGAATGATAATGAAGAATAAGGATTAAGGGTGATGATGGATATTAAGGATGATGATGGATTAGGAAATAAATTTTTTGATGTGGATTATGGATGGTGGTTATGATATTGATTAGGACCTCAATTGGATTAGAAAAATTAAATAAGCTTAAGGTCCTAAATGATGGACTATATATGGATGTGGATGATTGATATTCTTGAGATGATGTGGATTAGATAATTGGGTATGATTAGGATAATATGGATGATTAGAAATATTAGGGGGATAATTAGGATGATTATGAATGATTAGGATGAGGTGATAAGGATGATTATGAATGATTATGGATGATAAGAACAAGGTGATTAAGATGAAAAGGAAGGATTATGATGGGTGAGGATAATTAAGGTGAAGAGAGATCATTAGGATGAAATGGAATGATTAGGATTAGAAGAGATTATTAGAATGAAGGGGAGTCTGGATGAAATGATTAGGATGAAGGGAGGTGATTAGGATGAGATGATGGATGGTTATGATGACGAGGATAGGATGATTGATTTGACTTGGATGACAGGATAGGATTATTAGGATAGAGAATAGGGAATAGGATAATGAGAAATGATTATGATGAATAAGATGGGATAGTTGGGTTAACTTGGATGACTAGGATAGGTTGATTAGTATGGACAATAAGGATGAGAAGTTTTACTTGGAGGACACCTAGATTTGTTTGTTTTTGAAGTTTCTAATGTTTTTTGGATCTTTTATTTTATTTTATTTTTTTGGTTTATGGTTTTTCTTGCTTGATTAATATTTAGATCTTGAATATGCATTCACACATGTAAGACAAGATTTTATGCAAGATGTATTACAAATGATTATGATAAGAAGACACTTCCAAGAATAAGAAAAATCCTAGTAATAATTCAAGTAGGTAGATTGATGAATGGTCTTAAACTAGGATGCAAAATGATCTAGGGATGTCCTCTATATACCTTGAAGGTATGTGAGGCCCAATTTCATGAATTTGAAAGGAGAATAATGCCAAACAACTAGGAGGAGAGGGTACTCCACACTCCCCCTTCACATCCCAATGGTATAAAGTTATCTAGGGCTTAACGAAGATTGACAAGATTCTACTTCCAAGAGGTGTGTCTTTTGATTCAAACCCACTATTTATACTCTATTAGAATGCTAGAGTTGAGGTTTCCCCTAGAGTGATCACTTCTCTAGGCAGACACCCTAAGAAGGTTATACAAAAGTGATGTAAATAATGCTTTTAATCTCCTTGATCATGTGATAATGTGAGGAGAAAGCATACACATGTATTTGATCACACAAGCAATGTTCATTAACCTTAGAAATGGAAATTTTTGATGCGAAAATGAGAGTGTTGAAGAGTGTTTTTTATTCCCAAGAGCATATGGAAAAGTGAGGGAAGAGCATACACACCTCCAAGAACAAAAAACAATACCAAGCAATGCAAACACTTGTTCTTTTTAAGCCCAAATTGAATGTATGATTTTGAAAATACACTTTTTTGTTTAGATCCAAATTGAAATGTGATGTTGTAAACAAGTTCAAGATAAAGATATGAGTTGAAAAGTGTACACCTAGATTTTCTTTAGCTCCAAATTTATGTCCACTTGATCCAATTTTCTCTTTGAAGAGTTTATTTTTCTCCACACTGAAAAAACCAACAACAAAGAAAAACCCTAACAAGATAATTGATTAGTAATATTAGAGGGTTAGCTTAAACCCTACCAAACCTTAATTAACAAAGAATTTTTTTTTATAATTATTTTAAGCTCAAAAATAAATTTTCAAAAAACACAAACCTTGTAAAATTTCAAAAGCTTTCTCAAAATTCAAAGAAAAATGAAAAAAATTGTGGTTTGATCCCTATAGAGTTGATTTATTTTAAAACCCTAATGTTGATTTTCTCCTAAACTTATTTTCTTATAAAAAATAATTATAAAATTATAAATAATTCAAAACAAATCCAAAAAATAAAGTTTTGAATTCAAAGCTCCTAATATCATCCCCAACCTGCAAAAAACAAATTATGCAAAAATTTGTAGTTGTTTGAGAGATATGTTCAAATCTTTGAAAACTAGGGTTTTGTTAAAAATGATTGCAAGAAAAAGCTGACAAAACCTGAAAAAAACAAGATATATAGTATAGTTTTTTTTATAGTATAATATGAATTATAGTGTGATGTTATCTATCAAATCTATAACTAAATATAAGAAATCAATTATTTATCTATAAATATTTTAATAGAATATAATATGCAAATAAAAACTAAGGTTTAAATACATTAAAAATTAAATTACATTAAGGATAACTTAATGGGGGACACCCCTACCCCATTAAAAAAAATAAAATGCAAGCTAAGATAGTATAGTATTTTTATAGTATAATATGAATTATAGTGTGATGTTTTTGATAAAAGGGGTAAAATGGGTTTTATAGGGACCAGAAACCACAACGTTTACAAAATAGAAAAGAGGACACAAAAGTCCAACCAAAAAGACTAGCTGCCCAAGAAAAGATCAGCAACAACCAAATGAAACAGACCAGAAAGGTCAAACCAAAAGGAATAGCAAAGTAAACACCAAAACCCCAACCATTAATTCAGAGTCTTGAGGACAGACTCTGTCTCCGCCTCCAGATTCTGCATATCATTGACACCCTTTTTAAAAATTTGAATCATCTTTGAAGTGGGGGGAACCTTTCGCTTCAGATTGGCTCTGGTTCTTTTGGAAATGCCCGCATCCATATCCTGGCTTTTGTCCTCAGTTTCCTCCAGATCCACCACAAGAGACCCCTGCTAGGCTTTATCAAGCTTTTCAGTCATCGCGTTAATGATAATGGCATTGTGTCTTGCAATTCGGTTGTTTTGCTCAGCAACGGTATTGATGGTATTCCTGATATTCTCAACCTTGGAGTCAATATTTCTGTTACTATGATCTTGAACCCCACTATCCACATCTTTCTTTTCAGTCTCAGCAATCTTAGCACCCAGCTCTTCAATCTTGCTTTGAAGGGCCCAATTTTTAATTTTCATCTCATTAATTTTGATGAAAGTCCATTCCAAGAGTTTGAAGTGGGACTCCTGAATTGGTTTTGGAAAGGTTTAGAAGGATCTTTGCCAGTATTAGGATCTTTTATTTATCTATAAATATTTTAATATAATATAATATGCAAATAAAAACTAAGGTTTAAATACATTAAAAATTAAATTAAATTAAGGATAACTTAATGTAATATTTTTTTTATTAAAAAATTCTAATTTTTTTTAATTAAAGTAAAATAAGAAATTCAATATTACTAATTTATATATAATAGAACATAAAAAAATTCAATTAAATTTAGTTATTTCATCTAATACATTTAAATAATTATTATGTTGTGGTTAAACATAAAAAATTGTGTCTCTTCTTAGACATACAAAATTCCTACAACACTTATATGACAAAAACATTTAAAATCTCTTTTAGTATGTTGACAACAACATTAAAATAATCATTCATAACAAATAAATTTGACATTTAAATTAACAAACAATTTACTAGGTGGAAAATATGTTCATAGATGAGTGGCCAAGACAAAATCCTAGCTGGAGCTCCTAACGAAAATGTCCTCCCCAAGGCACAAGGATGGATACAAGGGCTTCAGGAAAATTCACTGACCAAAAAACTCATCACGATTCATTCCGCCATGACAAATTCATAGATCAATGGCCAAGACAAAATCCTAGCTGGAGCTCCTAACCAAAATGTACCCCCCAAGGCACAAGGATGGATACAAGGGCTTGAGGGAAATTCACCGCAACAATTCAGGGTCAGAAAACTCATCACGATTCAGCGGGAAAATTCACCGCCATAACAAATTCACCTCATAGAAAACTCACCACCATGAATTACTTAAGATACATTTTTCATTAGGTAAATTTGTCATGACAACGAATTTTCTTAAAACCGGATACAAGTATATTGGAAAACATTTATAAAACCTCCCCTCCCCTACCTTTTTTTTGCTTTTTCCAAACACACGTCTTCCTGCCCTAGTGTAAAAGGAGTCCCTCTTGTCATGTCTGTCAGACAAACCCATGATTCTCAGGAGCAAGTTCATTACACAGGTGTAAGAAAGCGGTCGGGAAAATTTATAGCAAAAATCAATAGCAGAACAAAGAGCCAACATGTGCGGCTCGGAACTTTTGATACAGCCGTGGAGGCCGCCCTTGCTTATGACAGGGCCGCCAGATCTCTCCATGGCGATAAGACAATAACTAATTTTCCGTCTGCTCTTTCCGAGCCCACATCTTCCTCCCGTAGTGTTACGGGAGTCCCTCCCACCATGTCTGTCGGACAAGCCCATGATTCTCCGGAGCAAGTTCATTACACGGGTGTGAAAAAGCAACCGTCGGGAAAATTTACAGCAGAAATCAGGAGCAACGCAAAGAACCACTGTAAGTGGCTCGGAACTTTTGATACAGCCGTGGAGGCGGCCCTTGCTTATGACAAGGCTGCCAGATCTCTCAGAGGCGACAAGGCCAGAACTAATTTTCCGCCTCAGGGAGAAATCGAATGGAGCGCCACAAACCCACCAAGGAGACCAACTCCATGCAGGATACCAACCCCACCACATAGGATCCGTGCTTATGTGAGAAGACCCACCAGTGAGTGGACCCGTGCTTATGTGAGAAGACCCACCAATGTGCGCAACGCAGGGCCTGCGGATGATTGCCTTTCTTCATCATCGGCCATGACGGATACTGACTGTTTTGAGTCAAAAACTAATTGTAATAAGTTAAACCTGGACTTGAATCTTTCTCCGCCTGCTGAAGAATAAGATGACACTATCTCTGATGCCCACCACCTAGAGAAGACACTTTGGCGCCTCTGGCTCAATATGATCTCACCACTACTACTGCAACTCTCGTGGTATTGTTTTGTTCATGGAATCTACATAATACTCATATGTCTTATGTCTGTACTTTGGCTTTTTTAAAATCTGGGCGGCATTGTATTTGAATAGGTAAATGTAATTTCTTGTTCAATTGTCTGGTGTCAAAAGCAAATTGTAGACCCCTCAGCATTTTGTCCATGGTGGGTAAGGATGTTAACTGTAGCTTCTCAAATCTAATGAAAGATGAGTTTCTGTTTATCGCAGATTTAATATATGCATTTATTAGAATGTTTATTTGTCCTCACGATTTTCTAGCGAGATCAGATTTTTGCAGGAAGTTAGATCTCGAATGCAAACGATTAACTTTTTTTTTGTGCTTGGAAAACTTATTATGGCCTTGGTAATATTTGTGGAAATCTTTGGAAAAAATTGGAATAGGGAAATTTTTATTTTCAGCATTTTGTTCGTTTACAGTTAATTAAATTCTGCGGTTGTGTGGTTTCAGAGGGAAGATCGATCTATAAAAACTATATTTTATATATATTTAGGTTTTTCTTACATGATTTGTTTTTCTTCTTCTTCAAATTTTTAAAATGATTTTATTTTTTATTTTTATTGTTATTTTAAAAAAATAATAGTAACATTTTCTATTGTTTTAAAAAAATTATTAATCAAAATTAAAGTTTGAAAAGGTTTGACAGAATAATACAATATTTGTTTTTCATCTATATATTTATATTTTCACTACATTAATATTATTTTGAGTTGTTGAAGATTTGGATGTGGATGCTCATAATTCTATAAGCATAACAGTAGCATAGAATATGTTATATCAAAATGGAATGGGAGGTCTTTTCTTTATAGAAAGTCAATTTCAAATGAAGGGCAATGAAGAATGTTGTTGATCAATGGATGGGATTGCTTAGAAGCAAAGGGAAATAGGCTTAGGTCAAAAATATGGTTTAGTTAAGGATGAATGGTGGAGATTAAAATGTAATGTCACATGATCAAGGGTAAAATTTATGAAGAGATATGAATAGCACGGAAAAAGAGGTTGGCCCCAAAAAAAATTGTTGGAGTAAATTAAATAACAATATAATTAAAATAAAAGAAAAAGGATAAATTATTAAATAACTATTTAATATTGGAGGGAAAAAGACAAAATGTTAAATAGTTATTTAATAGTGGGAGAAAGGTGGAAAATAAAATAACAATTTAATTAAAAATAGAGAAAAAGGACAACATTTTAAATAATTATTTAATAGTGGAGTGAAATGTGAAAAATAAATAGATAAATATAATTTATTTAATTATGGAAGAAAAGCCTAATGAATAATTAAATAACGAAATAATTATTTAATTATAGGATAAAAATTAAATAAATGAGATTTTATTTAATTATAGAAAGAAAGAATTAATTAGTGATGCAATTTATTTAATTAATCGAGGAATAAAGAGAAAATGAATTAATAAAGTAATTAAAAATTATTTAATTAATAAGAGAATAAGACATTAGGGAATAATCAAATAATTTAATTATGTAAGAAGGAGGAAGAATTAATTTGAAAATGGAATTCATTTTAGTGTCTACATTTTGCCCCTTTCTGAGATAATGTTTCAACTAAGAGAAGTAACATCATTTCAAAGAATACAACATAGTGGGTAGGAAAGGGATTAGGAATAAAATCATGATGCACCAATCACTAGCAAGGAAGAGGAAGGATTATGAGGAGGTAGTGGTATTCCCCCTCGAGAAGACATGTGGGTTCATAGAACACGAGTGTACTCAAAATGGATGAGAGGACTCAAAAGGATGATGAATAAAAGGACAGAGGAAAGTAGATAAGGATAATGAAAATATGGATGGAGAGGGAGGGTTGAGGATAAAGTAATATCTATAATTTTTATATGATAATGGATTTATTAGTTTTATTATCTAAATTTTAAATATTGTAAAGTATATCTATAATTTAAATATAAATGTATGAAATGATTATTTATCAATGTTAACTAACTTAATACATAAGAATATTTAAAAAAATCAAATACATGCAAACCTTAAAGATGGAAGGTATTATATTGAGTTGTTGAAGATTTGGATGTGGATACTCATAATTCTATGAGCATAACATTAGCATAGAATATGTTATATCAAAATGGAATGGGAGGTCTTTTCTTTATAGAAAGTCAATTTCAAAAGAAGGGCAATGAAGAATGATGTTGATACATGGATGGGATTGCTTAGAAGCAAAGACAAATAGGGTTAGGGAAAAAATATGGTTTAGTTAAGGATGAAAGTGGAGATTAAAATGTAATGTCACATGATCAAGGGTAAAAATTATGAAGAGATATGAATAGCACGGAAAAAGAGGTTGGCGGCAAAAAAAATTGTTGGAGTAAATTCAATAACAATATAATTAAAATTAAAGAAAAAGGATAAAATATTAAATAATTATTTAATATTGGAGGGAAAAAGACAAAATGTTAAATAGTTATTTAATAGTGGGAGAAAGTGGGAAAATAAAATAACAATTTAATTAAAAGTAGAGAAAAAGAACATCTTAAAAAATTATTTAATAGTGGAGTGAAATGTGAAAAATAAATAGATAAATATAATTTATTTAATTATGGAAGAAAAGCCTAATGAAGAATTAAATAACGAAATAATTTTTTAATTATAGGATAAAAATGAAATTAAAAAATTAAATAAATAGGATTTTATTTAATTATAGAATGAAAGAATTAATTAGTGATGCAATTTATTTAATTAATCAAGGAGGAATAAAGAGAAAACGAATTAATAAAATAATTAAAAATTATTTAATTAATAAGACAATAAGATCTTAGGGAATAATCAAATAATTTAAATAATTTAATTATGTAAGAAGGAGGAAGAATTAATTTGAAAATGGAATTCATAGGCTTAGGACATTTTTTAGTGTCTACATTTTGCCCCTTTTTGAAATAATGTTTCAACTAAGAGAAGTAACATCATTTCAAAGAATACAACATAGTGGGTAGGAAAGGGATTAGGAATAAAAGCATGATTCACCAATCACTAGCAAGGAAGAGGAAGGATTATGAGGAGGTAGTGGTATTCTCCCTTGAGAAGACATGTGGGTTCAAAGAACACGAGTGTACTCAAAATGGATGAGAGGACTCAAAAGGATGATGAATAAAAGGATAGAGGAAAGTAGATAAGGATGATGAAAATATGGATGGAGAGGGAGGATTAAGGATCAAAGTAATATCTATAATTTTTATATGATAATGGATTTATTAGTGTTATTATCTAAATTTTAAATATTGTAAAGTATATCTATAATTTAAATATAAATGTATGAAATGATTATTTATCAATGTTAACTAACTTAATACATAAGAATATTTTAAAAAATCAAATGCATGCAAACCTCAAAAGATGGAAGGTATTATATTGAGTTGTTGAAGATTTGGATGTGGATGCTCATAATTCTATGAGCATAACATTAGCATAGAATATGTTATATCAAAATGGAATGGGAGTCTTTTCTTTATAGAAAGTCAATTTCAAATGAAGGGTGATGAAGAATGATGTTGATCAATGGATGGGATTGCTTAGAAGCAAAGAGAAATAGGGTTAGGGAAAAAATATGGTTTAGTTAAGGATGAACGGTGGAGATTAAAATGTAATGTCACATGATCAAGGGTAAAAATTATGAAGAGATAAGAATAGCACGGAAAAAGAGGTTGGCCCCAAAAAAAATTGTTGGAGTAAATTAAATAACAATATATTTAAAATTAAAGAAAAAGGATAAAATATTAAATAATTATTTAATATTGAAGGGAAAAGAGACAAAATGTTATATAGTTATTTAATAGTAGGAGAAAGTGGGAAAATAAAATAACAATTTAATTAAAAGTAGAGAAAAAGGACATCTTAAATAATTATTTAATAGTGGAGTGAAATGTGAAAAATAAATAGATAAATATAATTTATTTAATTATGGAAGAAAAGCCTAATGAAGAATTAAATAATGAAATAATTTTTTAATTATAGGATAAAAATTAAATTAAAAAATTAAATAAATAAGATTTTATTTAATTATAGAATGAAAGAATTAATTAGTGATGCAATTTATTTAATTAATCAGGGAGGAATAAAGAGAAAATTTATTAATAAAATAATTAAAAATTATTTCATTAATAAGAGAATAAGATCTTAGGGAATAATCAAATAATTTAAATAATTTAATTATGTAAGAAGGAGGAAGAATTAATTTGAAAATGGAATTCATAGGCTTAGGACAATTTTTAGTGTCTAAATTTTGCCCCTTTTTGAGATAATGTTTCAACTAAGAGAAGTAACATCATTTCAAAGAACACAACATAGTGGGTATGAAAGGGATTAGGAATAAAAGCATGATGCACCAATCACTAGCGAGGAAGAGGAAGGATTATGAGGAGGTAGTGGTATTCCCCCTTGAGAAGACATGTGGGTTCAAAGAACACGAGTGTACTCAAAATGGATGAGAGGACTCAAAAGGATGATGAATAAAAGGATATAGGAAAGTAGATAAGGATGATGAAAATATGGATGGAGAGGGAGGATTGAGGATCAAAGTAATATCTATAATTTTTATATGATAATGGATATATTAGTGTTATTATCTAAATTTTAAATATTGTAAAGTATATCTATAATTTAAATATAAATGTATGAAATGATTATTTATCAATGTTAACTAACTTACTACATAAGAATATTTAAAAAAAATCAAATACATGCAAACCTCAAAAGATGGAAGGTATTATATTGAGTTCTTGAAGATTTGGATGTGGATGCTCATAATTCTATGAGCATAACATTAGCATAGAACATGTTATATCAAAATGGAATGGGAGGTCTTTTCTTAATAGAAAGTCAATTTCAAATGAAGGGTGATGAAGAATGATGTTGATCAATGGATGGAATTGCTTAGAAGCAAACAAAAATATGGTTAGGGAAAAAATATGGTTTAGTTAAGGATGAACGGTGGAGATTAAAATGTAATGTAGCATGATCAAGGGTAAAAATTATGAAGAGATAAGAATAGCAGGGAAAAAGATGTTGGCCCAAAAAAAAATTGTTGGAGTAAATTAAATAAAATATAATTAAAATTAAAGAAAGAGCATAAAATATTAAATAATTATTTAATATTGGAAGGAAAAAGACAAAATGTTAAATAGTTATTTAATAGTGGTAGAAAGGTGGAAAGTAAAATAACAATTTAATTAAAAGTAGAGAAAAAGGACAACATCTTAAATAATTATTTAGTAGTGGAGTGAAATGTGAAAAATAAATAGATAAATATAATTTATTTAATTATGGAAGAAAAGCCTAATGAATAATTAAATAACAAAATAATTATTTAATTATAGGATAAAAATGAAATTAAAAAATTAAATAAATAAGATTTTATTTAATTATAGAAAGAAAGAATTAATTAGTGATGCAATTTATTTAATGAATCGAGGAGGAATAAAGAGAAAATGAATTAATAAAATAATTAAAAATTATTTAATTAATAAGAGAATAAAACCTTAGGGAATAATCAAATAATTTAAATAATTTAATTATGTAAGTAGGAAGAATTAATTTGAAAATGGAATTCATAGGCTTAGGACATTTTTTAGTGTCTACATTTTGCCCCTTTTTGAGATAATGTTTCAACTAAGAGAAGTATCATCATTTCAAAGAATACAACATAGTGGGTAGGAAAGGGATAAGGAATAAAAGCATGATGCACCAATCACTAGCAAGGAAGAGGAAGGATTATGAGGAGGTAGTGGTATTCTCCCTTGAGAAGACATGTGGGTTCAAAGAACACGAGTGTACTCAAAATGGATAAGAGGACTCAAAAAGATGATGAATAAAGGATAGAGGAAAGTAGATAAGGATGATGAAAATATGGATGGAGAGGGGGGATTGAGGATCAAAGTAATATTTGTAATTTTTATATGATAATGGATTTTTTAGTGTTATTATCTAAATTTTAAATATTTTAAAGTATATCTATAATTGAAATATAAATGTATGAAATGATTATTTATCAATGTTAACTAACTTAATACATAAGAATATTTAAAAAAATCAAATACATGCAAACCTCTAAAGATGGAAGGTATTATATTGAGTTATTGAAGATTTGGATGTGGATGCTCATAATTCTATGAGCATAACATTAGCATAGAATATGTTATATCAAAATGGAATGGGAGGTCATTTCTTTATAGAAAGTCAATTTCATATGAAGGGCAATGAAGAATGATGTTGATCAATGAATGGGATTGCTTAGAAGCAAAGAGAAATAGGGTTAGGGAAAAAATATGGTTTAGTTAAGGATGAACAGTGGAGATTAAAATGTAATGTGGCATGATCAAGGGTAAAAATTATGAAGAGATAAGAATAGCAGGGAAAAAGAGGTTGGCCCAAAAAAAAATTGTTTCAGTAAATTAAATAACAATATAATTAAAATTAAAGAAAAAGAATAAAATATTAAATAATTATTTAATATTGGAGGGAAAAAGACAAAATGTTAAAAAGTTATTTAATAGTGGGAGAAAGGTGGAAAATAAAATAACAATTTAATTAAAAGTGGAGAAAAAGGACAACATCTTAAATAATTATTTAATAGTGGAGTGAAATGTGAAAAATAAATAGATAAATATAATTTATTTAATTATGGAAGAAAAGCCTAATGAATAATTAAATAACTAAATAATTATTTAATTATAGGATAAAAATGAAATTAAAAAATTAAATAAATAATATTTTATTTAATTATAGAATGTAAGAATTAATTAGTGATGCAATTTATTTAATGAATCAAGGAGGAATAAAGAGAAAAATGAATTAATAAAATAATTAAAAATTATTTAATTAATAAGAGAATAAGACCTTAGGGAATAATCAAATAATTTAAATAATTTAATTATGTAGGGAGGAAGAATTAATTTGGAAATGGAATTCATAGGCTTAGGACATTTTTTAGTGTCTACATTTTGCCCCTTTTTGAGATAATGTTTCAACTAAGAGAAGTAACATCATTTCAAAGAAAACAACATAGTGGGTAGGAAAGGGATTAGGAATAAAAGCATGATACACCAATCACTAGCGAGGAAGAGGAAGGATTATAAGGAGGTAGTGGTATTCCTCCTTGAGAAGACATGTGGGTCAAAGAACACGAGTGTACTCAAAATGGATGAGAGGACTCAAAACGATGATGAATAAAAGGATAGAGGAAAGTAGATAAGGATGATGAAAATATGGATGGAGAGGGAGGATTGAGGATCATCATTCTGCAATGATATGTGCAACCTAGATTTGATATTGTAATTGACATTATGCACCAAAGTATAAGGAACTAAGATGACAATGTGCCCATTATGTGATCAAAAAGGTCAAGTGCAAAAATATTCCTTATAAAACAATGATATGGAAGACCATGATACCCCTATGGAAAGAGTGCAAAAGACAATGAGAAATGCAAACAATGATAAAACACACAAGCAACAAGAAAGCATGCACAATAAACCAAAAGAAAACAAGGACTATGTGCCAAGTCAACATAAAAACTAATTGATATATTGATTGATGATGGCGTCGATGTTGTTTGATTTGGGAAGGACACATCTCAAAACAATGTGAGGATTGGGAAATACATATCCTTATGATGATAATGGATTCAAGTGGATCGATAGATTATCAACAAATATGGATTGAAATGATGGATTGCTTATGGATGATGCATTAAATTGCAAGATTGGATTGCATGGATTAGGCTTTATTTAATTTAAATGGACTAGATTTGGATGGTTGGGGCATGGTTGGATTGTAAGGATAGGGGATAAATGGATTGGATAAGATAAGTTTGGATGGAAGATTGAATGAGATATAATGACAAGGGATAACCAAGGCATGGTTCAAGATGGAACAGTGGAGGAATTCCATGGATAGGAGAGACGACTTCGGATAATGGATGGTGATGGGAGATAGGATGATGGTGGATGGATGGTAGGAAGATGAGCTCCAAGGACTAGTTGCAAAGGACTAAGATGCCCCACATAAGAGGTAGTGTAATTATTGATGGAAGGTGATGAGTGATGTATGATATGGAAGGATAGTGCATAAAGAATATGAATGGTAGAGGAAGTAAGGCTTGCATTTTCCAAATAATGCATTTATATTTTCCCTTAGCCTTATCAACATCAAGGGTGAAAAGAGAGGATGAATTGTATAAGATGGGAGGAAGGTATGATAAGGGATATATGATGAAGGATATGGATAGAATGATCAAGATCAAGTGGATAGGATATGGATGTACTGATATTTGACCCTTGGGGTCTTCATCAAGATCAAATATGGGAAGGATCGATTGATTTGGATAGAATGAGGGATATCTAATCAATGATATGGATAGGATAAGAAACATGGAAGGATATAATGCACTATGTATATGCAGATCCTTAGCCTTGTTAAGATCAAAAGAGGGAAAAGGGGGAATAGATTTAGATAGGATAGTGAATATAAAATGAGCGATAAAATGGGTTGTGGTACGTAGGTTAGCATGGATGAAACTTTCCCCCAAGTGTAGAGTGTAAGAGGGTGATGGATTACACATGATGCATGTTTACTAGGTTTTCATCATAGTGCCCATCCAAGGCACCACAAGAAGTGGTTTTCATCATTGGAAAAATGATTTCCCTTTACTTTTTTATTTTTCATTTATTTTTTTCTCTGTTCTGTATTTTTCAAAAAAAAATTGGGAAAAGGATGGATGGAGACAGATAAGGATATAGATAAGTGTATTTGTAATATATAGGATGTAGGATAGGTAGATTAAGGGAGGAATAAAGAATCTAGTTCCATCGATGATATCCCTTGAAGATGTGATCCATTATATCATTGAAAATTAGAGCTATGCTCATAGATGTTGATAGAAGATGGTAAGGGGGATGAAATGGATGGGAAGATGGCGAGGGATATGGATCTAAGAAAAGGATTGGATAAGAGGGATAGAAGGATGAAATATGTATGTTGGATAATTCATGGATTGATGGATGAGTTGTAGATGAGTGAATGGAAATTTTGGCAAGATCAACAGTAGCACACACCTCGAAAGGTGGCAGAGTTATGAAAGAGAAGTGGCTTTTGAATTTGGAGATTTAGATGGAGAAGTGGATGTGGATTTTGGGATACAAGGACCCAAAATGGATAGAGATGATAAAGGTTTATTAGATGGAGTGGAAGACGTAGAATTGGATGGAGTTTTCGGATAAGAAATTTTTGATGCCAATTCTATTTTTTCTTTGGGATGCATTGATTCTATGAGTATTTTTGGAATCCAGATATTTTTTGACTTTGAATTTTGCTTCATGGGCCTTTGGGTCCTTTCAGATTTAAATTTTTTATTTTGTATCATTTTTTTTTTTGTGTCTTTTTGGAGGGACATGTTGATCCTTTGATTTTTTTGGATTTTTGGCTTTATACATTTAAGATTTTGCATCCAAATTGCTTCCAAGAGAAATGGGCTTGGTTGATGGAGAGGAATGATATGGAGTATGGATGGGTTGGTGTAGGAATGTTGTAAAAGGTTCAAGGGTGTGTACCTTTGTTGGTCTTGATGAGGTGATGGATATAGAGGATAATGGGATCTTAGAATAGCAATTTTAGATGGTGGAAAGTAAGGACCCAAGATGGATGGAAGGGATGAAGGACTTGGTTTTCGAACACAAGGACCCAAAATGTATGGAAGGGAATATGGATTTGGTTTTGGAACATAAGGTCCCAAGATAGATTTTGAGGATGGGAAATGTGAATGTTTGGATATAGATGGTAGAATTTTGGATTTGCGACGAATGGAAGGATTACCAATGTCTAGAGAATTGTAGCGAAGGCCATGATAATTAGGATTTTCTTTGATATGAATGGGTACTAAGATGCCTTTCTCATAAAGGCCTAACCATTTTCCTTGATAACACATAGTTTAAAAAATCCTTTTTCCAATAGGATACTTATTGTTTTGGAAGCAAGATGCTATTCCATTTTGAGGTGGATATGGCATGGATTGAATGATAGGATCTTGGAGTAGACCCACTTGGATTAAAGTGGGGGAACCAAATTGATAAGTAGGGGACTCATGGGTAGCTTGGATATGAGCAATGAGATCTTGTGGAGGACTAGGATCATGACATGAAGGTGAAGGGTTGCTTTGATCTCGATTTATGGTAGGATCATGTGACGGGGTAGATGATATAGTTTTCTCTTGGCTATGAGAAGGAAGTGGATCATGAGATGGAATAGAAGTTATACTTTGATCTTAATTTTGAGAAAGGGGATCATTGGATCAGATAGAAGGGTTATGTTGTTTTTTATTGGAAATGGGATCATGAGGTGGAAGGTGATCATGTGATGGATTGTATGAGACATCTTGATGATGATTGGGATGGGTATCATTAGATGGGGTAATGGATGGAAAGGTTTGTTCTTGTGATGGATTAGGGTCATGCCATGGAGGTGCTATGATATGATCATGATATTATGTGTATATGCTAGGATCATAAAATGGGTTGGATATGGTAAGATTATGAGATGGTATGGAAGTTATACTTTGATCCTAATATGAAAGGGGGTTATGTGGGTGTATGAAAGGGATGGCTTGATCTTGATATGAAATGGGATCTTTTTAGATTTCTTGATCAACAGGAGGATCTTGATCAAACATAGGTTTATCATGGATTTCATGGTTGGGAATAGGATCTTCATCAAATATTCAATTGCGTTTGACATCATGATCATCTAGAAGGATTTCTTAGATGGACTTAGGGATAGGATCATGAAATGGAATGGGATCACATGGAGTACTTTTATCTTGACATAAAGGGGGATCTATGATGTCATGCTTTGGATTAACAAGGTCAAGTGAGTCAGATGGTTGACATTGTATAGGTTTTCTGGAGGTGGAAAAACATGAAATGAATGAGGTGGATAGACATGGGATGGATGAGGTGGAAGTGGGTAGAACTAGAAGACTAGGACTAGCATTTTGTGAAATAATCTTTTGTATGGGTTATGTTATTCCTTTCATGGTGAATTTTTTTGCTATTGAGAGGGTGACTTTTGGTTGTCCTTTGATGGTAGTTTTTGGTTGCCCTTGGAGGGTGACTTTTCATTTTCTTTTCATGGTGTTTTTTGGCTTGGTAATGCATTGACCAAGATGTGAAGTGCATGAGATATGGTTATGGATGGGTGTTATGTAAACATGGAATAAATTTTGGTTTCCCTTTTCAATGGAGGAAAAGGATGGCATGTGGGCTTGGATGGTTTTTAATATCTCTTGGAATCAACTTATGGTTCAAATGATCATAGATTTTATTTCATTGTTAAAGTAGTTGGCAAGGATAAATTCAAATAGATCTTGAGGTATGAGATGGAAGATGGAGGATATGTTAGGCTCATATTGATCCATGTGGTGATGAAGGATGTTGAAAATGAAGGATGTGGATTAAGGATGATGATAGAGATTAAGAATGATAATGAAGAATAAGGATTAATGGTGATGATGGAGATTAAGGATGATTATGGAGATGGAGATTAAGGATGATAATGGATTAGGAAATAATTTTTTTGATGTGGATTATGGATGGTGGTTATGATATTGATTAGGACTTCAATTGGATTAGAAAATTTAGTTAAGCTTAAGGTCCTAAATGATGGACTATGTCTGGATGTGGATGATTGATATTCTTGAGATGGTGTGGATTAGATAATTGGGTATGATTAGGATAATATGGATGATTAGAAGTATTAGGGGGATAATTAGGATGATTATGAATGATTAGGATGGGGTGATAAGGACAAGGTGATTAAGATGAAAAGGAAGGATTATGATCGGTAAGGATAATTAGGGTGAAGAGAGATCGTTAGGATGAAAAAGAATGATTAGGATTAGAAGAGATTATTAGAATGAAGGGGAGTCTAGATGAAATGATTAGGATGAAGGGAGGTGATTAGGATAAGATGATGGATGGTTATGATGACTAGTATAGGATGATTGATTTGACTTGGATGACTAGGATAGGATGATTGTGATAGAGAATAGGGAATAGGATAATGAGAAATGATTATGATGAATAGGATGCGATGGTTTGGTTAACTTGGATGAATAGGGTAGGATAATTAGTATGGAGAATAAGGATGAGAATTTTTACTTGGAGGACACCTAGATTTCGTTTTTTGAAGTTTCTTATGTTTATGGATTTTTTTTTTTATTTTTTTTTTTGGTTTATGGTTTTTCTTGCTTGATTAATATTCAGATCTTGAATATGCATTCACACATGCAAGAAAACATTTTATGCAAGATGTAATACAAATTATTATGATAAGAAGATACTTCCAAGAACAAGAAAAATCCTAGTAATTATTCAAGTAGGTAGATTGATGAATGGTCTTAAACTAGGATTCACAATGATCTAGGGATGTCCTCTATATACCTTGAAGGTATGTGAGGCACAATTTTGTGAATTTGAAAGGAGAATAATGCCAAACAACTAGGAGGAGAGGGTACTCCACACTCCCCCTTCACTTCCCAATGGTATAAAGTTCTCTAGGGCTTAATCAAGATTGATAAGATTCTACTTCCAAGACATGTGTCTTTTGATTCAAACCCACTATTTATACTCCATCGAAATGATAGAGTTGAGGTTTCCCCAAGAGTGATCACTTCTCTAGGAAGACCCCCTAAGAAGGTTGTACAAAAGTGATGTAAATAATGCTTTTAATCTCCTTGATCATGTGATAATGTGAGGAGAGAGCATACACATGTATTTGATCACACAAGAAATGTTCATTAACCTTAGAAATGGAAATTTTTGATGTGAAAATGAGAGTGTTGAAGAGAATTTATGATTCCCAGGATCATATGGAAAAGTGAGGGAAGAGCATACATACCTCCAACAACAACAAAAAAATACAAAGCAATGCAAACACTTGTTCTTTTTAAGCCCAAATTGAATGTATGATTTTTAAAAGACACTTGTTTGTTTATATCCAAATTGAAATGTGATGTTGGAAACAATTTTAAGATAAAGATATGAGTTGAAAAGTGTACACCTAGATTTTCTTTAGCGCTAAATTTATGTCCACTTGATCCAATTTTTGGTTTGAAGAGTTTATTTTTCTCCACATTGACAAAACCAACAACAAAGAAAAACCAAGATAATTGATTAGTAATATTAGAGGGTTAGCTTAAACCCTACCAAACCCTAATGAAAAAAGATTTTTTTTTTTTATAATTATTTTAAGCTCAAAAATAAATTTTCAAAAAACACAAACATTCTAAAATTTCAAAAGCTTTCTCAAAATTCAAAGAACAATGAAAATTTTTGTGGTTTGATCCCTATAGAGCTGATTTATTTTAAAACCCTACTGTTGATTTGCTCCTAAAATTATTTTCTTATAAAAAACAATGAAAAAATTATAAATAATTCAAAACAAGATAGATAGTATAGTTTTTTTATAGTATAATATGAATTATAGTGTGATGTTTTCTATCAAATCTGTAACTAAATATAAGAAATCAATTATTTATCTATAAATATTTTAATAGAATATAATATGCAAATAAAAATGAAGGTTTAAATACATTAAAAATTAAATTAAATTAAGGATAACTTAATGGGGGACACCCCTACCCCATAAAAAAAATAAAATGCAAGCTAAGATAGTATAGTATTTTTATAGTATAATATGAATTATAGTGTGATGTTATCAATCAGTCTATAACTAAATATAATAAATCTTTTATTTATCTATAAAAAATTTAATAGAATATAATATGCAAATAAAAACTAAGGTTTAAATACATTAAAAATTAAATTAAATTAAGGATAACTTAATGTAATCTTTGTTTTATTGAAAAATTATATATTTTTTATTTAAAGTAAAATAAGAAATTCAATATTACTAATTTATATATAATAGAAAATAAAAAATTTCAATTAAATTTAGTTATTTCATAATTACATGTAAATAATTATCGTGTTGTGGTTAAACATAAAAAATTGTTTTCTTTCTTAAACACACCAAATTTCTCCAACACGCATATGACAACAACATTAAAATATCTTTTTAGTATGTTGACAACAACATTAAAATAATCATTCATAACAAATAAATTTGAGCTTTAATAGAATATAATATGCAAATAAAAACTAAGGTTTAAATACATTAAAAGTTAAATTAAATTAAGGATAACTTAATGAGAGACACCCCTACCCCATAAAAAAAAATCCAAGCTAAGATAGTATAGTGTTTTTACAACATAATATGAATTATAGTGTGATGTTATCTAACAAGTATGTAACTAAATATAATAAATCTATTATTTATCTATAAATATTTTAATAGAATATAATATGTAAATAAAAAATAAGGTTTAAATACACTAAAAATTAAATTAAATTAAGGACATCATAATGTAATCTTTGTTTTACTAAAAAAAGTGATTTTTTTTTTAATTGAAGTAAAATTAGAAATTAAATATTACTAATTTATATATAATAGAACATAAAAAAAAATCAATTAAATTTAGTTATTTCATCTATTACATTTAAATAATTATCATGTCGTGGTTAAAGATAAATAATTGTGTCTCTTCTTAGACACACAAAATTCCTACATGTATATGACAACAACATTAAAATTTGGTTTTAGTATATTGAAAACAACATTAAAATAATCATTCATAATAAATAAATTTGACCTTTAAATTAACAAACAATTTACTAGGTGAAAAATATGTTCATAGATTAGTGGCCAAGACAAAATCCTAGCTAGAGCTCCTAACAAAAATTTCCTCCACAAGGCACAAGGATGGATAAAGGGCTTCAGGCACCCCATTAAAAAAAAATGCAAGATAAGATAGTATAGTTTTTTTACAGTATAATATGAATTATAGTGTGATGTTATCTATCAAGTCTATAACTAAATATAATAAATCTATTATTTATCTATAAATATTTTAACAGAATATAATATGCAAATAAAAACTAAGGTTTAAATGCATTAAAAATTAAATTAAGGATAACTTGATGGGGGACAACCCTATCCCATAAAAAAAATGCAAGCTAAGATAGTATAGTGTTTTTATAGTATAATATGAATTATAGTGTGATATTATCAATCAAGTCTATAACTAAATATAATAAATCTATTATTTATCTATAAATATTTTAATAGAATATAATATGCAAATAAAAAAGGTTTAAATACATTAAAAATTAAATTAAATTAAGGATAACTTAATGTAATCTTTGTTTTATTAAAAAAAATTGCCATTTTTTTTCATTAAAGTAAAATAAGAAATTCAATATTACTAATTTATATATAATAGAACATAAAATATTTCAATTAAATTTAGTTATTTCATCTAATACATTTAAATAATTATTATGTTGTGGTTAAACATAAAAAATTATGTCTCTTCTTAGACATACCAAATTCCTACAACACTTATATGACAACAACATTAAAATCTCTTTTTAGTAAGTTGACAACAACATTAAAATAATCATTCATAACAAATAAATTTGACTTTTAAATTAACAAACAATTTACTAGGTGGAAAATATGTTCATAGATGAGTGGCCAAGACAAAATCCTAGCTGGAGCTCCTAACAAAAATTTCCTCCCCAAGGCACAAGGATGGGTACAAGGATTTCAGGAAAATTCACTAAAAAACTCATCACGATTCACCCCAGGAAAATTCACCGCCATGACAAATTCACCTAATAGAAAATTTACCACCATGGATTACTTATGATACATTTTTTATTAGGTAAATTTGTTATGATAGTGAATTGTTAACGGTAAATTTTCTTTAAACCGGATACAAGTATATTAGAAAATATTTATAATTATATGACAACATTAAAATCCTTTTTAGTATGTTGAAAACAACATTAAAATAAGCATTCATAACAAATAAATTTGACCTTTAAATTAACAAAGAATTTACTAGGTGGAAAATATGTTCATAGATCAATGGCCATGACAAATTCACCTCATAGAAAACTCACCACCATGAATTACTTATGATACATTTTTCATTAGGTAAATTTGTCATGACAATAAATTGTTAACCGTAAATTTTCTTAAAACCGGATACAACTATATTGGAAAACATTTATAAAACTTCCCCTCCCCTACTTTTTTTTGCTCTTTCCAAACACACGTCTTCCTCCCCTAGTGTAAAAAGGAGTCCCTCTTGTCATGTCTGTTAGACAAACCCATGATTCTCAGGGGCAAGTTCATTACACAGGTGTAAGAAAGCGGTCGGGAAAATTTATAGCAAAAATCAATAGCAGAACAAAGAGCCAACATGTGTGGCTTGAAACTTTTGATACAGCCGTGGAGGCCGCCCTTGCTTATGACAGGGCTGCCAGATCTCTCCATGGCGATAAGGCCATAACTAATTTTCCGTCAGCTCTTTTCGAGCCCACATCTTCCTCCCATAGTGTTACGGGAGTCCCTCCCACCATGTTTGCGGGACAAGCCCATGATTCTCTGGAGCAAGTTCATTACACGGGTGTGAAAAAGCAAACGTCTAAAAAATTTACAGTAGAAACCAGGAGCAACGCCAATAACCACCGTTAGTGGCTCGGAACTTTTGATACAGCCGTAGAGGTGGCCCTTGCTTATGACAAGGCTGCCAAATCTCAGAGGCGAGAAGGCCAGAACTAATTTTTCGCCTCAGGGAGAAATCGAATGGAGCACCACAAACCCACCAAGGAGACCAACTCCATGCAGGATACCAACCCCACCACATAGGATCCGTGCTTACGTGAGAAGACCCACTAGTGAGTGGACCCGTGCTTATGTGAGAAGACCCACCAATGTGCGCAAAGCAGGGCCTACGGATGATTGCCCTTCTTCATCATCGGCCATGATGGATACTGATTGGTTTGAGTCAAAAACTAATTGTACTAAGTTAAACCTGGACTTGAATCTTTCTCCGCCTGCTGAAGAATAAGATGACACTATCTCTGATGCCCACCACCTAGAGAAGACACTTTGGCCCCTCGGATCAATATGATCTCACCACTACTACTGCAACTCTCGTGGTATTGTTTTGTTCATGGAATCTACATAATACTCATATGTCTTATGTCTGTACTTTGCCTTTTTTAAAATCTGGGTGGCATTGTATTTGAATAAGCAAATTGTAGACACCTCTACATTTCTCCATGGTGGGTAAGGATGGTTAACTATAGCTCCTCAAATGAGTTGGCCTAATGGTGGAGAACTTTAGATCTCGAATGTAAACGATTAACTTTTTTTTTGTGCTTGGAAAGCTTATTATGGCCTTGGTAATATTTGTGGACATCTTTGGAAAAAATTGGAATAGGGAAATTTTTATTTTCAGCATTTTGTTCGTTTTCAGTTAATTAAATTCTGCGGTTCTGTGGTTTGACAGTGAAGTAAGATCTATAAAATCTATTTTTTATATATATTTAGGATTTTCTTACATGATTTGTTTTTCTTTTTCTTCAAATTTTTAAAATGATTTTATTTTTTATTTTTATTGTTATTTTAAAAAAATAATAGTAACATTTTTCATTGTTTTAAAAAAATTATTAATGAAAATTAAAGTTTGAAAAGGTTTGACAGAATAATACAATATTTGTTTTTCATCTATATATTTATATTTTCACTACATTAATATTATTTTTTCTTTTGTTTTGGATTTATTTTAGTTAGGCAATTTTTTATACAACAAGATAAAAAATTGTTAAGAATGAGAAAAAATCTATTTTCATTTACTATAGTTCAATATTGGAAGATAATAAAAAATTTATTAAAAAAATTGTAATAGTAATTTTTTTAAATATATATATTTTGGACTTATTTTAGTTAGGTTATTCTTTATTTAATGATGAGTAAATAAGTATGACATCATCTTTTAAATAAAATAAATTTGGTGAAACTATAAATCCATTTCTATTTTATCCTCCACTAATCAATTAAAAACTAGGAGAAATATTTATTTGATTTCTCATTAATTGATGTAATTATATAGGAAATGATTAAGTATTAAAATTTGGAGCATGATTTTTGAGAGGAGCTATTTCACTAAAGGGGCATTGAGATTGTGGGCACCTAATTTGGTTTGAAATATTAACACTTCAACTTTTGGTATGAATTTCTTACATTACATTACCTACATTAGGTGGAAATTGTAACACTATTTTTTCTCAAGTATAAAATTGCATAGAGTTTTATAGAGTTAATTTTTATATGATAATGGATTTATTAGTGTTATTATCTAAATTTTAAATATTGTAAAGTATATCTATAATTTAAATATAAATGTATGAAATGATTATTTATCAATGTTAACTAACTTAATACATAAGAATATTTAAAAAAATCAAATACATGCAAACCTCAAAAGATTGAAGGTATTATATTGAGTTGTTGAAGATTTGGATGTGGATGCTCATAATTCTCTAGCATGACATTAGCATAGAATATGTTATATCAAAATGGAATGGGAGGTCTTTTCTTTATAGAAAGTCAATTTCAAATGAAGGGCAATGAAGAATGATGTTGATCAATGGATGGAATTGCTTAGAAGCAAAGAGAAATAGGGTTAGGGCAAAAATATGGTTTAGTTGAGGATGAACGGTGGAGATTAAATGGTAATTTTACATGATCAAGGGTAAAAATTATGAAGAGATAAGAATGGAAGAGAAAAAGAGGTTGGCCCAAAAAAAAAATTGTTGGAGTAGGTTAAATAACAATATAATTAAAATTAAAGAAAATGGATAAAATATTAAATAATTATTTAATATTGGAGGGAAAAAGACAAAATGTTAAATAGTTATTTAATAGTGGGAGAAAGGTGGAGAATAAAATAACAATTTAATTAAAAGTAGAGAAAAAGGACAATATCTTAAATAATTATTTAATAGTGGAGTGAAAGGTGAAAAATAATTAGATAAATATAATTTATTTAATTATGGAAGAAAAGGCTTATGAATAATTAAATAAAGAAAATAATTTTTAAATTATAGGATAAAAATGAGATTAAAAAATTAAATAAACAAGATTTTATTTTATTATAGAAAGAAAGAATTAATTAATGATGTAATTTATTTAATTAATCAAGGAGGAATAAAGAGAAAATGAATTAATTAAATAATTAAGAATTATTTAATTAATAAGAAAATAAGACCTTATGGAATAATCAAATAATTTAAATTATTTAATTATGTAAGAAGGAGGAAGAATTAATGTGAAAATGGAATTCATAGGCTTACGACATTTTTTAGTGTCTACATTTTGCCCCTTTTTGAGATAATGTTTCAACTCAGAGAAGTAACATCATTTCAAAGAATACAACATAGTGGGTAGGAAAGGAATTAGGAATAAAAGAATGATGCACCAATCACTAGCAAGAAAGAGGAAGGATGATTAGGAGGTAGTAGTATGCCCCCTTGAGAAGACATGTGGGTTCAAAGAACATGAGTGTACTCAAAATGGATGAGAGGACTCAAAAGGATTGAATAAAAGGATAGAGGAAAGTAGATAGGATGGTGAAAATATGGATGGAGAGGGAGGATTGAGGATCATCATTCTGCAATGATATGAGCAACCTAGATTTGATATTGTAATTGACATTATGCACCAAGGTATAAGGTACTAGGATGACAATGTGCCCATTATGTAATCAAAAAGGTCAAGTGCAAAAATATTCCTTATAAAACCATGACATGGAAGACCATGATACCCCTATGGAAAGAGTGCAAAAGACAATGAGAGATTCAAACAATGATAAAACACATAAGCAACAAGAAAACATGCACAATAAACTAAAAGCAAACAAGGACTATGTGCCAAGTCAAGCTAAAAACCAATTGATATATTGATTGATGATGGCGTCGGTGTTGTTTCATGTGGGAAAGACACATCTCAAAACAATGTGACGATTGGGAAATACATGTCCTTATGATGATAATGGATTCAAGTGGATCAATAGATTATCAACCAATATGGATTGAAATGATGGATTGCTTATGGATGATGCTTTAGATTGCAAGATTGGATTGCATGGATTAAGCTTGATTGAATTTGGATGGACTAGATTGGGATGGTTGGGGGATGGTTGGATTGGAAGGATAAGGGATAAATGGATTGGATAAGATAAGTTTGGATGGAAGATTGAATGAGATTCAATGACAAGGGAGAACCAAGGCATGGTAAATTATGGAAGGATGGAGGAATTCCATGGATAGGAGAGAGGACTTTGGATAATGGATGGTGATGGGAGATAGGATGATGGTGGATGGAGGGTAGAGAGATGAGCTCCAAGGACTAGTTGCAAAGGATTAAGATGCCCCACACTAGAGGTAGTGTAATTATTGATGCAAGGTGATGAGTGATGTATGATATTGAAGGATAGTGCATAAAAAATATGAATGGTAGAGGAAGTAAGGATTGCATTGTCCAAATAATGCATTTATATTTTCCCTTAGTCTTATCAAGATCAAGGGTGAAAAGAGAGGATGAATTGGATAAGATGGGAGGAAGGTATGATAAGGGATATATGATGAAGGATATGGATAGGATGATCAATATCAAGTGGATAGGATATGGATGCACTGATATTTGAGACTTGGGCTCTTCATCAAGATCAAATATGGGAAGAGTGGATTGATTTGGATAGGATGAGGGATATTCAATGAATGATATGGATAGGATAAGAAAGATGGAAGGATATAATGCACAATGTATATGAAGATCCTTAGCCTTGTTAAGATCAAAAGAGGGAAAAGGGGGAATAGATTTAGATAGGATAGTGGATATAAAATGAGCGATAAAATGGGTTGTGGTACATAGGATAGAATGGATGAAACTTTCCCCAATGTGTAGAGTGTGAGAGGGTGATGGATTACACATGATACATGTTTACTAGGTTTTCATCATATTACCCATCCAAGGCACCACAAGAAGTGGTTTTCATCATTGGACGAATGATTTCTCTTTTCTGCATTTTTCAAAAAATATTGGGAATAGTGTGGATGGAGAAGGATAAGGATATAGATAAGTGGATTTGGAAGATATTGGAGCTAGGATAGGGAGATTAAGGGAGGACTCAAGAATCTAGTTCCATGGATGATATCCCTTGAAGATGTGATCCATTAGATCATGCAAAATTACAGGTATCTCATAGATGTTGGTAGAATGATGGTAAGGGGGATGAAATGGATGGGAAGATGGTGAGTGATATGGATCTAAGAAAAGGATTGGATAAGAGGGATGGAAGGATGAAATAAGAATGTTGGATAATTCATGGATTGATGGATGAGTTATAGATGAGTGGATGGAAATTTTTGCAAGATCAACATTGGCACACACCTCGAAGGGTGGCAGAGTTATGAAAGAGAAGTGGCTTTTGAATTTGGAGATTTAGATGGAGGAGTGGATGTGGATTTTGGGATACAAGGACCCAAAATGGATAGAGATGATAAAGGTTTATTAGATGGAGTGGAATACATAGAATTGGATGGAGTTTTTGGATAAGAAATTTTTTATGCCAATTATAATTTTTCTTTGGGATGCATTGATTCTATGAGTATTTTTGGAATCCAGATGCTTTTTGACTTTGAATTTTGCTTCATGGGCCTTTTTGGCCTTTGGGATTTAAATTTTTTATTTTGGATCATATGTTTTTTTTTTGTGTGTCTTTTTGGAGGGACATGTTGATCCTTTGATTTTTTTGGATTATTGGCTTTATACATTTAAGATTTTGCATCCAAATTGCTTCCAAGAGAAATGGTCTTGGTGGATGGAGAGGAATGAAATGGATCTATTATGGATGGGTTGGTTTATGAATGTTGTAAAAGGTTCAATGGTGTGTACCTTTTCTGATCTTGATGAGGTGATGGATATAGAGGATAATGGGTTCTTGGAATAGCAATTTTAGATGGTGGAAAGTAAGGACCCAAGAATATGGATGGAAAGGATGAAGGACTTGGTTTTGGGACATAAGGAACTAAAATGGATGGAAGAGAATGTGGAATTTGTTTTGGAACATAAGGGCCCAAGATAGATTTTGAGGATGGGGAATGTGAATGTTTGGATTTAGATGGTAGGGTTTTGGATTTGCGGTGAATGGAGGGATTACCAACGTCTAGAGACTTGTAGCCAAGTCCATGATAATTAGGATTTTCTTTGATATTAATGGGTTCTAAGATGTCTTTCTCATAAAGGCCTAGCCATTTTACTTGATAACACATAGTTTGACAAATCATTTTTTGAATAGGATACTTATTGTTTTGGAAGCAAGATGCTAATCCATTTTGAGGGGGATATGGCATGGATTGAATGATAGGCTCTTGGAGTAGACCCACTAGGATGAAAGTGGGGGAACCTAATTGATAAGTATGGGATTCATGGGTAGCTTGGATATGAGTAATGAGATCTTGTGGAGGATTAGGATCATGACATGAAGGTGAAGGGGTGATTTGATCTTGATTTATGGTAGGATCATGGGATTGGGTAGATGATATAGCTTTCTCATGGTTATGAGATGGAAGGGGATCATAAGATGGAATAGAAGTTATACTTTGATCTTAATTTGGAGAAAGGGGATCATTGGATCAAATAGAAGGGTTATGTCAGTTTTTATTGGAAATGGGATCATGAGGTTGGAGGGGATAATGAGGTGGAATGGGATCATTTGATGGAGTGTATGAAACATCTTGATCATGACTGGGATGGGTATCATTAGATGGGGTAATGGATGGAAAGGTTTGTTCTTGTAATGGATTAGGGTCATGCCATGGAGGTGCTATGATATGATCATGATATTATGTGTATATGCTAGGATCATAAAATGGGTTGGATATGGTAAGATTATGAGATGGTATGGAAGGGATAATTTTATCTTGATATGAAAGGGGATCATTTGGGGGTATGAAAGGGATGGATTGATCTTGATATGAAATGGAATCTTTCTAGATTTCTTGATCAATAGGAGGATCTTGATCAAAGATAGGTTTATCTTGGATTTCATTGTTGGGAATAGGATCTTGATCAAATATTGGATCTCCTTGGACACCATGATCATCTAGAATGATTTATTAGATGGACTGAAGGATAGGATCATGAGATGGAATGGGATCACAAGGAGTACTTTTATCTTGTCATAAATGGGGATCTATGATTTCATGCTTTGGATCAATGAGGTCAAGTGAGTGACATGCTTGGAATTGTAAGGTTTTATGAAGGTGGAAAACATGAAATGAATGAGTTGGATAAACATGTGATGGATTAGGTGGAAGTGGGTGGAACTAGAAGACTAGGACTAGCATTCTGTGAAATAGGATTTTGTATGGGTTCTTGTATTCCTTTGATGGTGACTTTTGGTGCTCCTCAAAGGGTGAATTTTTGAGCTCCTTTAATGGTAATTTTTGGTTCCCCCCTTAAGGGTGACCTTTTTTTTTATTTTGATGGTGTTTTTTGGCTTGATAATGGGTTGACTAGGATGTGAAGTACATGAGATATGGTTATCGATGGGTTTTATTTAAACATGGAATACATTTTGGTTTCCATTTTCAATGGAGAAAAATGATGACATGGAGGCTTGGATGGTTTTTAATATCTCTTGGAATCAACTTATGGGACAAATGATCATAGATTTTATGTCATTGTTAAAGTAGTTGGCAAGGAGAAATTCAAAAAGATCTTGAGGTATGAGATGGAAGATGGAGGATATGTTTGGCTCATATTGATCCATGTGGTGATGAAGGATTTTGCAAAGGAAGGATGTGGATTAAGGATGATGATAGATATTAAGAATGATAATGAAGAATGAGGATTAAGGGTGATGATGGAGATTAAGGATGATAATGGATTATGAAATAAATATTTTGATGTGGATTATGGATGGTGGTTATGATAATGATTATGACCTCAATTGGATTAGAAAAATTACTTAAGCTTAAGGTCCTAAATGATGGAGTATGAATGGATGTGGATGATTGATATTCTTGGGATGATGTGGATTAGATAATTAGGTATGATTAAGATAATATGGATGATTAGAAATATTAAGGGGATAATTAGGATGATTATGAATGATTATGGATGATAATGACAAGGTTATTAAGATGAAAATGAAGGATTATGATGGGTAAGGATAGTTAGGGTGAAGAGAGATGGTTAGGATGAAAGGGAATGATTAGGATTAGAAGAAATTATTAGAATGATTCCCAAGATCATATGGAAATGTGAGGGAAGAGCATACACACCTCCAAGAACAAACAAGATTACCAAGCAATGCAAACACTTTTTCTTTTTAAGCCCAAATTGAAAGTATGATTTTGAGAAGACACTTGTTTTTTTAGATCCAAATTGAAATTTCATGTTGTGAAAAAGGTTAAGATAAAGATATGAGTTGAAAAGTGTACACCTATGTTTTTTTAGCTCCAAATTTATGTCCACTTGATCCAATTTTCCCTTTGAAGAGTTTATTTTTCTACACATTGACAAAACCAACAATAAGGAAAAACCCTAACAAGATAATTAATCACTAATATTAGAGGGTTAGCTTAAACCCTACCATAACCTAATTAACAAAGATTTTATTTTTTATAATTATTTTAAGCTCAAAAATAATTTTTTTAAAAACACAAACCTACTAAAATTTCAAAAGCTTTCTCAAAATGCAAAAAAAATTGAAAAATTCTTTGGTTCCAGCCCTATAGAGTAGATTTATTTAAAAACCCTAATTTTTAAAGATGTGATTTTTTGCTAACTTTTTTTATCAAAATTAAAAACACAAAGAATAGAACCCCAATAGAATTTTAAGATCTTTCCATAAATATAAGAAATAATGTTGATTTGCTCCTAAAATTATTTTATTATGAAAAAAAATTAAAAAATTATAAATAATTCAAAACAAATCCAAAAAACTAAGTTTTGGATTAATAGCTCCTAATATCATCCCCAACCTACAAACTAGGTTTTTGTCCAAAAATGATGCAAAAATTTTAAGAAAAAGATGAAAAACCTAAAAAAAAGGGATAAAGTCAGTTAGGGGGTTCACCTCGATTTCGCCAATGTGTATGCATGTAAAATGGATATAATAGAAATATCCATAAAATAGCTTAAATCGAACCAAAATGCATGCAAACTTCAAAATAAATCAAATACATGCAAACCTCAAAAGATTGAAGGTATTATGTTGATTTGTTGAAGATTTGGATGTGGTTACTCATGATTCCAGCAGTATGACATTAGCATAGAAGATGTTGATTTCAAAATGCAATGGGTGCCTCTTCTTTATAGAAAGCCAATTTCAAATTAAGGGCTAGGATCAAAAGATGAAGAATGATGTTGATCAATGGATGATATTGTTTAGAAGCAAAGAGAGAGGGTTAGGGAAAATTTATGGTTTAGTTAAGGATGGAAACTGGAGATTAAAAGGTAATGACACATGATCAAGGGTAGAAATTAAATGAGATGAAGAGATAAGAATGACACATAAAAGAGATCACTAGAGTAAATTAAATAATTATAAAATTATTCAATCTAAGAGGGAAAATGAATAATTAAATAATTAAAATAATTATTTAATTATAGAAGAAAGAGAAAATGTTCACTTTTAATTAAAATAACATTTTAATTAAAAATTAGAGGAAAAGGAAAAAATATTAAATAATTATTTAATAGTGGAGGGAAAGGTGGAAAATAATTAAATAAATAGAATTTATTTAGTTATGGAGGTAAATGTTAATGAATAATTAAATAATTGAAATAATTATTTAATTATAGGATGAAAATGAAAGTAAATGATTAAATAAATAAGAATTTATTTAGTTATAGAAAGATATAATTAATTAGTGGTGTAATTAAATAAATATAATTTATTTAATTAATCAAGGAGGAATAAGGAGAAAATGAATTAATCAAGTAATTAAGAATTATTTAATTATGGAAGGAGGAGGAAGAATTAATGTGAAAAATGACATTTGTAGGTTTAGGACATTTTTCTTTGTCTACAAATATTACCATCATTAATATATAAATCGACATCTAACAATATGAAAATGATCGAAAGAAGTTTGGAAAGTCAATCAAAATAAATTGTGATCTATTTTTTTGTACTATATAAAACTATAATAATTATTAATTATAAATTTTAATCATTTTATGTAATTAATAGTTTGATTTAAAAATATTAGATATAATAATAAGTATAATTAAATTATTTATTATTAATTATAAATTTTAATCATATGTATTTAATAATTTTATTTAAGAAAAGAATTCATAAAATACTTTAATACAAACTTACAAAAAGACATTTAGCTATGCATCCAAACTAACAAATTCTAACATCAGCAATTAAAATACCAAAATCTCAAACCATTATTAAAACTCATGAGAAAAATAAAAACCATTATTAAGACTAAACAATCCCCTTCTAAAAATAAAAACTATATAATATTTAAAAAATACAAACACCACCAACCACATCCAAACTGTAAACCATGACCAAAGAAAAAAAAATACAGGAATCAACCTCTTAAACGATTCTGTTTGAATTCTCCCCACATTTCTAAGTCAAGCTAATAATAGATGTGAACCTTGGTCTAAGACGGATTTATTGCCCATCGCCTCAAAATCATGTCAGGATGAATTCCTTACGGAAAAAGCGGAGGAAAACTGATGAACGGCTGAGATTTATTTAATGGTCGGCAAATTGATATAAAATCTTGATTGGCATTTTTAGCTTTGTCCTTTTTAAATAAGGGTACACCTTCGGCGTAAATTAAAATATCTTTTAATAAGTTAAGCATTTATCTAAATCATAGCAATTAAAATATATTTTAATAAGTTAAGCACTTATTTAAATCATAGCATTTGAAAAGTTTATTCTCACACTAGGAATATTTTAGTGGTATTGATCTTCATAACTATGACACACATTGGAGAACATGAAATTGATATAAAATCTTGATTGGCATTTTTAGCTTTGTCCTTTTTAAATAAGGGTACACCTTCGGCGTAAATTAAAATATCTTTTAATAAGTTAAGCATTTATCTAAATCATAGCAATTAAAATATATTTTAATAAGTTAAGCACTTATTTAAATCATAGCATTTGAAAAGTTTATTCTCACACTAGGAATATTTTAGTGGTATTGATCTTCATAACTATGACACACATTGGAGAACATGAAATTGATATAAAATCTTGATTGGCATTTTTAGCTTTGTCTTTTTTAAATAAGGGTACACCTTTGGCGTAAATTAAAATATCTTTTAATAAGTTAAGCATTTATCTAAATCATAGCAATTAAAATATATTTTAATAAGTTAAGCACTTATTTAAATCATAGCATTTGAAAAGTTTATTCTCACACTAGGAATATTTTAGTGGTATTGATCTTCATAACTATGACACACATTGGAGAACATGTGTAAAACCAAAAATTATGCTTATAGGTCATTCAAATGCATCAAATTTCTTAGCAAGGACAATCTTAAGTGTACTATGTACTTTGAGTTGGAAACACTCCATGTGCCCCCTCCTCTAACGTCCATAGCCCACCAAACTATCTTCTTCTTCCTTGATGATCTCCAAAATTTTATTGGAGGTTGAAGGCAATGGATAAATAATAATAATAATATTATTATTTTATAGTCCACAATACCAGGGGATCTGTAAACCATTAGGCCAACTCAGGCTGGATGAAAACCCATTAATTTTCTAGAGGCAATTTCACTCAATAATTACATTTCAATCTCAAAGATTTGTAAATAATTAGTATTTATTTGTGTTGTGTTGTTATAAATTAAAGTGAATTAGCAAATACTTTATATCTCCTATATTTTTCCATTTCTATTACATATTTAGTGATGTAAAATAATTTAAAATTTTCAATTAGAATTTTATATTTCAAAATAGACTAAAATTTATGTGCAATATGCTATATTTTTATATTTTATATTTTTATTTGGAATTTAGATAGTCACTCTACTTTAATAAGAAAAAAATATGTCGATATGGTATATTTTCTAATTTCTTAAGTATGAATAACTCATTTTCATCTAATCTTTACCTTCTTTAATACATAAACAAATGTATCATTATAATAATTAGATTTTCTAATTTTATGAAGTAAGACTTTTTATCTCCTATATTTAATACATACTATCCTATTACCAATATAGTTTAATTTTTAAATGGCATAATTAACCTTGCCATTCAACCTATAATCAATAAATTTGTCTTCTTTTTTGTTATAGGTAGCATAATTTTTGTAGTGCCCCTTCATTCCCACCATGGATGTGCAAGTAGTCAGCTTTGGAACTCGAAAGCGAAGGTCAAGATAATAGGGATAATTAAAGGTATGTGCTACGATGCCATTTGATGACACTTTGATGATACTTCTATTACTTGAGTTTATGCATATGTTATGTCTATTATATGGATTTATTAGATTATGTGGGTTAATTTTATTATGAGTATTGTGTGACTATCTGGTCATGGTTGTTATACAATTATCTGGTGATTTTTCTATTTTGTTTTCCATGTAATTGTCTGTTATGTATTGATGTGGTTACTTGTTTGTTAAGTAACTAATTGTTATGTATAAATGTGGTGTGTTTTAGTGAAAGGTATAGTGTTGCTTTATTCATTTGTGAGTACCTTCTTGCTATGTTGTGATTTCCTTTCACAGTTTGCCTAATTGTGTGATTATATATATATATATATATATATATATATATATATATATATATATGTTTGACTGTTTTGTTTGTTACAAGTTGCAGGTATCAGGCATTGACTCCACCTGAATTAGCAGGTCTAAGTATTCCTTAAACCTAATGAAAATTGTTGAACAAAGATAGCATTTGGTCCCCTACCCTAACCATCATCCTCGAGGAGGATGAGTATCTAGTTGGTCACCCTGTCAATGTTGTTTATTGGTTGCAGTCATAAATGGTTCCATTTTCAACCTTGTTTATGTTTTGGTATTGTTATTGATATATGGTGATTTAAATTAGATTTACTTGATAAATGATTTGATTAATTAATGATTTAAATAAATTATTTTATTTAAGCATGATGATAAATAGTCATAAATATTGTTATTGGTTGATTAAATTATTAAATTGAATTACTAAGTAAAAAGGTGTTTTGATAACTAAACATAAATATATTTATTAATAAAGATGGATTATAATAAATTAAAAGTGGTAAAATATGGTAATATAAAATAAAATATTTTATTGGATATTGCAATAAATAAATGGTCAAATAAAATAGTAATATAATAAATAAATAATAAAAGTTGGTTTTTGAGAGTATTAAATGAAATTTCTAAATGGGACTACTCATAACAACCACATTGACCATGCAGTTGCATACTCAAGTGGTCACAAGAAAATTAATTATTTGCTAAAATGAAATGGTAGGGAATCTTCTACAGTTTTTGAATATCTTCCAATGTTGGAGATTTTTATTTTTGGGGGAAATTTTGAATGGTATTTTCTAATCAATTGCTTTGGGGATTTTTTATTTGGGAGGATGTGAAAATTGTTGGAGGATTTTGAAGAAGTTGGAGCTGCAAGTTGAGAATCTTGAACTCAACATCAAGTCTAAGCTGATCCAATCATCTTTTTAACTAGGTTCCATTCTCTAAAGATTACCAAGCCTCTTTCTGGAAATTATTTTGTGAGTGTTCTGTAAAATTATTGTTTCCCTTGAAGCCACCATTCTTCTGGGGATTTTGTTTAATTTGTTTACTCCATGTTTGCTTATTCAATTCATTTTTCTTCCTGAAGGTTTTGATAACTCAATTTGTATATATCATGTGATCATTGTATTCGATATGATAAAAAATTTCCTCCACTGTTAAATGTATTTACTTGAAGTTTTCTTATTCCTTCCAATAAATCCATTATGTGCTAAACTTGTAAATTTTTTTAACCCCTACAATTTCATTTCTGTGAGTTTCATAATCTTCTCATTTTGTGCTCAATCTTCTCGGGTGTTTAGCAAGTAAAATAGTTTGATTGTGTCATCCATATTTTTTTTATAAACTAGCTTGGTGAGAAATTTAAAGGGTTTCTTCGCCTTGATGTCTTCTAACCCCTATCCAAAAATCTCAAATACCCATATCATATTTTCTAAATTATTCTTGAAACACGAGGCTACTGCCAAGCTGCTCCCCCATGGTTGTATTTCATTAATAATAAATATAATTTATAAAAAGGCATATTTAGATACGTTTATATATATGTAGGTTTGAATGTATGTTTGATTATATTCATTTGATCATTACTATTAATTGAATAATACTTGAAATACTAAACTAGAGTTGTCATTTAATGTTTGGGTAAATGGTATTATTCTAATTATGGGCAGGTGCATCAAGATGGGTAGCAATTTTGTGGCCACTTTTTTAAAAAAAATTGAAAAATCATAACATGAGCGTATTATAACATGCTCATGTTATGGCTTGGTGTGCTGAGTCTGAGGCTCAACCACCACAAAGTCATAACACAAGCACATTATAACGTGCTTGTGTTATGACATGTTAAAAGAAAAAATAAAGAGGTCAATTTAATTTTCATTTTTGATTGTTTTCTCTTCTTTCCTGTGGCCAAAAAAACCAAAATTCCATGCTCACATTCTAAGAAGATCCTTTTTTGTGAAAATATTCATCAACGGTTGTTGATTCATTGCCAGGATGTTGCCACATCAATGAGGAGGTGAAAAAGGTAAGGATTGTTTTTTTTTTATTTGTTAGTTTTAGGTTGTATTTGATATTTATTTTTTAAATTTGTAGGAGATGTTAATCAATCTGGAAACCCTCCTCAAAATCCATAGCAAGAACAAAATCATCAACCACAAAAACAACCTCATCCACCAATCCCTCAATACCCTCCTAGCACTCAACAAAATTTAATGGGTGAAATTGAGAACAATAAAAAATAAATTGAGGATTTAATCGGGAGGTTGAACGATCCAAATGGTTCAACTGTGGAAAGAATGACCCTAGCAACTTCACTGCAAGATATGTTAAAAAATGTAGATTCAATTAGCAAACAATTAATTGGTTGGTAGGATAGAAGGCAGGCGGCTCCGATCAAATGCAAATCTCTCCCTCAATGCGAAGAGGTTTCATATTCATTGGTGCCACCACCAAGAGATTAGGAAATATATTTTGGATAGGTGGCACATGGTTTTTGATGACCCACCATGCAACAATTGTGAAGTCCTGTAGTATTTCCTTAGGAAACTATATGCTAAGTTCATCTTGAACAAAATCCCAAATTATTTTGATATGAGGGACTTCCAGGGGAGAGGTGGGAGATCAGCACAAGATAGACTCGGTGCACCATTGGGTCCTACATGACAAGTGAGATGGCCTCTCGCTAGGCCACCTCATGAGCACATCGTTAGCCCTGTTGTCGTTAAGGAGAGCGTCGACATAGACACTCTACATGCCATCAGCTCTTTGATGTAGAGTGTCATCTAACATGCTAGCCCTCTTATACAGTGCCATCCAAGGGAGTCTTTGATAGATGGACTTCAATCCCATGTGTGTCAATCTTGCAGGGCAACTTTTTCATATGACCCTACCGACACTCAAGAGGCTACTACATAGGATCTGTCTACAGCTATGGAGATGGAGAGGGCAGTAGACATTTTTCATGACATGTATGGCATTGATACTTAGGTAAAAGTTAGCATGTTCATTGAATTTAGTTAACTAAATTTTGATTTTGAAATGCAAGATTAACTAATTTAGTTTTATGATTTTAATAAACTTGTAGGGTCATAGTGTTGATACTAGATACACCAGCCCTACACCTACTTATTTTTGTAGTACACCTATCGGTGGGGTATGTAACTAGTAAACAATTATAAATTTATTACATGTTAATAGCATTGTTTTATGAATGGTATTTTAATATGTGATTTTGTATGTTGAATAGGATAATATTGGAGGTTTCAAGGGAACACCTCCCAGTGCCAATGAATTTAGTCAAACATTCACGTAGGTAATAGAATTTAAAGAGTTTAACTAATGAATTGTACCTAATAGATTTGTGTAGTTTATATTCATATCGTTGATTACCTTGCATTGCACATCATTCAAACTCAAAGCATTACTTCACATTACATAACTAATAACTAGATGTTGATAGATAATAAAATTTCAACTACAAAATAGTGTTTAGAAAGTTAACATAAGTAGTGATGCAATTACTTCACATAGCATAAGTAATAAGTCTAGGAGCAGCTTCCAATTGCATTTACTTGTCATGGCATTCCATGAGACCACATTTTACTAAGGAATATTTTCAAATAGTTCATTGCCTTGTTTATGCTCCAAAATAGGCACCCATTATGGTCTGCTCTCACATATATAAAACTCACTTGCAACTCTTTTGGAGCAACTATCCCAAATCTTGCTTTTAACATTGAATTAGGCCACAATTAGGCCTCTTTTTCAAAGAGACACCTCTCCAAACACACAACCAACATTTTAAACCTCCAAACAATCAAAATATAGCCAAGAAAACCTTAAATTATTCAACTTTTAGGTCTCCTCTCACTCATTCAAACCCCTTTTCATAAAACCCTCACTTTCCTTGCAATCAATTAGGGCTTATTGAAACTCTTATTCCCTAACCTCTCAAAATCTTATAATCACTTCAATAAAGCTTATTTATGAGTGTACATGCTCATTCCATCCACAAATAGTGCTTCCCCAAAGTTCTACATACACTTCCTTCACAAAATCACTCTTTTTCACTAATTTTCACACTTTCACCTAGGGTTTCTCACTTATTCACTTCTCTAACCACTTACAACCTCTCAGATCTTCTAAAAACCCTCCAATTCACCTACTCTCATAGTTTTCAAGAGATTTTGTCCACTTCTAAACCCCTGTCCTCTTTTCACTCACTCTAGCCTTGTTTAAAAAGGCTCCAAAACTAGCTTTTCACTAGGGCAGCAAGGAGAACTCACACAAAAACTTCACCAAACAAATTCCTTACCTTCTACACCTACTCCTACTTTAGACTAGTCCATTCCACTGAGAAATAGTTCCTACAGAAAGGTGGAATGGAATTTTTAGTTCATTTGGGAAATCAAACCCTTAGCCCCTGTTTTATAACCGCCTAGAGAAATCAAGCCACTAAAAGGTTGAAACTTAATATCAAATACTCAAGTTAGTTTTAAATTGATGAAAACACCTAAATCCTTTAATTCACACACATTACAAATGCACTGCCACCTGCAGGGAGCCATACACTAGCAAATGATGGAGGAAAACACATAAAATAACAGTATAATAGTGATATTTTATTAGTTTTCTACTTCAAAATGCTTCAGCAAATAACCAAAAAAGGAAAGAGAATTAAATTAGGGGCTCTGCAACCTAGGGTTTCAATCCATGGTCCTAGTGCAAGTTTCTTCCATGTGCGTGGGGGAGGCTCAGTCCTCCTCCACAAATTTGTTTTCCCTATAGCGATCTCCTTGTGATGGCAGTGTTGAAGCATGAGGAGGTCTCCTCGCCTAGTTTTCGCTCATGTGCTATAGGTTTTTGGTGGTCTGGTTGTGATGCTCAAGGATTCAAACCCCCCAGGCAGTGCCCCTTCTCAAAATGGTGGTATGAATGGCATGGCGCAAAGAAAATCTTTCAAAGAAATGGTCACAGGCTAGAGGGTGGATTTTCTAGCTAGTGCTAAATTTATAGTCAAGGCAAGCTAGGGTGTTGCAAATGGGGAGCATAGAGGAGGTAAGTGCACCCTTGACCAGCCTAATATTTTCTCTTTTTTCCCAAATGATGAACGCAATAAGGTTTTGGTTGAAGAAGATAATAAATTAAAAAACACAAGGATTTTCCTTACTATCATGGATATTAATAAGATCCCGGCGAGAAGATACATGGATGCCTAGTTGTTAGATGCATGGGGGAAAAACTAGGAATTTTCTTTCCATTTTGTAGAATGATCTAGAAAGGCCTCTATGTGGTCTTTCTCAAAAATCATGAGATGTAATGTAGGGTTTTGACTAAGCAATATTGGAGCGTCAAAAAAATATTTTTATAGCTTTGGCCTAGTCACTAGATGCCATTAGTGAAGAAATTTTGGCTCTATCTTGCTTGAGATGGGTTGTCATTAAAAATGTCCCTCCAAGAATTTGGAATTTCATTCCATTACTTCTCGAGCCTTATGGGCAGACTCTAAAAATTGATAATTTTAAAATGGCTCTCCCCCACACGGATGCGAGAGTGTTAGTGTCTTTAGACCCTAGGATTGACATCCTAGACATTCTAAGAATAAACCTTGGGTCGGGTTTCACGGACTATGCTCTTGAAATTCTGGGAGGGGTTAAACTCTTGTTACCTATGCAGAAAAGAGGGGCACTTGAGGAAAATTTTCGTGCTTATCAAAAGAAAAAGTGTGTCACAAAAACCCTTGTTTGGTTGTGTTACCAAAGAGAAAATCCCATCAGAACCCAAGGGTCGAATGGCCAGTGATGGCATTGTCGGGGTCATGGAGGTCTTTGATAACAGAGAAACCATATTGTGTTCTAACCGTACCAACTCAAATATCACATGTAATTTGGACGTTGGAAATGGGGTCAGTACCCAAGGGCCAATTACTATAAAAACTAAAGCATCAAATAAAACTATGGAAAACAATAAAAAAATTAAAAATGTCATGGAGTCTTTAAACTCTGAGTTAAATTTTGAGGGGAGATTGGCATATCCCAACATTCAAAACTTGGGGGTACTTTCTAAATCTATTGAAACCCCACTTGATTCTTCAAATAATGACAACTCTGTTGAAGAGGACTCGCTAATGGGGGGTGGGTTCTCCGACTCCTCCTCTCAAGTCTCTAAGGAGGCAAAGAAGGATGCCACTAGAGTTATGGTTTCGGATAGTGAGATCCTTATGGAATGTAGGGACTCAAACCCTCTACCAAAAAAAGAGTTGACTGAAAACCCTGGTTCTCATGCCAATTTGCCCCATGTTGAAAACATGGCTCAAATTTGGAAGAATTCCTAGAAACTCACCCTAGACAAGATAAGGTCGATGGGTGATGAGAATGGGTTAACCTGCACTCTGGGTCCCACAGAGCAAACAAGAAATTTGAAAAATATTGTTGTGACTAAGTTTGATGTGGAGTTAAATAAGGATGGGAGTGATGTTGTAGGCCTAAGAAAGGTAAAGGACCTTGTCTCCACTTTTGAAACCAAGATCCTTCATGTTGATGCTCAACTTGGTATCACCAATGGATTAGTGTTTGGCCAGCCTAGCAATGCAGGGTCTCTAAGAGTGGAGGTTGTCCTCATGCACTCTTTCCTTCAATCCATCGATGGTGTTGAGGTTGGTTTGGATGAGGGGGATGTTGGTGGCATAGGTGGAGTGGATAAGGAGATAGTGGTCCCAAAGGAAGTTAAGGAGGCCTCTTGTGGACCTTCTTCCCTAGCCCCTACAAAGGTGGCTAAGGAAGGTGACCCCAACCCTCTAGGAAAAAGGATGTTAGGCAGGCCAAGGAAAGAGGAAGGTACAATAATTCTAGTTAGAAAGGGTAACATGAAGCAATCTAAGAGGAAAAAATTGAGTGCAGTTATTGCAAGCCCAATGGCTAAAAGGGTTGAGACTGATTCCAAGGTGCCCAAATGTTTTGATTCCTTTAGGCATGGAAAAGACACTTCCCCATAGTCTAGTCTTGATGGATCTTAACTGTATTTCTTGGAATGTGTGGGGACTTGATTCCCCTAATAGGAAACATGTGGTAAGAAAATTCATTGGTCAATGCAAAAATAAATATGTGGTCCTGCTCAAGAACTCAAGTCAATAGGATTCTCCTTTGAAAATAGTCTCAAGTGCATCTGGAAGGATGCCTCTCACTTTGTTACGCATCCTGAGAAGGGTAAAGGTGGGGCTGCCATTCTTGTCTCCAATAAGTGGAGCCACCTTGTCTCTAGCTTTGGGATCTCCCCTTGCAAGAGGGCGATTTGGATCAGGCTGATTTTAGATGATCAAGCCTTTGGGGTGTGTTCTATATATGCCCCTAATGAGTATACAGAAAAGATCAGGCTTTGGAACTAGCTCTGAAACTTGGAAAATATACCTTGGATCCTAGGAGGGGACTTTAACATGATTGAAAATAAGGAAGATAAAGTCGAGGGAATTGACATGGTATGGAAAGGTAATGAGAAGTTCTTCTGGACAAAAATGAAATCGAAACTGAACTTGATTGACCCGATTGAAGGGCAGAAAAATAACTCCTCAAACATCTAGTACACATGATGCAACTCTCAGTAAGTTTTGAAAAGGATATACTGCCATAGATAGATTCTACCTAAATGATGACTTCTTCATTTCAGATTCTCTAAAGGATGGGTGTAAAGTTGAAGTGCACCCCTCCACTTTATCCGATCATCACCTCATTAAAGCAAGGTTTTTTCTCAAATCTAGGTGTAGGCCTACAAGGAGGAAAGGGAAGGGGTTTATTCTAAATTTAAATTTGCTCCATGACAATGATTGCATAGATGTTGTAGTGTCTCTGAGAAATATCAATCAAAGTATGTTTAGGAGCTTGAGTTCCATTAAAAGGTGGTAAATAAATACAAAAGGTTGGAAGGCTTTGTTTCAAGTGATTGGAAGGAATAAAATGTTGGATAGAAGGAGAAGAGAGGCCCTCTTACAAGAGGAGCTATTACAAGCTGAGACTAGCTTGCAGAAATTTCTCGAGGATATTGACCTCAGAAATAGACTCAGATCTACTAAGGATGGTTTAAGGACTCTTCAAAACTACAAAATTCAAGGGCTCAAAGTGAGGTCCCTATTAAACTGGTTGGAGAGTGGGGATAGGGGGTCCAAATTCTTCTTCAAGTTATAGAAGGAGAAGACTATTAAAGATCATATTGAACAGGTTCAAGTTGATGGGGTGACATTCACAAAACAAGAGGATATTAGGGGGAAATTTTACAACTTTTACAAAGGCCTCTTCGATTTTGAATGCAAAGGGGAGAGCTGCTCCAATGCAAGGGGATTGGTAAAAATTATAGTCCCCAAAAAAATAACAGGGGATGAAGCAGAAAAACTGAGAAAAGACATCTCAAAGGAGGAAATTAAAGATGTAATAAGCTCTCTATAGAATGACAAAACACTAGGATTTGATGGTCTCCCAGTAGAGTTTTATAAGGTCTTCAGTGATTGGATTGTTGAGGACTTGCATGATGTTTATAATGAAGCTATGGCAAAAGGAACTTTAGGGAAAAAAATTTAACAAAGGTATTATAAAACTATTGCCAAAAGATGGAGACAAGTCACTAATAAAGAACTAGAGACCAATAACTTTGTTGAATGTCTCCAAAATTCTTGCAAAGTTGATGGAAAAAAGATTAGTGAACATCCTTCCCAATTTTATAAGCACTACACAAACTGGGTTTATCAAAGGTAGATATATCCTTGAGAACCTTATTACCAGTTGGGAAGCTATGGAGTGGGAAAAGTTGACAAATCAAGAGCTGGGTATGATGCTGCTTAATTTTGAGAAGGCATATGATAGAGTAGAATGGTATTTCATCAGCCTAATGCTTGAGGCCTTGGTTTCTTGGATATGTTTTATAAAATGGTGGTCACTCTCTTTAGGGATGCAGTGGCTCAAGTTGATATCAACGAGACTCTTAGAGGAGTTTTCCTTGGAAAGGTCTATCAGGAAGGGGTACCCATTGGCCCCCGCATTGTTTGCAATTGTTGTTGATGCTTTACACTACATCCTTAGGACTGAGAAGGTCACACCTAGAATAAAAAGGTATCTCTCTCCCCAATGATGAGGACCTTCTCAACATTTAGTTCACTGATGACATAGCTCTTTTTCCAATTGTGGAGGAAGATAATATCACCAACCTTATAGCAAAGTTGGACATCTTTTGTATTGTATCTAGTGCAAAAAAAATTGTGGCCAAGTCAATCATGTTGGGGTGGAAAGAAGAACCTCTAGATTGGTTGGGGAAATTTGGCATGCAGTGGGGAGGTCCCCAAAAGCAAGTTAAGTACCTTGGTATACCATTTTCTATCTACCCCAATTTAAGAGAAATGTGGCTATGGATTCATGGTAAAATTGACAAAAGGATCAACAAATGGAACATGCAGTTTCTCTCCTTGGTTGGAAGGTTACAGATTTGTCAAAAAATCCTTTCTTCATATAGCCTTTATTTTGCATTTTTATGGCTGTTTAACAGTTACCAGGTGGAGGAAATTCAAAAAAAAAAATAGAGGCTTCTTGTGGTCAAATGGGAAAGGTAAAAAGAGGTTGCACACTGTAAAATGGGAGTGGTGCTATTTAAGCAAGGTTGAAGGTGGGTTGGGGCTAAAAGATATAAAATTGCAAGGCATAGCTTTGGCCTCCAAATGGATCTCTAAAGCTTTGGATGGGGATGATCCGTGGAAGGTTTTAATTAGGAGTAACATAGAAAGGGGTGTTACCAAACATGCAAAGACATGAAGGGGGCTCCCGCTTTGTGACCTCCTCTGTAGTAAACAACCTATAAGGATGGAGGGATCTATGGTCTTCAAGAGTATTTGGAAGGCTTGGGAGAGTATTAATGGGAATATTCAGAACACCCAGGCTGTAACGGACTCTATAGTCTTTGCACACAAGTCAATTTGGTGGAATCTCTACCACAATGGAAAGCCTTTAACACTAAAGTAGGGCTGCTCCACTAGGGCATGGATGGATAAAGGCATTAAATACTTTGCTGATGTTTTGGATGATAGGAGCCTAAAAGATTGGAACTTGTTGTCCAACGAATTCTAGCTGACTATGACCAATTGGAGAGCATACTCCGCTTTCAAAGAATCTTGCAAAGGGATATTTGTGAACGTCAATGAGGTGATTGACATTGACCAATACAAAGACTTCAGGTGGAGTGATGGCTCCAAACTCCTTAAGCTAACTATAAGAAAAGTGTATGATACACTTTCCAGCCAACAATACATATGCCCCTATTTTAACTGAATTTGGAAGGCTAATCTTGGCAAGAGAAAATGGGTAAAGATCTTCAAAAATTCTTGGTCAAGCGTGTTTGAGCCAAAGAAATCTTGTTTCTGGCAGCTTCTTACATTGCAAAAACTGCCAATCAAGCACAAATCTGAGGATATCGAGATATGCAGCTTATGTAGAGTGCTAGAATTTGTGAACCATATTTTTTTTATTGCCTCTTTACAAGGGAAGTATGGAAGCTCATTTTCCATAATCAATACATATGGGATAAAAATAAAAATATAAGGCCTGATAGAATTATGTTATTGTTTTCTAAAAATATTGGAAAAGATTTATTTTTGTTCTAAATTCTTGTTTCAACCAAAATTCTTTGGCTTATTTGGAAAAGAAGAAATGATGAAAAGTTCAATGGCGTCAAGCGTGCACTTACTGAGTCTTGTAAAAGACTCACTCTCTCCACTATCTCTTTGTAGGTTGCACTACTGGTTAAGGTTTCCAAGGAAATTTTTCTAAAACTGGCTAAAGATGGCACAATACCAGCTGAGCTTCTAGAGGATAAACTTGGACAGGGGTGGCAATACACCACAGATATCTTCCTCAAAGCCCTTGAGATCTTTCAAAAAGAATTCAATAGGAAGGTGGGTAAAGATAGACATAGCAATAAGGATCCTCCTCCTCTCAGCAACATGGTCCTCCCTAGAGAGGAAATTGAGGCAGCAAGTTCCTTATTATGGCTGAAAGGTGTTGGACGTAGGGTTGTTGGCATCTAGTGGCAGCAACAACAATCATTTTTTGTTGTATCTTTTTGTAAACTACCATGTGGGGCAGTTGATTGTTCCATGTTTTGTTTTTTATATTGATATCCTCTTGTAATGTAAGCTATATGATGTATTTGGGGCCAGGCTAGGCTGTTCCATAGGTGTTTTTTTGTTGACATGACAACAAGGATGCTACTATGATTTTGTGTTGCATGAACTGATTTTGGTGTATTTTGTTGTTTTACGTAAAAAAAAATGCTTCAACAACAACTAACAATAATGAATCACATCTTTTAAACACTTCCCCAATATTTTCAACTACCTAAGCAATTAATATTGCCTCTACAACTACCTTGACTCTTCATATTCCTCCACTTAGCACTTTTTTGCATTTTTACAACATTGATTGACAACTTTTGTTAAGATTTTGTAACTTTACAATTTATGCCTAAAATGACTACCAAAGACCATTAGAAACTGAAAAATGGCTATTTAAGCCTTATTACATCATTAAAATTTCTATACAACCTCAAAATCCTAAATTTTCCTCATGGAGGCATCCTCTTGTAAAGGTGCACCTGCACCACTTTTTCAAACAACTCACTGCCTTTTCTATGCTACCACATTTTCCATACATGTCTACCAAAGAATTTTATCAAATAGTTCATTTCCTCACTGCTATGGCTAAAAGCTTAAAAAAGGTATTTTCCTACAAACTATGGATGCTTGGAAAAAATCAATTAAAGCATAACAGTAAGCAATAGCATAGACAAGGCAATTAGTAGGTTGAAAAAATTCCTTGAATAAATGTGGTCTCATGGTGATGGAATGCCATTCCATCACCATGAGAAGAAATTTCTTTGAGGCATTTCTTCAAACAACTCACCACCTTTTATCATACATGTGTAAGAAAGCATTTTATCAAACTACTCACTTCCTTGCTACTATGGCTAAATGCCTAAAATAGGTGCTTTCCAAAAAACTATGGATGCTTGGAAAAATTTCTATCAAAGCATAATAGTAAGCAATAATACCATAGAGAAGGAAATGAATTGTTTGAAAAAATGGCCAAAAGAATTGCAGTCTTATGGTGATGGAGTGTCATGATGTGCATTTGTTTGTAATGGCATTCCATCACCACAGGACCCCATTTCTTTGAGGCATTTGTTCAAATATTTCATTTCCTTCTCTATGCCACCACAATTATCGTTCATGTCTACAAAAGAATTTTATCAAATAGTTCAATGGCTTGCTGCTATGGGTAAAAGTCTAAAAACACATGCTTTCAAACAAAATATGGATAGGGAAAATAGTAAGGATGATAGTCAGAAATATATAGTTTAATAAGTACTCAAAAAAAAATTCATTATCTCATACATTATAACCCATGACATGAATCGCTATTGTAGTTTTTGTGATTGAATAATTTGTTCTTTTTTTTTCAAATGTTGTAAGCTGAATCACCTCTAAATGTGATGAGGGCAATGGAGATTGGTGTTTCATCTGCTATAGAATCCTCGATGGCTCTGACAAGGGAGGTATAAGGCAAATTACTAAATTTCAATTTACATTCATTGTTATAAATGTTAGTTAGTGAAAAATCAAACCATTATTGATTCGTAGTTTAATTTCTATTTGGATGCTTTATACAAGGCTTGAGCATGCCTCAGCATGGTCATGTGAATATTTCCCTCATGGAGAGTGATCATGAGATGGAGGTAAGTGATTATTTTGTTAAATATGTCATTTTTTATAATATAATTTCTATATATTAATGTCTTTACTTCTTATTGTAATAGTTAAAACTTCACCAAGAACTAAACACTACGAGTAGGAGGAGCACTCCTCAAGTGCAGCACAAACAAGTGACATACCTATCACCATCCAATTAACAAGCAAAGGGAAAGAATTTATTTCCAAAGAATGGAGAGAAATGACTTTTGATTCTAGAGCCCTTTGTTGTATGCCTACATGGAAATTTTGTACCTATTTTGTATTGGATATATTTGACATTGTATGCATATATGGAATTCTCGTAAGCCTATATGGCTATTTTGTACCTATATTTTATACTTATATCAACACATATTGATGTATGCATACATGGCTATTTGGTTAATACAAATAGTTTTTATCGATGGTATCCATATTTGCATTATAAATTCATGGTTCAATAGATATGAGTTATGTGTACATTCAAGTGTATAACTTACAACTTACATGTATACTTTGTGACTTATGTGTGTTCCAATATATAATTTGCAACTTACATGTTTTCATGTGTATACCTTGTATTTGTGCATATACTTTGTATTAATTTGATCATATTACATGTATTCGTGTGTATACTTCAAGGCTTATGTGTTTTTAAGTAGTTGTGCATCCCTTATTCACATGTACATGATGGACTTATTCACGTGTATACTTATTAATTGGTTAGACCTAGCATTGATCGTTGCTTTCCTTCATGGTTTGTCTTGAATATTAATTGATTGATGCTAAACAACTTTATGTAAAAGCAAAAAGCACATTTTCAATTGGTATTCCATGAAATGATTCATAAAAAGATTTCAAAAAGTATCCTACATATTACAAAAATATATCTATTTAACACTTCAATTGTGCAGTCACCCTTTGGTTCTTTCAAAGAAAAATCTTCCTGTGTTAATGTTACACTGCACAGGTAAACCAAATTTTGTATTGTGGAGTTATATTAATCTACCAATCTCAAGACCAATGTAACAATGATACAAAATAATGTTTGAGACTGCAAGAAGACATCAAAATGGCTAGTGTACTAAACAAATTCTTATGATTTCTGAAGAATGTTGATAACTCTACTCAGTTTGTTTCTTTTTTCAAAATCATACAAATTGAACCCTGACATCAATAGACTGTGTATATCAAGCTACCACAATTCAAGTTTCAATGATGAATATTTATCATGCATGTTTTAAATGACATTCAAGTTTATGGTGGTTTTTTTGTTTATATGATGTTATGTGATATTCTAATCCTAATTCATGCTTCTAGGATGCATATATATATTTCATTTTTACATGTTTTTTGTATTAACGAACCCAAAATGAACCGAACCCCCCTCCAAAAAAAATTGGCCCAACCGGCGAACCGAACCTGAACCTCATACAACCTCAAAACCTCTTCCAACACTCTTCATTCTACCTACACAAACTTAATTGACCACCAAATTATGCTGCCCCCTAACTTTACCCATTTTTACTCCCTCAAACCTCTCTTTTTCATTGAAAACCCCTCTTTTCCCAACTAGGGCATCATGCCATAACATACTTTTGACCTCACCTGTGCTTGCGGACCTTTTGAACACATCAAACTCCACATCCTCACTCTATTTCCAATCTATTCTAACTTATTCTCAAGAAATTTCTTCTTTTGACCTCTTCTAGCCTTGCTTTTAAGGTTTAAATTCTAAACTTTCAATAGGGGCAACGTTAGTAATCTCTTCCAATGCCTTTACCAATGCTATTTTCTTATTCCTACTCCCTATCCTACTTCCATCAGGTCAATTCCACTGAGACACGGCCTGGAAAATAGGTGGAATGGCCTATTTCAACATATTACACTCAAACCCTTGTATGAGCAAGTTCAAACCTGTTTTAGAAATCTACTTCTAAGTTGCTTGGAACTTAAAATAATTCCACAAGAATGGATTTTAATAAAATCTAAAACCATTCTATAGTAGATTCAAATAATCTTAGAGCAAACTCATGCTATACGGACCCATACACAGGATGGAAATGAAGAAAATGCATATAAACTAACAAAGAAACAAAGATATTTGATTGACATTCTCCTTCAAAATATTCAACAACCACTAACTTTGAGTTCCAATGATCATATGCTTTTTGTGTGGAAAACTCGTACTTCTCAACCATCATGTGTATGTTTCTCTTTTCGATTGTTTTACATGCCATCATAAGGGATTGTGTATGTTTCTCTTTTCGATTGTTTTACATGCCATCATAAGGGATCAAACCGATTGAACGTACCTCAGAGAAATTTTGTGTGTTTGGGTGAAAAATAGGACTATTCCTAGCATAAATGTACCTATCAGGATGCTTTGGAGAAATTTTTTTGGTCACATGAATTGCAAAACGAAAGTTGTACCACTTTACAACTTTCAACTTTTTGCATTTGACAGCTTTTTCCCCAAGTGAAAATTCACCACCACGGGAAAATTCCTCTGAGATAGAAAAAATAAAGAGAGGTTATTGTAGAAGGGCCCCATGTGATCACATAGGATCAAATGAGAAGTTTCTAAGCATCACGGTATCTAAGTAACAACATGTTGAAATTTGCAGCCATTTTGCACTTTGGACCCTTAAGGGATCGATCTAGTTGAACCTAGCTTAAAATGATTATGCGTGTTTGGGTGCAAAAGAGGACAATTCCTAGCATAAACATACCTATTTAGATGCATTGGAATAGTCCATTTGGTTACACAAGCTATAGAATGAAAGTTGCACCACTTTGCAACTTTCAACTGCCTGCATTTGACAACTTTTTCCCCAAGTGAAAATTTGACACCACGGGAAAATTCCTCCGAGATAGAAAAAACTGAGATATTTTATTCTATAAGGGCACAACATGATCCCATAAGATCAAACGAGAAGTTTCTAAGCGTCACAGTATCCAAGTAACATCATGCTAAAGTTTCCAGCCATTTTGCACTTTGGACCCTAAAGGGATCGATCTAGTTGAACTTAGCTTGGAGCGATTTCATGTGTTTGGGTGCAAAAGAGGACCATGCCTAGCATAAACATACCTATTCAAACATGTTAGAATATTCCGTTTGGTTACACGAGCTACAAAATGAAGTTGTACCACCTTGCAACTTTCAACTGCTTGCATTTGACAACTTTTTTCCCAAGTGAAAATTCACCACCATAGGAAAATGCCTCTGAGATAGAAAAAACTGAGAGAGGTTATTTTAGAGGGGCCCAACATGATCCCATAGGATTAGACAAGAATTTTTTAAGTGTCATGGTATCTGAGTAATAGCATGCTAAAGTTTGCAACCATTTTGCACTTTGGACCCTTAAGGGATCAATCTAGTTGAATGTAGCCCAAACCAATTCCGCGTGTTTAGGTGTGAAAAAGGACCATTCCTAGCGTAAAAATATCTATTTGAATGCATTGGAATAGTCTATTTAGTCACATGATTTGTAGAACAAAAGTTGCACCACTTTGCAACTTTCAATTGCTTGCATTTGAAAACTTTTTCCTCAAGTGAAAATTCGCCACCAAGGGAAAATTCCTTTGAGATAGAAAAAATCAAGAGAGGTTATTGTAGAGGGGTACAATTTTATCCCATAGTATTAGAAAATAATTTTCTAAGCATCATAGTATCCAAGTAACAACATGCTAAAGTTTGCAACCATTTTCCACTTTGGACCCTTAAGGGATTGATCCAATTAAACATAGTTTGGAGTGATTTCGCGTGTTTAGGTGTGAAAGAGGACCATTTCTAGCATAAAAATACTTATTTAGATGCATTGGAATATTCAATTTTGTTACACGAGCTGTAGAATGAAAGTTGCACCACTTTACAACTTTCAACTACTTGCATTTGACAACTTTTTCTCCAAGTGAAAATTCACCACCATGGGAAAATGTCTCCAAAATAGAAAAAACCAAGAGAGGTTATTGTAGAGGGTCCCAACATGATCCCATAGGATTAAATGAGAATTTTCTAAGCATCATGGTATCTGAATAACAATATGTTGAAGTTTACAACCATTTTGCACTTTGGACCCTTAAAGGATTGATATGGTTGAACTTAGCTCAGAGGAATTCTATGTGTTTGGGTACCAAAGAGGACCATGCCTAGTATAAAAATACCTATTCAAATATTTTGGAACAATCTATTTGGTCACATGAGCTACAGAACTAAAGTTGCACCACTTTACAACTTTGCACTGCTTGCATTTGACACTTTTTCCATCAAGTGAAAATTGGACACCACGGAAAATCCACTCTAAGATAATAAAAAAAACTAAGAGAGGTTATTATAGAGGGGACCAACATGATCTCATAAGATTAGATGAGAAGTTTCTAAGAATCACAGTATCTGAGTAAGAACATGTTGAAGTTTGCACCCATTTTGCACTTTGGACCCTTAAGGGATCGATCTGGTTGAATGTAGCTCGAAGAAATTTTACCTATTTGGGTGTGAAACAGGACCATGTCTAACATAAAAATACCTATTCAAACATGTTGTAATAGTTTTTTTAGTCACACGAGTAGTAGAATGAAAGTTGCACCACTTTACAACTTTGCACTGCTTGCATTTGACACTTTTTTCATCAAGTGAAAATTGGACACCACGAGAAAACCACTTCAAGATAACAAAAACTGAGAGAGGTTATTGTAGAGGGGGATAATTTGATATCATAGGATCAAACGAGAAGTTTCTAAGAATCATGGTATCTAAGTAACAAGATGCTTAAGTTTGCAGCTATTTTGCACTTTAGACCCTTAAGAGATCGATCCAATTGAACGTAGCTCAGAGCGATTCCCTATGTTTGGGTGCAAAATAGGACCATTCCTAATGTAAAAATACCTATTTAGATGCATTGGAATAGTTTGTTTGGTCACATGAGCTATAGAACAAAAGTTGCACCACTTTACAACTTTACACTACTTGCATTTGACACTTTTTCCATCAAGTGAAAACTGGACACCTAGGGAAAACCACTCTGAGATAACAAAAACTGAGAGATGTTATTATACAGGGGCCTAATGTGATCTTGTAGGATCATATGAGAAGTTTCTAAGTGTCATGGTATCTGAGTAATAGCATGCTAAATTTTGCAACCATTTTGCACTTTAGACCCTTAAGGGATCGATCCGGTTGAACGTAGCTTAGAGAAATTTTGTGTGTTTGGGTGTGAAAGAGGACCATGCCTAGCATAAACATACCTATTTGGATTCATTTAAACAGTCTATTTTTTCACACAAGTTGCAGAACGAAAGTTGCACCACTTTACAACTTTGTACTGCTTGCATTTGAAACTTTTTCTATCAAGTGAAAATTGGATACCACAGGAAAACCACTATGAGATAACAAAAATTGAGAGAGGTTATTGTAGAGAGGCCTAATGTGACCTCGTAGGCTTTAAAGAACATTTTTTAAGAACCTTGGTTTCCATGTAATACCTCATCAAAGATTGTTTCCCTTTTGCACTTTTGACCCTTAAGGGATCTAGTTGGTTGAATGTAGCTCAGAGCGATTGTGCTCTCATTTCAATGGACTTAGGTGGGCAGTAGACTTAACTTCATTTTCATTTTGGTTTAGTTGGATTTCAAGTTATTTTCTGCATTTTAGAAGCTAATTACTAAGGGTTGGTTTGTATACCCTATTTTAAGGGTTTTGAGTGCATTAAAATGTCATATTAAGCCTTCCACCCACTATATGCTTTTGTAACTCAATGGAAAGGCTTATTTAGGGTTATAAAACATGTGTGCAAGGGAGGTGAATAAAGGGTTTTTAGGTGATTCCTTAGATGTCAAATGGTTCCTTTTTTAGTGGAAAATGGTAGTTTAGTGCTAGGGTTTGAAGAAATCTCTGGGGGAAGCAATATCTCTTGAACTTTTAAGCTTGTGAAGACCCTTTTGAAGGTGTTTTAGGTTTTGGTTGGCTATAGGAAGGTTTGGAGTATGTTTTTTCAATAAAAAAATGCCTAAGTTGTGAAAGAAGAGGGTTTTGGAGTTTGTTATGTTAGAGCGCTTATCACACCCTAAAAGTGGAGGAATTGGTGGTTTGTTAGACTGGTTAATGTTGCCCAATGGTGGTTTGTGTGTGATAGGAAGAATAAAGGGGGGTTGCTTGTTTTGTGAAAGATGATCCAAAAGAGTCTTATGAGGGTTTGATGTATGTTGAAGAAGGCTTAAATGGGTGCCTAAAATGGCGGTTTCTTGTAGACGTTGTTAAGGAATTCTTAGAGTTAAGGTGGGAAAAATAGGTCTGCAGACCTACAAGAGTGACTAGGTACAAAGTTGAAAATAAGCCAAGATTGAGTTTTGAGGGAAGGAAGGAGGTTGGAATCCTTTTCTATTGTGGAATTGAGTTGATTGCCTCCCTATATTGCTATCAGAATCACTTCAAGTTTATATTTTTTTGCACTTTTTTCACATTGACAACTTTTTAATTTTTGCAATTATACATCTTGACAAATATGCAACATGAACTCCAAAATGACCCCAAAAACAATTAACATGACTTATTACATTATAAATTGGTCTAATATGACCTTATTCAATTGAAAAAACTCAAAACATCAAACTAACTCAAGACTTCCATGAACCAAATTTACTCAATAACCTCGGTGCCCCTGCACCAAATTTCATTATTTCGGTAAATCTCATTACAAGTAAATCTCATTACAATGTCTTAGGCACTTTGTTCTCATAGATATTTTACACTGTCACTCATACATTCAAGATTCTCTTATAATGTCTACATCATAGGTGCTCATTATGATGTTAACTTCAAATGAGTAACTTGAGATTCCCTCGCAAAGCTTCACACACTCTTTTATAATGGCTTAAAATCATAATTGAGATTTTTCAAGATCATAAAACTAATGATGTTGCATTGCTTTTTTGGCTGAGATTCTCTTCGATGTCTCATAAATCAACATTTTCTACAAGGTGAAACCAATCAATTTTTAGTAGTTTACTTATAGATACGCAAAGCAAAAGAAGAAAAAGAAAGAGCATCCAAAATGGAAATGAAATGAAAATAGATGGAAGGCACTTACAGATATGCATTTCAATCTGTCAACTTAGTCACTCCTGGTCATACATCTTCACTAGGAGTTCTAAGATACCTATTGCACACAACACCTCTCATGAATAGAATAACTTGAAATTTGAGATGCTCTTATAATTTCTACATCATAGGTGCTCATGATAAGGTTAACTTCAAATGAATAGTTCTTGAAATTCCCTCACCAAACTTCGCATGCACTTTTGTAATGTCTTTAAATCATAATTGAGATTTGTCAAGATCATCAAAATAAGCATGTTGCATTTCTTTTCTGGCTAAGATTCTCTTGGATGGCTTATAAATTTCATTTTCTGCAAGGGGACACCAATCAATGTTTAGCAGGTTATAGATAGGCAAAGTAAAAGAAGAAAAAGGAGCATCCAAAATGGAAATGAAATGAAAATAGATAGAAGGCACTTATAGATAGGCATGACAGTCTCTCAACTTAGTCACTCCTAGTCATACATCTTCAGTAGGAGTTCCAAGATACCTATTGCACACAACACCTCTCATGAATAGAATAACTTGAAATTCAAGATGCTCTTATAATGTCTACATCATAGGTGCTCATGATAAGGTTAACTTCAAATGAATAACCTGAAATTCCCTCACCAAACTTCGTACGCACTTTTTCAATGGCTTAAAATCATAATTGATATTTGTTAAGATCATCAAAATAAGGATGTTGCATTGCTTTTCTGGCTGAGATTCTCTTGGATGGCTCATAAATCTACATTTTTTGCAAGGGGACACCAATCAATGTTTAGCAAGTTACTTTCAAATTTATGCAAAGTAAAAGAAGATGATAACATTGGTATCGAACAAATTAATGTGCATACAAGTATAAAATTAATAAGAACCAATGTGCATATACTTACAAATTAATCCAACAAACCATCCATGTCTTCTCTACTCTTTATTGTGTCAAGTATTGCCTCATGGTCAGACTCACGGACCTTCCACAAGGTCTTGTTCAAAGGTCTACCCCCATATTTGGTCAAAAGAACATTGCATGCCATGACAAGGTTCAAGTAATGAAGAATCTTACGATGCATGTCAAAGTCCTAAAATAGTCAATATTTAACACTCTTATGTGGGTACCTTCTAAGCCACATTCCAGTAATAGCAACTAAGCCTATAGGGTATTCGATAGTTTCCCCATCTATAAATTGGGGCCTCCAATTTCTTTTTGGCCTCAACACAATGACAAAAGTAATAGTTTGTTCCCTCTTCATTTTCTTCATCTGCAATAACTACATAAACATGCCTTACATTGATATGTGCAGCAAATCTCTTTAAATTAGTCAACATTATGAATATAGTACAAAGTAAGATAACAATATGGAATTTCAAATACTAAGTAAGTATATATATTACCTGGTTGAATTGGATCTGATATGTGGTCAAACTCGACTTATGATTCAATTTGTGTTAGTTTCAATGTTGTCGGAGGGCGATATGTGTGAAGTGGGCTAAGATAACTTGTCAACCATTTGTCAACCCACTCCCCTAACTCACAATCATTTCAAGCTTGCATTGTACATGAAGAACAAAATCATGCCATCTTTCGTATATCAATACTCCATGAACCTGCATTTGAGCTAAGGAAAGAGTGTAGCTCACTCGATCATGTTAGTGTACAACAATCCTCATATGGTGCAATGTTAATATCATTAATCAACCAAGAAAATCTACAAACTGAAGATGTACCTTCATTACTTATTCCCATCAAAGTATTACACCACTCGACAATTGATCTTGCATCTATCAAATTTGCACTATCTTTATACTTTAACTCTTCTTGTGCTAATACTCTTTTCATGCATGCTCCTACACCATCATGCTCTCCCTTTCCATGCCCAGCCTCACAAAATTTCCACATATGTTGAACACCTATAGTGAGATGCATCCTACACAACTAGTAGAACATGCACGTGTTCTTGAACTGTGTTGCACAGTTATCCAACCATATTATATGTCAATCGTATGTTATGCCCCTCTAAGCCAAATCAATGTAGAGCATTTTGAATCAACCTTGCATGAACTTTGGAGAATGTGTGCAATCATCACTAATATAAAAGTGATACTCTCTCAATACCTTCCTTTGGTCCTTTGTACTGTCAGCTGTATGAATGAATTTTGTGCACAAATTTTGAAACTTGTGTGGAGTTGTAATACTATGACTGTACCTCACATTACAACTATAGAGTGTAGTTCTCTACAAAGTCAACCAATGATACTATGCTACCAACTAGAAAGGTTTCCTTGCATAGCTTGAATTGTGTGCCCAGCCATCGGGCTCTATGGGTATTCCTTGCATACTCATACACTATATTGTCATAAAATATGGACATAAACTAATACACTGGAATCTTCTAAATAACCAAATCACATATTTTTGCTTGAGACCCATCTTTTGTAACATATGCCACTATTTTATATTTCCCAAACTCTACTAGTTTTTGTCCCACCTCATCTATGTTTTCCATATGTTGACATAATGGCATTCATTGTAAGCCACTGCAATGCTCGCATGAACCATCCAAGCATGTTGTCCTTTAGAATATTTGGCCATCCTCTATTTCACATAAATTTTTTGATAAGAACTCTCTTGAATATTTTGGTGGGGCTTTTATGCCACAATCCTACAAAACATCATTAGTATGTAAATCTAAACATATAGAATGATAAACATCATAATGGTTAGAGAATTAAATATATATTCTACAAGTAGTGCATGTGTGATTTATCTTAACATAAAAATGTTTAATCATTTTAAAAAATATTTGATAAATACTAATTTGAGGATAATCATTTTGAAATTTACGAAAAAATTGGGTTTTAGTCGTATCCAAAAAATGATTTGGATGTGGCTTACGGTTCTAACTATCGATTCTCCTTCTTATGACATCCCTTTGATTCGGAGAAGGCCTTGTGTTATTCTTCCAATACTCTTCAATTAGTGTTCTCAATGCTTCAACAACTTTTTTTTATCTTTTTGTGGCAATCTCCCCGAGAATGCCCATAATTCATTTCAATGAGTTCCCTCAATTCTTTGCAACCTTTGAACGTCTTTTGATAAAGTTTTTCTACTAATTCTCATTTGTTCATGAGTCTTTTTAATGAGAGGAGCTCTCTTTGTTTGATAGCTTTCCAAAGTCAATGTAATGACATGTTGGGTGACATTACTATCCTTTGAGTGTGATGTCTTACCCACACTCTCATAAGCATCAATTATATTCTTCACAATAGTGTTTTCACTTGATGCATTTGATTTTCTCAACCCAAGAGTCTTCATGATGTTTCTATACTTTAAAAACCGCATCATTTCAACAAATAGTTGACATCTTGCGGTCTCATTTAGCCTTTCAAAGAATATTTTCCAAATCTTATCAGCATATCTTCTACAAGTGTGTGTTGGAATCTTACCTTCCATGTGCTACAAAATATCCTCATCAATATTAATCAAATACTTTGGCTTTCTACACAAAATTCTAGGTGGTGTTCTCCTAGGCACATACATCTCAACATTAACAATTTCATCAATATTTAATTGAGGTGGGCTAGATTGCATACTTTAAATTGAGGGTGGAGTAGAAGAAATACCTTGAGGTTCACATGGGGATGATGGCATACCTTCTTCATCAAATTTGAGTGATGATGTACTCTCAATTTGAGATGCGATGGATGGTTTCCAACCATATTCACTTGCGGTAGATGGTGTCCCTCCATATTCACTTGTGGTAGATGGTGTCCCTCCATATTCGCTTGTGCTTAATGGTGTGACCCCTTCATATTCACTTTCAGTAGAGGGTGTGTCTCCAACTATGGTATCTGAATCTTTCCTACAATGACACTTTCGCATTTGTTCCCTTTTTGCTACCAATTTTTGTTCTCTTTTTTATAGTTGAGGTTCCTCTTCAATTTGCTTGTTTTCATCAATCATTTCCAATTTCTTCTTTTCACGATATGCCCTCAATTGTTCTCTCTCCTTTTCTTTGAAGGTTTTGATCTCTTGGTCTATTAGTTTCTTCGTTGTTAATTTATTTGGCATGGTGAATAATTTTACCTGTATCATGGTATTGAGATGAATATTAGTTGATGGTGTTTGAGTCATTAGATGACGTTTAGATAGGTTGTTTTATCCAATTTGTAAAAAATGTAAAATGTTGTAAAAAGAGGTCCAAAATAGGTTCTAGGTGTTTTCTTCTTAGAACAAGGTCTTGGTGGACCTTTTCAACATTTAATTACTTAATTTGGTGGTTCTTAGGTGTTGAGGGATTCAAAAGTGGGAAAAAAGCAAATCTTACAAAATTGTTGTCAAGGTAAAAGTGCAAAAATTGGCAAATGGAAAAGTTTGGAAGTTTAGGAGTAAAGTAGGCAAAAGGTTGATTTGATTTGTTTGATATGGTCAAGAAAAAATTAAATTTATGGATAACCTTGACCAAGAGGTAGAGGGGATGTAAATTATGGAGAAAACAATAAAGAGACCATGTTTTATATTCAATTTTTTGTGTTTTGCTGGTAAAACAGCATTGTGAAGCATTGTATAGCCCCATACAGCCATATTTTCATGAGGCAGTCATTTGGAATGATTAAGCTATGAGTCGTCAGCATTCTCCTTTTTTTCTCAATCAATTTCATGCAAATTTGAGTAAGTTATGGCTTGTTTACTAAAGACGATTCAAAACCCTTGGTAGGGTAAATAGAATTAAAAGAAAAATGAATTTATCTTATTCTAACCAATGGAATCACTTGAAATTTAGTAAGAAGGTATTTTTTGTGTACTCTTTGATTCCTCAAATTTTCATACCAAGTGGTGATAGTTAGCTTTTAAAATCATCAAGCCCTAGGCCATATTTTGGTGAAAAAACAGGAAAAAGCACAGTGTACAATGAGAATTAAAGAATTTGTTTATGGTTTTTTATTCCTTCTTGAAGATATTGTTTTTAAAAGGTATTTAGTGGTATTGTTAATATATTTACAGATTTGGTTTCATGATTTTTCAAGTTTTTGAATTCCATTTAATGACTTTCCTGCCATGACAGTGATGTAACAATCCTAATTTTTAGTCAAGAATGGTGGTTTAGGATACATGTTTGGTGAATTATCATGAAATAAGTTTGGAGAATGATTCCTTTATGTTCTAAAAATATATTTATGCATGTTTGAAGCATTAAGAAGTGGAACTAGGCTTGGAATTTAGAAGTTTCTTATTGATAGGGCCTAAAAGGGCCTAAATAGGCTTGGTTTTGGGAAGTCTTCATATTGGATATATCAAAGTTGGGAATTTGGTTGAACCAATTAAATTGATGTTTTTTAAAGTGTTTGAGAATTTTTTAAGGGATTGTGTTCTTAGAGCTCAGTTTGATGTCTTGTATCCATGAGTTTTGTGAAGGTAAATGCGTCCTAATTGAATGGACAAGTTGAGATTTGGTTTAGTTTTGATAAGTTGATTGGAGTGAGATTGAGTTAAGTTGTTTTTTTCCTCTAGCACTGCATCAAAGTACCCTCGATGTTTTATTGTATTTGGTTGATGCTATGCAAGATAGGCTGCACCTTTCCCCATTTTGCTAACTTATCCTTGAATAAAGAGTCTTCAAATAGTGGATAGAAGGGTTACAATCCCTTGTAGGTAGACTAATCAAGGAAACATTTAAAATATAAGACAAAATAGGTGATGAGGTAGCTTTACTGATGAGGTAATTTAGAAATAGAGATGAAAACCAAAATAGTTTAAATCGGTGCTATCAATGTGAGAGTAGTATATTCCAATTTTTTAGAGACTTGTATGGAAAATTTGGTAGCATAGACAAGGGAATTAGCTAGTTTGTATAGATGTGGTTTAAAAATGTAATTGGAAAGTGTATAGAATTGTGTAATTTAAATTTTCCATTGACAACCTAAGGTTGTAATGACAAAAAAACAATTATCAACATGGAATATGCAAAACAACAAAAATTAGAGCAAGCCATAATAGAATGAAAGAAAGTGTGTAAAGACTTCACATACCTGAAAAACTAGAATTTCAAATGGAGGAGTTACACCCAATTATGTAGCCTAAGTTGCTTCTTCTTTCTTTAAACTCCTCAACAATTTGACTTTTTCAAAAGCTTGTTCCCCTCCAAACTTCAATTGTAACTAGTTTTCACTAGAATTCAAACTTGAATTGATATTATATGCCTGTCAACATGAAAACTCTACTATTCCATGCAAAGGTGGTGGAAAGATCATGAAAAAGGTGGTGGAATGTGAAACACATGCATGCACACTTCACAACATCATCAAAATTCTACTTTTTATTGAAGCACACATAGAACCAGGAGAATATGCTGAATGTGGGCTAAGATCGCAGGTAAATTGAGTTTTTTTACCATTTTTAGAGAAAGAAAAAATGTACTCGCGTTATAACGCAAGCACATTAGTTCTTGCTAGAAATGGCCATGTCTCTACTTCAAAATGCGCTCACGTTATGAGAAATTTTTTATAGATTTATTTTCTCTCTTTGTCTATTCTCTCTACCCTAATTCTATCTCTCTCCCCTCTACCCTTATACCCTAATTCTATCTCTCTTCCCTCTACCCTTATACCCTAATTCTATCTCTCTACCCTTAACCCTTATAAC